>JANDEH010000065.1:0-600000 GCA_024610705.1 Tetragnatha versicolor
GTCTCGAGAGCTCCTGCGTGCTTGGGGGATTTTCGATCGCGAAAATCCCCAAGCACGCAGTCGCTTTCTCTCGACCCCTGGGTGGGCGGGAGTCTGGTGAGGGCGAGGTTGGGGGTCTCGAGAGCTCCTGCGTGCTTGGGGATTTTCGCGCGAAAATCCCCCAAGCACGCAGTCGCTTTCTCTCGACCCCTGGGTGGGCGGGAGTCTGGTGAGGGCGAGGTTGGGGGTCTCGAGAGCTCCTGCGTGCTTGGGGGATTTTCGCGCGAAAATCCCCCAAGCACGCAGTCGCTTTCTCTCGACCCCTGGGTGGGCGGGAGTCTGGTGAGGGCGAGGTTGGGGGTCTCGAGAGCTCCTGCGTGCTTGGGGGATTTTCGCGCGAAAATCCCCAAGCACGCAGTCGCTTTCTCTCGACCCCTGGGTGGGCGGGAGTCTGGTGAGGGCGAGGTTGGGGGTCTCGAGAGCTCCTGCGTGCTTGGGGGATTTTCGCGCGAAAATCCCCAAGCACGCAGTCGCTTTCTCTCGACCCCTGGGTGGGCGGGAGTCTGGTGAGGGCGAGGTTGGGGGTCTCGAGAGCTCCTGCGTGCTTGGGGGATTTTCGCGCGAAAATCCCCCAAGCACGCAGTCGCTTTCTCTCGACCCCTGGGTGGGCGGGAGTCTGGTGAGGGCGAGGTTGGGGGTCTCGAGAGCTCCTGCGTGCTTGGGGGATTTTCGCGCGAAAATCCCCCAAGCACGCAGTCGCTTTCTCTCGACCCCTGGGTGGGCGGGAGTCTGGTGAGGGCGAGGTTGGGGGTCTCGAGAGCTCCTGCGTGCTTGGGGGATTTTCGCGCGAAAATCCCCCAAGCACGCAGTCGCTTTCTCTCGACCCCTGGGTGGGCGGGAGTCTGGTGAGGGCGAGGTTGGGGGTCTCGAGAGCTCCTGCGTGCTTGGGGGATTTTCGCGCGAAAATCCCCCAAGCACGCAGTCGCTTTCTCTCGACCCCTGGGTGGGCGGGAGTCTGGTGAGGGCGAGGTTGGGGGTCTCGAGAGCTCCTGCGTGCTTGGGGATTTTCGCGCGAAAATCCCCAAGCACGCAGTCGCTTTCTCTCGACCCCTGGGTGGGCGGGAGTCTGGTGAGGGCGAGGTTGGGGGTCTCGAGAGCTCCTGCGTGCTTGGGGGATTTTCGCGCGAAAATCCCCCAAGCACGCAGTCGCTTTCTCTCGACCCCTGGGTGGGCGGGAGTCTGGTGAGGGCGAGGTTGGGGGTCTCGAGAGCTCCTGCGTGCTTGGGGATTTTCGCGCGAAAATCCCCCAAGCACGCAGTCGCTTTCTCTCGACCCCTGGGTGGGCGGGAGTCTGGTGAGGGCGAGGTTGGGGGGTCTCGAGAGCTCCTGCGTGCTTGGGGGATTTTCGCGCGAAAATCCCCCAAGCACGCAGTCGCTTTCTCTCGACCCCTGGGTGGGCGGAGTCTGGTGAGGGCGAGGTTGGGGGTCTCGAGAGCTCCTGCGTGCTTGGGGGATTTTCGCGCGAAAATCCCCCAAGCACGCAGTCGCTTTCTCTCGACCCCTGGGTGGGCGGGAGTCTGGTGAGGGCGAGGTTGGGGGTCTCGAGAGCTCCTGCGTGCTTGGGGGATTTTCGCGGCGAAAATCCCCCCAAGCACGCAGTCGCTTTCTCTCGACCCTGGGTGGGCGGAGAGTCTGGTGAGGGCGAGGTTGGGGTCTCGAGAGCTCCTGCGTGCTTGGGGGATTTTCGCGCGAAAATCCCCCAAGCACGCAGTCGCTTTCTCTCGACCCCTGGGTGGGCGGGAGTCTGGTGAGGGCGAGGTTGGGGGTCTCGAGAGCTCCTGCGTGCTTGGGGGATTTTCGCGCGAAAATCCCCCAAGCACGCAGTCGCTTTCTCTCGACCCCTGGGTGGGCGGGAGTCTGGTGAGGGCGAGGTTGGGGGTCTCGAGAGCTCCTGCGTGCTTGGGGGATTTTCGCGCGAAAATCCCCAAGCACGCAGTCGCTTTCTCTCGACCCCTGGGTGGGCGGGAGTCTGGTGAGGGCGAGGTTGGGGGTCTCGAGAGCTCCTGCGTGCTTGGGGGATTTTCGCGCGAAAATCCCCCAAGCACGCAGTCGCTTTCTCTCGACCCCTGGGTGGGCGGGAGTCTGGTGAGGGCGAGGTTGGGGGTCTCGAGAGCTCCTGCGTGCTTGGGGGATTTTCGCGCGAAAATCCCCCAAGCACGCAGTCGCTTTCTCTCGACCCCTGGGTGGGCGGAGTCTGGTGAGGGCGAGGTTGGGGGTCTCGAGAGCTCCTGCGTGCTTGGGGGATTTTCGCGCGAAAATCCCCCAAGCACGCAGTCGCTTTCTCTCGACCCCTGGGTGGGCGGGAGTCTGGTGAGGGCGAGGTTGGTGGTCTCGAGAGCTCCTGCGTGCTTGGGGGATTTTCGCGCGAAAATCCCCCAAGCACGCAGTCGCTTTCTCTCGACCCCTGGGTGGGCGGGAGTCTGGTGAGGGCGAGGTTGGGGGTCTCGAGAGCTCCTGCGTGCTTGGGGGATTTTCGCGCGAAAATCCCCAAGCACGCAGTCGCTTTCTCTCGACCCCTGGGTGGGCGGGAGTCTGGTGAGGGCGAGGTTGGGGGTCTCGAGAGCTCCTGCGTGCTTGGGGGATTTTCGCGCGAAAATCCCCCAAGCACGCAGTCGCTTTCTCTCGACCCCTGGGTGGGCGGGAGTCTGGTGAGGGCGAGGTTGGGGGTCTCGAGAGCTCCTGCGTGCTTGGGGGATTTTCGCGCGAAAATCCCCCAAGCACGCAGTCGCTTTCTCTCGACCCCTGGGTGGGCGGGAGTCTGGTGAGGGCGAGGTTGGGGGTCTCGAGAGCTCCTGCGTGCTTGGGGGATTTTCGCGCGAAAATCCCCCAAGCACGCAGTCGCTTTCTCTCGACCCCTGGGTGGGCGGGAGTCTGGTGAGGGCGAGGTTGGGGGTCTCGAGAGCTCCTGCGTGCTTGGGGGATTTTCGCGCGAAAATCCCCCAAGCACGCAGTCGCTTTCTCTCGACCCCTGGGTGGGCGGGAGTCTGGTGAGGGCGAGGTTGGGGGTCTCGAGAGCTCCTGCGTGCTTGGGGGATTTTCGCGCGAAAATCCCCCAAGCACGCAGTCGCTTTCTCTCGACCCCTGGGTGGGCGGGAGTCTGGTGAGGGCGAGGTTGGGGGTCTCGAGAGCTCCTGCGTGCTTGGGGGATTTTCGCGCGAAAATCCCCCAAGCACGCAGTCGCTTTCTCTCGACCCCTGGGTGGGCGGGAGTCTGGTGAGGGCGAGGTTGGGGGTCTCGAGAGCTCCTGCGTGCTTGGGGGATTTTCGCGCGAAAATCCCCCAAGCACGCAGTCGCTTTCTCTCGACCCCTGGGTGGGCGGGAGTCTGGTGAGGGCGAGGTTGGGGGTCTCGAGAGCTCCTGCGTGCTTGGGGGATTTTCGCGCGAAAATCCCCCAAGCACGCAGTCGCTTTCTCTCGACCCCTGGGTGGGCGGGAGTCTGGTGAGGGCGAGGTTGGGGGTCTCGAGAGCTCCTGCGTGCTTGGGGGATTTTCGCGCGAAAATCCCCCAAGCACGCAGTCGCTTTCTCTCGACCCCTGGGTGGGCGGGAGTCTGGTGAGGGCGAGGTTGGGGGTCTCGAGAGCTCCTGCGTGCTTGGGGGATTTTCGCGCGAAAATCCCCCAAGCACGCAGTCGCTTTCTCTCGACCCCTGGGTGGGCGGGAGTCTGGTGAGGGCGAGGTTGGGGGTCTCGAGAGCTCCTGCGTGCTTGGGGGATTTTCGCGCGAAAATCCCCCAAGCACGCAGTCGCTTTCTCTCGACCCCTGGGTGGGCGGGAGTCTGGTGAGGGCGAGGTTGGGGGTCTCGAGAGCTCCTGCGTGCTTGGGGGATTTTCGCGCGAAAATCCCCCAAGCACGCAGTCGCTTTCTCTCGACCCCTGGGTGGGCGGGAGTCTGGTGAGGGCGAGGTTGGGGGTCTCGAGAGCTCCTGCGTGCTTGGGGGATTTTCGCGCGAAAATCCCCCAAGCACGCAGTCGCTTTCTCTCGACCCCTGGGTGGGCGGGAGTCTGGTGAGGGCGAGGTTGGGGGTCTCGAGAGCTCCTGCGTGCTTGGGGGATTTTCGCGCGAAAATCCCCCAAGCACGCAGTCGCTTTCTCTCGACCCCTGGGTGGGCGGGAGTCTGGTGAGGGCGAGGTTGGGGGTCTCGAGAGCTCCTGCGTGCTTGGGGGATTTTCGCGCGAAAATCCCCCAAGCACGCAGTCGCTTTCTCTCGACCCCTGGGTGGGCGGGAGTCTGGTGAGGGCGAGGTTGGGGGTCTCGAGAGCTCCTGCGTGCTTGGGGGATTTTCGCGCGAAAATCCCCCAAGCACGCAGTCGCTTTCTCTCGACCCCTGGGTGGGCGGGAGTCTGGTGAGGGCGAGGTTGGGGGTCTCGAGAGCTCCTGCGTGCTTGGGGGATTTTCGCGCGAAAATCCCCCAAGCACGCAGTCGCTTTCTCTCGACCCCTGGGTGGGCGGGAGTCTGGTGAGGGCGAGGTTGGGGGTCTCGAGAGCTCCTGCGTGCTTGGGGGATTTTCGCGCGAAAATCCCCCAAGCACGCAGTCGCTTTCTCTCGACCCCTGGGTGGGCGGGAGTCTGGTGAGGGCGAGGTTGGGGGTCTCGAGAGCTCCTGCGTGCTTGGGGGATTTTCGCGCGAAAATCCCCCAAGCACGCAGTCGCTTTCTCTCGACCCCTGGGTGGGCGGGAGTCTGGTGAGGGCGAGGTTGGGGGTCTCGAGAGCTCCTGCGTGCTTGGGGGATTTTCGCGCGAAAATCCCCCAAGCACGCAGTCGCTTTCTCTCGACCCCTGGGTGGGCGGGAGTCTGGTGAGGGCGAGGTTGGGGGTCTCGAGAGCTCCTGCGTGCTTGGGGGATTTTCGCGCGAAAATCCCCCAAGCACGCAGTCGCTTTCTCTCGACCCCTGGGTGGGCGGGAGTCTGGTGAGGGCGAGGTTGGGGGTCTCGAGAGCTCCTGCGTGCTTGGGGGATTTTCGCGCGAAAATCCCCCAAGCACGCAGTCGCTTTCTCTCGACCCCTGGGTGGGCGGGAGTCTGGTGAGGGCGAGGTTGGGGGTCTCGAGAGCTCCTGCGTGCTTGGGGGATTTTCGCGCGAAAATTGGGTTCTAGGTTGGGGGTCCCCGCGCGAAAATCCCTCCGCGGAGGGCGGTTCTGGAAAAAGTTGATACCTTACCCAGGTTCGGGCACTTTTTCCAGGTCCAGTTGAGGGTATCGAAACATCCAAAATCCCCCGATTGTGTGAGTCGAACTGCTGTTCTGAACTGCTGTTCTGAATATCTGGACACCCCCCATTTCCTCACATATGCCACATAAGCATTATGAGACTAACTCACTTAAGTCAAGTATATCTACCACCAAAATTTCAATATCCTGTCTAAAATTTTTTTTTCTGGTTACGGCAACGGCTTTAATATTTTGCAGCGTCAGAAAATTTGAGGGTAATTGAGGTAACAATAGAGGATGAAATAAATAAAAGAAGGTGGCAGTGGACTGGACATGTTTTAAGAACACCCAGGGAGAATTTGGCGCACGTTTCGCTCTTCTGGGCTCCTGATGGCAGGAGGAAGAGAGGAAGACCTAAGATGACATGGCAGAGACAGATGCTGGTGGATTTCAAGAAAGCTGGAATAGGTGGACTGGAGGAAGCCAGATCCAGGGCCAAAAACCGGGGGCATGGAGGGGTGGGCTGGATGCCTTATGCGCCATACGGCATGAGGAGCTTGAGTGAGTGAGTGAAAATTTGAGCTTTTATTCTTCATCTTCAAGTAAGTATGAGACTCCAAGCATCATCAACCAAAAAACATTTCAAATTGATGCCACATCACATGAAGTGGTCACCAAAGAAAAATATTTTTTAGTGTTGTGAGCAGAGCATCAAAGATGACTGCATTTTAGTATCTATCTTCACAATTTATTCATTTTCACATTTTAGAAATTAGTAGAAGTGTTTTAACTCCTTTTGAGACTTTTTGAGTTGCACCCACAGATCTTTGTGGAAGTTAAAGATTTTCCAAAGGATTGGCAGCTATTTTTCACATTATCTTGATCTGTCTTAAAATTTAGTACTAGGTCACACTAACAGTCAGAGTGTTCAGTATAAAATGATTTGAAAATAGGAAAGTGGAATTTCAGTTTTGCAAATTGAATTGTCGGATTTTAATTTTGCTAAGCAAATTGACGGATTTCCCCCAATTGGCGGAAGAATCACATGCATGAAAAATATCAAAACCTTAAGAAAAAAATTTAAAAAATGAAGCGATTTTGAAGACCAAACAAGTAAGTATATGTACATATCATTGGTTTAGCCCCCTACAAAACATCACATTTCATGACTTTTAGCCCCCTTCGAAATATTAGCCCATTTCATGATCTTTAGCCCCTGCAAAAACTTTTAACACCTGTAGTTTTGTATAAGAAATTGAGAATTTAGAGGCCAATGAGCTTTAACCTCTACAAAGCATTAGGCTAAGCGCACACTAGAGACTTCTGTAGCTGCGACTATATAGGACTAGGTCACTTGAGAGCAATGCATTTCTATGGTAGATTTTTGGCAATCGGCCAAGAGTCTCGTCGCCTCATGCGCTCTCTCTAGCTTCTTGCAATAGCCAGGGTGATAATTTTGTCTCTAGTGCGTGCTTAGCCTTAGTCCCCTTTCATTTTTATATATTGTGGAGTCGTGCAAGATGAAGTTAACGAGTTTTCAAATAAAAACCTTTATTGAAACATCAAGGTGCAAAGGCAAGAGTAAAAGATAGCTCAAAATCAAAATTCACAAAAACAAGCAAACGAGCTGATATATATAAAAATTTTAAACAGTTAAAGTTAAAAAGGTTTAGCCACATCAAAACAGGTATTAATGTTTCAAGACAGCCATATAAAAACAGTTAATAAGGTTTAAACTAAACCACTACTTTACAGACTCTCCTCCCCATCCAGAAGAAACTTTTCCTAAATTCAAAAGGAAAAGTTAGACATAAAAATTTAACAAATTGAACATTGTAAAAATACAGTTTTCAAACAGATCTTTCAAGGCACTCTACTCAGGGAGTAGTCTACATCGTCCAAGTACGGTACAGTTGCGAACTCTTCATAATCCTTCAAAATATAAGACATCAGTTCACAAAAATAGTAATAGGACACATTCCTCAATCCAAAAGACAATTTCATAGTACTATAAGTTCCAAAACTGGCAATAGAAGCCTTAGCTATAATAAGAGAGGTGACATCTGACTCACCTGGCTCACGATCAATGTTGTGCGCGACCAAACCCGTGCAACCTGGTACGTTTGAAAATGTACGTGGATATTTGGTCAAGAGTTCTCTCAGCTGTAGATCTTGGTTTTCTGTCAATTCTTTCCCATCAATACGTCGCGGTAATTCCAAAAAGTCATCTTCCTCTTTACTGAACTGTAGGCTAGGAGTCTCATCATCCTTCTCCTTAGCATCTTTAGTCGTTGTGACTCCGGGATTATCCGCAGTACTTACATGGATCTTCGGCTGATTTCCAAATTTCTCAGGAACATCGACCAGCTTTCTTTCCGATCCATCCTTGTCCTCTCTTTTGTAGACTAGTATTCCGTCATCCGTCATGCATTTCGTCTTCACATTACTTTCAGTTTTGGCTTCTTCAAAAAGAGGTTTTAGTTCTTCATTTTTTCTTTGCTCTGTAAGAAATTCTTCTCGAGACAGCCCAACTAAATCAGCTCTTGAATCCTCTGGTTCAATCACTGGCAACACAATCTCATCGGATAAGATCACAGGTTCGGAAGCAAAAACGTCTCCTACAGGAGACTGTTCTTCTAATTTTCTTCTTTGAGTACTTTCCTCTTGATCCAATGAATCTCTGATCACAGCAGCCTTAGTCGCAATGTGATCCAGATTACATTCCAACTCTAATTCTGCCAAGGGTTGGCATATCGGGGTTTCCTCTAAGGGACTTCTCTGTTCATATTCTTTTTCTCTTTTGGTCGAAAGAACTTTCTGATCCGGGTAAACTCCGCCTTTTCCTTTACATTGATCAGCAATAGGACGTCTATTTCCAAATCCATTAAAAGCTACCCTCGTCCGGAAGTCTTCATATTTTGCTTTTACATACGCTTCAAACTCATCCTCTAAACCCAGTTTCTCTAGTTCTAATTTCCTCTCCATTTTCTCTTGTTCTTCTTGCTCTTTGCGCTCGTCAATTATATTAAGCAACAATAGCTTCTTAAACTCTTCATTGTGTGACGGGCTCTTTACGATAGCATCTACTATTCTAGCGATGATGAAATTGTCTCCAATCTCAACCCCCAACTCCCGAGCAAGAACTCGCAAATCCTGTTTCTTACAACCCCAAGGCATCAAATACGCCATCTCAAATTTACCAAACCAACCTCAAACACTCGCAATTCAAAATCCTAAAACGCAACCTCTCACTAAACTTGTTACCTACACAACCTGAACTCCAAAACTAAACTGATTTAACATGCACAACTTCTAATCTCCGAAATCTGGAATCACAATAACACCCACTCAACCAAATCTCAAATTACAACCCTACCAAACTAGACTTCAAATCACAACAACTACTCGACCAAATATCAGATCACAACTAACCAAACCAAACTTCAAATCACAACCAAACCTCAAATCACAATACCTTCTCAACTAAATCTCAAATCACAACAACCACTTAGTGAAATCTCAAATTACAACTACTCTCAAATCCAACACTAATCTCTAACACCAAAATCTCCCAACCAAAACCACCTGATTCACCTCAATGCAAAACCAATTCCTCCTAGCTTACTAATATCGCATCAACACAATTCAATCCAACTTCACCTCCACAACCCAAAGACTTTTCAAAATTCTCACCAAATCCTTCATCGAACTTCCGAAAAATACTCCGGCGTAGTAGATTCGATCACACGCTGCCACCAGACTTCAAGTCTGTGGAGTCGTGCAAGATGAAGTTAACGAGTTTTCAAATAAAAACCTTTATTGAAACATCAAGGTGCAAAGGCAAGAGTAAAAGATAGCTCAAAATCAAAATTCACAAAAACAAGCAAACGAGCTGATATATATAAAAATTTTAAACAGTTAAAGTTAAAAAGGTTTAGCCACATCAAAACAGGTATTAATGTTTCAAGACAGCCATATAAAAACAGTTAATAAGGTTTAAACTAAACCACTACTTTACAATATTTTGTTTACATCAACTTGGTGAGCTTTTAGCCCCTCCAAGATAGATGAGCTTTAGCCCTGCTCTTTTATAAAGATGGAATTCATAACTTCAAAAAAAATGCTGTAATGAGCTTAACCACTACAAAATCTTTAGCCCCCCAACATTTTTATAAATTCTATTCACAATTTAAATGGAACAATGAGCTTTAGCTTTCTTCATACATGTGATTACACTGAAAAAAATTGGCGGAAAATATTAAAAAAATTTTTTATAGCACCTAAATTTTTCTTCATTTTAAGTAGAGGGGGTCCATCGGCTTCTACTTCCCGAGATCTTGGTTGGTTGGGTTTTCATGGCGCATGACCCAAGACAGGGTTTTGCCCGAGATCTCGAATTCGATATGGCAGATTCATATTTTTTAGCTTAAATCTTAACTAATTTTCATATTACTTCGATATTTTTAAAATTTAGTACTAGACCACTCTAGCAGTCAGAGTTTTCAGTATAAAACGATTGGTAAATAAGAAAGTAGAATTTCAGTTTTGCAAATCGATTTGTCGGATTTTAACTTTGCTAAGCAAATTGGCGAAAGAATCACATGTACTATGTTTCTTGCGTTTTCAATTTAAAAAGCTTTAGCCCGTTAGCAATTTATAGCCCTCTACTTTAGATTTTGTTTGCTGATTCGATTCACAATTTAAATAGAACAATGAGCTTTAGCTTTCTTGTGTTTTTAAGTAAAAAGCTTTAGCCCGTTAGCAATTTATGGGCCCCCTACTTTAGTTTTCGTAGATTCGATTCACAATTTAAAGGGGCCTCTCTATAATTTTTTTCTTACTGTTCTGATACTTTTTTGGTAGACTAATGAAGGATAACCATGTTAGGATAATTTTTGTTTTGTTTTTGTATGTGCAGCTTGGCTGTAATAGGTATACTAGTGCACATTTGCTGGTTGTCAAGTTCTTTCTGGACTGACATTAGACAACTAACACAAAAGAATTCTTCTTCTTTGGTTGCCCTACAGCCCTCGATGGGCCTTGGCCTGCTGTATACTATTTTATTCCAGGCAACTCTATTACATGCCTTTTTTTCCAGTTCGTTATTTTCATTGTTCTAAGATCTTTAAGAACATCATCCAACCATCTCATTTTAGGTCTCCCTCTACTCTAGGTCTATTGCTCATTGGCTTCCAATTTAATGTCCTTATAACTCTATTTTTGTCATCCGATCTTTCAATGTGACCCAACCAAGGCACTCTCTGTACTTTAATAAAACGGGTTATAGTTTCATTTTTTAACAGAATTGGATTGATTCAAAAGAATTGGACGAATTAAATTAACAAGTACCTATGTATGAGGTGTGAACACGTAAGTATATATTATAACGAACTAATCACTTACCCTGCAAAAAGCTTATCTATGGAAGAGCACTATCAAAGTAATTGAAAGGATTTATGTTAAATAAGCTCAAAATTTAAGAAAATTAGATCCATAATCTAATTAAAGTTCGAATTAATTCAATAAGAAAGGCAAAACGGAAAACGCGTAAAATATGCACTAGAGAATGCCCAAAGCACATTGCACCTGCGCTGGCAAAAATTCATGCGCGCGCAATCAGCCGGCAGTGTAGTGCTGGGGACTGAGTTGCCGGCCACCAGCCGGCAGCCTAGACACATGCTTTGGCGCGGTTGCTCAAAAATTCGTATTTATTGTATTTTGGAAAGAATTTTCAATTATTCACAAAATATTTGCTGTGTTAATGTTTATTTGCCATGTTTGGAATAAAATGTGGTAAATATTCTCTTATGCTATTTTCGGGAGAAGTTTTGCCTGCAATATTGTTATATCTTATTTCTTAACTTGATTGTACACGCTTAAAATACTTATTTTTCTGGTATTAGTGTATTTAATCTGCTTACTATATCTCTTCACATACTTAACTTTACAATTAAATCGATGACTTTTATTTAACTCTGAGATTATTGCTTTTAAAAGAATTATTCTATTATGGAATGCATACCCACTTTCCTCATTAATAAAGTAAAACATTAAGTAAAATTTAAAATGCCCTCTTTTATCTGAAGATTACATTGAATCTTAGACAGATACTTCCTTAACAATAGCTCTGGTTGAAAATACTGTAGGAAAAATAAATCAATATATAGCGGAGACCAACCAAGGATGGATGGGACAACTTCAATAAATCATATATTTAAAAATAAAATTGGTTTTTGAGTGTTCCACCAAGTAAAGCCACCATGGCTTCATGCATGTTGCTGTTTACTGTTTTAATTACCAGCTCCTACAAGTTTCTGAATGAAAAAGATGGTTTTACTGTTTTACTATAGCAAAAGTAACTAAGTATTACACTTTCTAAAGTGAATTTTAAATTTCATTCTTTTCTTCATTCATTTCTTAAAGGTTTATATGTTTTCTAAACTGAATAATAGGTTCAAATCTGTTAAAGGTCCCGCTAAATACTGCATACATACGGTGTGCGACAAAGTCAAAGAGGATGAAAGTTCTGAGTAAATTTAAATGCAAACTTCTTTTAAGGGAACGTACCCATACTACATGATCCATTCAGGGGAGGGAGGGGGTCTTCAAAATACCACGCTCGGTCACAGGGGGGAGGGGGGGCTTAGGGTTTCGTCACGTAGTCAATTTCTTCTAGTCAATATGACAAAATTAAGCCAAATTAATTATTGAAATTTGCCAAATTAAGACTAATTAAGCCAAATTAACTATTAGGTACTTCTCTAGAAAGCCGGCGCAAATCTCGCCAAGCAATCTCGCAAATCTGGCCACATTAAAATAGCTTTATTTCTGCTCAAAAAGAGATCTGCTTACCCCATTGTTTCAAAAAAACATGATGTTTAAATAACAAGTTATTGAAAGAAAAGCTATATATAAGTTTGTTTAAAAATAATGTTAATTATCTTAAAATATATTTCAACGAAATTTAAAATTTTAAAACTGGTAAGTATAGTTTAAAATATTTTTATTTGAGTATTTAATTTTTAAATAAAAAGGTTCATGGAATGGAATTGTTATTTTTTACAAGCAAAAGGCGGTGTTATTTTTTACAAGCAGTGATATTCCGTTTGGTGCTGGTTGCATCATTATTGGCGACTTTATCACTTGCGCCGGGATTCTGGAGTAGTACCAATTATTAAAATTAGACAAATTGAGCAAAAGTAATTTTTTAAAACTTTCTGTTTGCAAAAAATGATGGCAAACCGTATTTATGAATTACTATTACGTGAAAACTAGAGGGGGAGGGGGGTCTTGGCATATACTACGGATGGTCACCAAGGGGGGAAGGGGGGTAAAAAATGGGTCACGTAGTATGGGTATGTTCCCTAACATGAAAGTTTGCTGCAACAAAAATGCATTTCTCTTGATACGAAACTACCAAAAGGTGTTGCAAAAATGCACATCCCCCATTATGAAAACACAGAAAGATGCTACAAAAATTATATTAGCCTAGCTCAGGGGTTCCCAATAAAATTTTGACGAGGACCCCCTTTGCAATTAATTTACTGACGTGGACCCCTTGAACTTAAAGGCTTAAATTTTCAATCGATTTCAGGCAACAACCGATTTCAAAACCGAAACTCGATATATTCAAAACTGAAACTATCCGAAGTAAAAGTATTGCTAAATAATTCCAAACTAATAGATTAAAATGTTTAGTTAGATCAATAACTGTTTAGTTAAATAATAAAAATCAGAAAAAATTGTCCATATTTACCTTTAACGGAATTGAACCGAATAATATATAGGGGAGACCAGGGATGGATGGGACCCTGGGTGGGATGGGACACCTTCAATAAATCTTAAAAATAAAAATAAAATTAGTTTTTGAGTGTTCCTCCAGGTAAAGCCACCATGGATTCATACTTGTTGCTGTTTACTATTTTAGTTGCAAGCTCCTGAAAGTTTTTGAATGAAAAAGATGGTTTCACTATATAGCAAAAGTAACTAAGTACTATTACACTTTTCAAAGTGAATTTTCAATCTGATTCTTGGTTGCTTTCTTAATGGTTTATATTGTTTTCTAAATAGAATAATGTATTATTTATGAATATATAGTTGAGTTAAGCATAAAAGCTACAGTTCTTTTGAAAGAACCTATTTTTTAAAACTTGCTACCAGGGTGGGATGGGACATGCCCAATTCCTCTCAATACCTAAATACAAGCTATTGCATACAATTCTTTAGATACCTTTGTTTTGAAACTGATTAGTATTGCAGTTGAAAACATATTTTTTTTAGATTAAAGAAGAATTTTAACTATTTTGTATTTTTTCACTTAAAGTTAGATTTTTGTAAGTAAATATAGGGTAAAATAACTGATGTTTTTGTAATAAATCTTTAAAATGTGTAAAATACTTCCATCTTTGTGGTTTTTAATCATATATTTAAAATTAATAATAAATTTTATTTTTAGACTTACTTTAATTCGTTTTTAAATTTTAAGTTTTATTTGCTATCACATTGGTCATATTTTTTTAAATATGTTAAAATGTTTTAAGATGCTATTTTGAAAGTTTCAAATTTATACAAGGAAAACTGAATTTTAAAAAATATTCTTGTAAAAAATGTCCCATCCCTCTCCGGTCTCCCCTAGTAAAACATAAATTTTTATCGTTCTCAATTTCTTTAGCACACTCAGATTTATTCCCCCCTTTTCTAGTGAGTAAGAAAAATGAGTACTGCCAGTAATGTGAAAGATTTAATGTCCTTAAAAATGTTTGTCATTCACTAATTGCTTAACTGTTATTAAAGGATACAATACCCCTGAAATTTTGACATAAATTTTTATACTGTTATTTTCCATGAAAATTATGTGTCACAAGGAGCGGTCCTCTTCGGGTAGGTAGAACACAAAGGGTCTCAAAAGGAGTCAGAACCCTACTTTTAAGGGTAAAAATTCCAAACTTTTTCTGGGGGAGGACCCCCAAACCCCCCTCGAAATTTTTGAATCAAATAAGAACGTTTTTTTCTTAAAACTTTAGAGATTTACTAGGAGTGGTTCTTTTTGATGTAACCTAAAGGTCTCAAAATGAGTTAAAATGCCACTTTAAGGGGCAAAATTCAAAACTTTTTCTGGAGTAGGAACCCCAAAACCCCCTAGAAATTTTGCCATTCATTATACTATATACTTTTTTCCTTGGAAATTCTGCTGCTTACAATGAGCGGTGCTGTTTGGGAGCAATCTAAAAGGTTTCAAAATGAGCTAAAACACTATTTTGAGGGGCGAATTCCCGAAATTTTCTGGGGGAGGGCCCCCAGACCTGGAAAAAGTTGTTACCTTCCTCCGAACCCAATAAAATTTGCCCAAACCTTAAGTATTGCTCCCATGGAGCTGGCAGGGGCTTCCCCCGAACCAGGTTCGTAGGTTTGGGCACTTTTTCCAGGTCCGCCCAAACCCCCTTTTACATGGGATTCACATTTTTACACAAATTTGAAATTTGGTGCACTAAAACTAAAATCCTATCCTACATTCTACAAAGTAATCTCACCTAAAACTTAGTATTCTGAAGGAGATACCTCAGAAAAAATGTCGAGTATAAACCCCCTAAAACAAAAGTCTGGTTACGGCCCTGCCATTTTTCCAACAATTTATAAAAATACGAAGAAAAATAATTAATATTAGCCCTGTTATCAAAGGTTAATACTCAATTTTTCATCGAAGCAAGTTTGTATATATGTGTATAACTGAAAGATGAACTAATATTGCTTTAAGAGAAAAGTTTACTGATTTGAATATGTTTTTTTATTTGTTTCAGTATTCTATAAATCAAGATAAACACACTATCATGAACACTCTGCCAAAAAATAACTTAGATGAGCACCTTGCACGTTTTGCAGCTTCAACAAAACCTAAATTACCTGTTCAATGTGTGTCTAACAGGTAAGTAAATTTATATGAGTTGTTTTTAATTAGGTTAATTTTTAAAAATTAAATATGGGTGAAACAGAATTCAAGCTAAATATATCAATTCTTTCACTTTCTATGTGTCTTTCACTCGTGTGTTTTGTGATTCATTGAAAGTAAATCAATTTTAAATAGTAATCAGTTAATAGTTTTTAAAAATCATGGATCTTAGTTGAGCTTACGGAAATTTATTTGAGGATGGGCTTAAATTTCTTCGTAGAAAATTAGGTCATTATCAGGCCCAAAGCTAGATTTTAGCACCGGGGAAGAGACCTAAAATTTTACTCACCCTCTTATGCATATTTAATAGGTTAATGTACCTTTTTAATTCATTTTTTGATAAGATTCTCATTTTGTTGAACTTAATATAAGAATTAAATTAATTAATTAAGTTTCAAGTACATAAGGAGGTCTGGGGGTCCCCCCCATAAAATTTTGGAAATTTGTCCCTAAAAACAGAATTTTAACTGATTTTGGTGCCCTCTAGTCCAGGGGTCGGCAACCTTTTGAAACGGAAGATCCAAAAGTTACAACTTTAAAGAGCCACTGATTCTTTTTTGTTTCAATTTTATAGTATTTGCTTTTATAGCTATGTTTGATTTTAGATTGGGAGGGGGATTTTTGTTGGAGAGGTTGACCCAACCTTTTTTCTGCGGTACCTCCTTTCGGGTACTTTTTTACATCAATATTTGGATGACTTATCACTTACCTACACATTTTAAATTCCTTTCAGTGAACTTAATTTCAAAATTTTGTAAACAATGTGAATTCCAATAAAAATTGAAGTGTCTGGGGGTCCCCCACGAAAATTGTTTGGAATTTTACCTTCAAAATAGCATTTTAGCTCATTTTTAGGCCTTTTTGGATTGCACCTTAAGAGCACCGCTCCATTAATAATGAGCGGTGCTCTTTTATATAAATTCTGTCTATAATATAAAATTCTGAATAAATAATATAAATATAAAATTCTGTCACCTTAAAAGATCCAGGTTAGCACTTTTTCAAAAGATTAGGGGTCTCCAAACTATGGCCCGTGGGCCAGATGCAGCCCTCCCATCTGGCCTGCGGATACCTTTTCTTTCTAGGAATAAAATTACGGATATGTGGCATGACCCCTTTATGATTTCACTCATTTTTAGACTAACCTGAAGAGGACCACTTCTTGCAAGTCCCAAAATTTTCCAGGAACGACTGTTATAATAGATTTCAAAATTTCAAGGGGGTGTGGGGGTTCTTGCATTTTAAGGCGAATTTTTAAGGAAAAAAAATTGATGTCAAAATTTTTTTTTTGGGGGGGGGGGTGAACCCCCACCCCCCCCCCTTGGATACGGCCCTGAGTCAAAACACTACTTTTAAGGGTAAAAACTCCACACAATTTCTGGGGGAGTACCTCCAAATACCCCTCAAAATTTTAAAGGATAATAAATTTACTGTTTTTCCTTGAAAATTCTGTGACGTATGAGGAGTGATCCTCATATAATCTATTGTAGAAGTTCTAAAAAATGAATAAAATTTCCAAAATTTGTCTCATATTTTTCCTCGAAAATTCTGTCACCCAAATAATTATTTAAGGCCTAAAAAGGCTAAGTACCAGATCATTCCAATAAAAAATAGCTTTGATGACTTCTAAAATTAGTTAAAAATCCCTTTTATTGCATATATTTACATTTTTAAAAAAACTTTTACTCAAATTTAATTTATTGCTTGGCTATGTTTTTCGAATCTATAGTTTTAGTTTTCTTAACATAAATGTTATATAAATAAATGAAGTTCTTAAAATTTTCATTACAGTAAGCAGTTTACTTTTAAAAAGACATTGAGTCTTGGGAAAAAGTGTTCATCAAGTTCTGTTACAAATAATAATTCATCAGTAAAACCACTGGAAAACAAGACCAATTCAGATTCAAGTTTTCCTAACAAAAATAAGTTGAAGTGGCAATCTAATAAACCTGCTCCTAAGAAACAAGAAACTATCACTAGTTTCTTTTCTCAGTAAGTATAAATTTTAAATGTTCCTTTTATCTTAAACACTAATTTTCCTGAATAATAAAATTTATAGAAGTTAACCCTTTCAAAACAAGTGTTTCATCAGTAAGGTGGCTAGGAATCGGTCCTAAGAGCCAAGTGTATCTGGTTAAACACTACTTAAAAAGGTGCAGGATTGGCATGCCATGTATAATAACACCGGTTTACAAATAAATGTTCAAAATGCTAGAAACAATTCAAGCTGATTCTTATGTAAAATGATCCCCGGAAATGTCCTTTCCCTTTTTATTATACATTTGAGTTTTTTATCTCTTTGAATGATCACATATTCTATATGTGTGGTTCATTTCCTAAAGAATATTCATAACAGTTATTAACATAATGTATACCAAAATTAATAGTAAAAATATTTTTTTAAATCTTTAAAATGCTTTTTACAGTTTTTCATTAGTCATTTCTGCATAGATTTTATAGTATGAAAGGATACTAAATGGATATTTTATTTGCATATTGAAGCCTAATAAAAGTACATTTTCTTTTAAAGGGCAAATCCTACCAAACCATCAGTTATAAAAAATGATGATACTTTTCATTCCCTTTTCAATGATGACATTTTTGGTGATGATTTGGATGATTTTGAAATACCCAGTTCAAGAACAGGTAATTAACTGATCTCCATAATATTTTTTAGATTTTTTTGCCTAACTTAATTATAGAAAGTTTTAAATTATGGATGAATTTATAAGAGTGATAGGAAGATATTCAAAAGTAAAATTTTTAGTTGTGTTTCATATTTTAATTTTCATTAAAACAATTTTTTAAACATTAAAAAACTTAATCTCATTGTTTACATAGTGTATTTATGCACATAGAAGTTCATCCTAAGTTCCTACTTTTTCAGATATAGAAAAGAGAAATAGCAGTGGGTCCTCTGATTCGAAATGCACAAGGGTTAAAAAAACTACTGACAATCCTTCTACTAGTCGAAGTATGGAACAATTACCTATTATCTTGATTATTTGAATGATCCTTACATTTTATGTATTTTGGTTGTCAATTTTATTTAAATGAATAGCAAGCAAATGCTATTTTAATATAAGACTTTTTCTGTATCCACACTATTATGTTTTTCATTTTTGCAGTTTTCCTACATGTTTAAAAACATTTCAATGTACGTATAGGCTTATCATATTTTTTCTCGCGGCTAACCCAGGACAAATTTTTTAAATTTCTTTATAAGTTCCATATCAAATTATCAAAGATTAAATACTAAGAAAAAACTATTCTAACTAATAAACTCAAGGATATCAAATTTTATTTTTTCGTTTAACATTACTTTTTCAAAACTTGTTTGATTGACTTAATTTTTATCACAAAATTCACTGCTTTGGACAGCTCTAAAATATTAATTCTCTAAAATATCTATTCGGACAGCTCTAAAAACCCCGGACTGTCCGGGGTAATCCCACACATATGGTAAGCCTATGCTACCAAAAGCTATTTAGATAAATACCTTTCTTTTGCTCTAGGGTTGTCATAATAAGTGTAGATTTTATTTACCTAGTAGTTTTGCTACTTCACCACTGGTAAACTCACCACCAGTTTACAAATACACAATTGATGCCATGCAGAGTTTGAGAGTTTTTTAAAAATTTATATTCCTGTTTTTACAATTGATCCATGAAATTTATCCATTTTTCCTTTTCGTACATGTAGAGCTGCCATCTCCGACATTTTAGTCAAATTACTGACACACGGAATGGACGCAATCGGTGCATAGTTAATGAATTTTGTTGGGATTTTTTTCATCTCTTTCTTGTCTTAACAGTTTTTCTACAATTTATATATGTGCAACTATGTTTGCATGAGTCCATGTTGTACAAATTGAGGTGTTACTGTATTGAAATGTCTAACTTTGTTATTAAAATTGACTGAATTTAAAATGTTTTTGTGTTTACAATGTCATGCTTAATTTAATTCAAATATGATAAGTGCTTAATTTTGTTTCTAGCAAATGAAACAAATTCTATACATAAAGATGCCAGTAGCCTAGATTCCCAAACAGCTGCTGAAGAGCAAAACCTTGAAAACAAAAACTTCAAATCAGGTAAAGCTCATATACTCCTTTCCCATTTTAAAGTTCAGACAATTCATAAAAACTTGGAATGCAAGTTAATTATATGGTTATATGGTTCCAAACCTCATTAAAAGAGAGAAAACTCAAAGAAAAAAAATTAAAAAATTTTATATTGATGAAAGAATGTTTTTAAAATTCTTCCAGGGAAGAATCCTCCTAATTCCCTCCCCCCCCCAATATTCACTTACTGATGATGTCTATGATGAGATATTTGGACGTTATTTCACAATAACATGTTTTAATAATCTATGCATATTTATTAGTATGAATGCACTATACAGGGTGGTCCTTAATTCATGGTACAAACTTCTAGGGGTGTTAGAGTACACCTAGACGAACAAGAATTGGTATAGGAAGGGGGGTCGCAGTTACACCGTTAAAGAGCTAGGTCCTAATGTAGTGCGAGAGCGTTACAAAAGGACGTTTTGCCAAGGCCCGTTTAACGAAAAAAAAACATAATGAAATGAAAAAATTTATTGCATGAGGTACAGCAGTATCCGTATTACTTACATCATAAATTTGATAGAAATTGGACCACTTTCTAAACCGTGGGGTGAGTTTTAAAACGTGCTCTTAGTCAAACAATGGAGTTCCATTAATGGTATTTAGAAAAATGATGATCGGGGAAGGAATTTTCAATGATCAAACAGTTTCAATGATCCATGTTACGATCATTGAAAATTCCTTCCCCTATCATCATTTTTCTAAATACCATTAAGGAATGTGATTCTTTGACTAAAAGATTAATATTGCACTTTTGAAACTAACTCCGCGGTTTAGAAAGTGGTTCAATTTCTATCAAATTTATGATGTAAGTAGTACAGATACTGCTGTACCTCATGCAATAAATTTTTTCATTTCATTATGGTTTTTTTTCGTTAAACGGGCCTTGGCAAAACGTCCTTTTGTAACGCTCTCGCACTACATTAGGACCTAGCTCTTTAACGGTGTAACTGCGACCCCCTTTCCTATACCAATTCTTGTTCGTCTAGGTGTACTCTAACACCCCTAGAAGTTTGTACCATGAATTAAGGACCACCCTGTATAATAAAATTGAAAAAAATAATGAAACAAGTTTTTCAGATTCAGTGTCTTATTTTTTAAATATAAAAGTCATCATCATAAGATATAATTCTAGAAACACCCTGTATTCTTCTTTCATTTTAGATTTTGATGATGAACTAAGTGGGGATTCCATCTCGATTATTAATCCAAAAGAATGTTCTATAATTGAACTTGGAAATTCAAATTTGTCATTTTCTGATGAAGATAATGATGATGTAATTACCGTGAAAAAAAGAGGTGTAAGGAAAGTAATCAGTGATGACGAGGAAGATCAAAGTAAGTTTACGTTCAATATTTTAGATCTTAAAAGGTAGTTAGTTGCTGAAACAATTTTAACAAAAAATACTGAATTCAGCCTTTGATCAAAAATGTTTTTTTTCTATGTAAATTAAAGGCTTATTCTTTTTTATGTGTTTTCAATACTGATTTAAAAAAAAACTTTTATTTCATAGCTTTTAAGGCGGAAACACACTGAACCCTACTGCAGAAGTCGACTGTCGAATTTTCTGATAAGATTAACTCCTGCCAGAGAAAGCCTTGAGGGGCTGTATAGGGGTACAAGAAGTGAGGTTTTTAGAAGTGCTCATTTGCAGCTTTGTGCTACCGACTATTTTGGAAATGACCCACTGAGTCGTAGATCACACCGACTTCTCAAACTGCGCCACAGGGGACGGTGTGTTTCCACCTTATATGCTCTTAAACCTATATTATGTCTCAAATAAAGTTGATCTGGTTTTTCTATACCTCAATGATAAGTTTTTTCTATCACTAAAATCAGCCATGGTTCAGATATTGTTTTGTATGTAAAAAATACCAACTTAATATTTTTTTAGATGAAGTCCAATTGATTAACAGATCTTCTGATCCTAAAACAGAGGTAATTATTTTTCTTTTATCTTTCCATCTAATCTACTTATAGAAAAGACTACCTTTTGCTCTCTTAATTCGTGAGGTTTTAAAATTCTGTATTTGACACAGGTTTTTAACTTGCATAAGTTACAAACACTTTAGAAGTATTACACTAAAATATAAAAAATGTAATGCCACTGTCTAATCAAACTAAAATTTCAAACTGTTCATGAATCAATAAAAAAATTGTATGCTTTTCCAAACTACACCAAATTATGAATGCAGAGTATGAACTGAAAATGCAGGTGCAGCTATAAAAAGGGATCGTGTTTCATATTTGTTAATTGCTTGTGAAAAAAATTGTGGAACCATACAATTGTAAAAGAGCGGCTCACCTAAGAGATTAAATGCATGTCTTGTTAAAAAAAACACTTGGTTAACCAATTAATTATTCAATTCCTCTTGAACGAACTTCACTGCTCCTTTAAATGACCCATCAGCAGTTAATGTAAAATTTTAAAGAAAATTGGGGATAGCTTAAAAAACCCTTTGACTGGAAAATATCAGTTAGTAAAAACACCACTTTTCCTCATTCCTGGGTTTGTTTTGTATATTGTACATAAAATTTTTTAGTAAGAGGTCTCCATCATTATTTTCTTTTCCTGATTCATTCCCTTGAGTTAAAATGCTTGTATAAATAATTTTTTATTACGTAACTACTCTTAAGCATTTCACTGAATGTTTACCAGATTTTTTTAATCTTTTAAAGCTTACAGAAAATTCCTTTGAAAAAGAAAGATTCCATCAAAGCTTTCTTTTAAATGCTAACCAGCTTAAGGTAAGATTTTGAGTCTATCATGGCATGAAATTATTTTAAAACTGAATAGCATTCTAAAAATATTGTGTTTTTCATTTTCTATTACTAGCATAAATAAATAAAATGCCAGTTTGAAGAAGAGGATATTTCTTTTCTAAAACTAGTTTAGTTTCACTGAGGTAAAAAAAAATGTTATCTAATTCTAAGGGTTATAGGTTATACCTACTTATAGGAAATTGATTTTTTTCCTTCTTCGCTAACATGCAGTTGCAGGACTCAGCTTAGAAATATGTTACAGCCCAGATATTCATTTTGCTAATTTTGTTATTTACTCTTTTTTTAATTATTATTAAAATTTACTTTTTAAATGATTGCAGAAAAAATTTTCATTTTAAATGTGAAGTTTTTTTAATGTTGGTTTATAGTTATTAAATTTTATAATTATTATTTTCAGGAATTAGATAAGGCAGATGTGCCAGGAGTTTTGTGTTCTTTGAAGGATATGAATTTAAGGGTTATGACTCAAATTTGTGAAGTGATTGAAAGCCATCCTGATGTTATAAAAAAGATTGATGTTCTGAAGAGTTTAGTTGATATCAGGTCTGCAGTTGTGTTTTTATCATTAATAATATTTAATGCATTTAAAAAGCTCTATTATGGGCATAGTCTATATTTCCAGACAGCAAATAATCAATTTAAGCATTTTAATGCATTATATACATTAGGTGTATAAAAATTTTATTTATTTTGATGATGCGCTTGTGAAAAGTTGTCTAAGGTGGCTGAGAGTACCTGTGATTTTTTTTAGAATTTTCAGATAATATCTTTAGGTGCCACATTTGCCCTGAAGGTTTCCCGTGTTATTGTGTGGAGCGAGGAAGCCAAAAAGGCCGAAAATAGGTTTTTCGCCTCTCATTCCTACATAAGATAAAAACATAATTTTAACATTACCTTTTTAGTGGAATTTTTACGTTGTTTAATACATAGATAAATACAGTGTTAGAAATTGGGGGGAAAATCCACTGGTCCTGAGGACCTGTGCTTTCCCAATCTTACCGGTCCTAAACCGAAATAACTGGTCTGTGTTTCCAATGAAATTACTTGGAATATATTATTCCTACCCTTGCCCCCTGAAATTTAAGAAACCCCATAACAGTTCTTTGAAATTTTGTGAGCACATATCAACATATCATATTACGGACCCAATGGCCTGCGTGTGAAGGGAAACAAAATTTGAACGTGAAGGGAAATGTTTTAATGCAGATATTTGTTCCGGTGTATTGCAGAAAAAACTTAAGAACAGAAAGCGGAGTAAAAATCACTTTAATGATTTCTTTATTGGGTAAATAATTGTTAGCCACCCCAGAAAGTCGATAAACAAATTTAAATAAATTCATTACATTTAATTTAATTTTTTGCCACTGGTCCTGTGGACCATTGAAGATGTTATGAAACGTACTAAAATTAACGTACTTATTTAACTTGTTTTCAGGACTCAAGTTTTGCGTCAAATAAGTACCGCTGAAAAGATGGTTTCGTCAAACTGTGAAACATTTAAAAATTCACCTGCTCCAAATCCTCAAAAACAAACAAATTCTTTCTTTCAATCCCACAAGCCTCAAGAATTTCAATCTGCAGGGAAATTCAAGTTTGTAAACAGCTTTTCTAACGACTCCAATAAACTTTCTCTTGAAAGTCCTAGTGATGTGTTTAGAAAACCGTCTAATGTAGCAGAATCAGCATCCACAAGTACACCCAAGACTCTGAATGTTAAGTTGAGACCTGAACCTCTGTTCAGTGACTTCTCCAATCCTACTTCTTCATCTTCAGCACCAACTTCAAACTTAATTCCCAAACCTTTGTCAATGAGTCATTTAAAATCAAAATCTTCCGAATGTCTTGGGGATAAATCAGAAGACTTTCAAAATTTAGCTTCATTTGAAGAAAAAAATTTATTAGATTTTGAAAACTTTGAAACAAATCAAGATGATTTTCACAATGGAAATGAAATATTTAATATTGAAGACATTGAAACTCAAGCTTTATTTGAACAAAGTGTTTATCAAATTGATGGAGACAAATCTTTGGGTAAATATGTTTAATTGATCCTTCTTGAATATATTAATTTTAAAGGCTTTAATTCTATTTACATTTATATAAATACCCAAATAATACAAAATAATAAACCTTTTTTGGGGTTAATTTTCAATATTGAAAACTCTAATGAATTAAAAGTTCGATGAGTTCAATATTGAAATTAGCAATATTATTGCATTTACCTCTATTTAAACCAGCGGTTCTCAAAGTGGTCCATATGGACCCCCAGGGGTCCACAGCAACTTCCAGGGGGTCCACGGGCATAAAAAATGAAAATTTGGGGTCCACAGTGACTTTCAGAGGTCCACGGGAAAATTTTCATTAAAGTGGAAAATTTTGATCAGTTTTAAAAATTTTGTCTTTGTTTTAAATAAATTTTAGTAATATAAAAAGTTGGTAATCACAGAGTCCTTAGATCTAAAAGTTTTTGTGCCTTGAAATGTAATTAGATTAAAAGTTTATATTTATTTGTAGTTTCAAACTTTTGAAATGTTTGATTATCATAATTTCCTTAGAAATATCATGTAACCATATGAATGGCAATTTTTTTTAAATATGTAAAAGTGAAATCAAATGATTTTGATTATTACAAAATTTATGCGTGGTTTAGAAATTATATCATAAACATAAGATTTTTAGCTACTTTTTGACAGTCCCTAAGGCAGGGGGTCCACGGGGTACGAAAATGTCTTCAGGGGGTGCACGGGCCAAAAAAGTTTGGGAACCCCTGATTTAAACCATCCTTAACCCATTAACGCCCAAATTATTTTTGATCGAAGAAGCAAATTCGAACTTTAGCCAGTCCCTATTACAAAATAAATGAAGCAAACGCAAAAAACACAGGGTATTAGGATTGAGGGATGTTTTCTCTTGCCATATGTGCGGTTTCGTTACTGTTGGGTGAATTAAAGGTGATTTAAGAGAGCATTTATGACCCTATATTTAGTGATCTAGAAATAGATCACTGGGCGCTAATGGGTTAAGAGCATTATACGAGGGTAGTTTGAAAAGTTCTCGGCCTGACCATGAAAATATTAACTTATGGTTTCAAAAACTGTTTATTTTTCAACATTGACTCCTTTTAGGCTGCCTCACTTCTTGGAACGACAGTCCTGTCTTATTTTACACTCTTATGGGGGTGTTCTAGAATTTCGTCATAAAAACCTACTTACCTCACAGTTACTTCTTAATTCGAAGTAAAACGGTGACCAGAGGGAGGAATTTTCACTTTGGGGGATAGAAGAAAGTTTGAAGATACCAAATCTGGGTAATAGGATGGGTAATTTTAAAATTTTTAATCGATATTCCTCAATTTTTCCAACGACAAAACACATTTGTTAACATGAGCACTATTCTGATCAGAAATGTTATTTTAATCTGCTTAATTAATTTTTTTTCTCGGATATTCTCATTAACAGTTTAAATTAGTATTCTCAAATTATATTCATACCCTTTTCCCGATAATTTATTGATAAAATTTCCTTGAAATCCTCAGAATTCTTACGCCATGAATTTGGCAGCCGATAGAACCTTTTGGTGCTGAAAAATTGACTTTTATCCATTGCATTGATTATTATTTCGCTTACAGGTTCCAAGGTATGTTCATTTGTGCCTATAGATGTAAAAAATCGTGTGTGTTAATTAATAATTTTGTGTAAATCGCGTCAAAATTTGCATCGAAGTCGTCATATCAATGGATTTTTTGGGCCGCAGTTTGCTTTCGCGGCACACATCTTGCACAAAGTGTTTTCACGTGCAATTGTTCGTGCAAAAAATAATTTTCGCATTCTTTTGATATCCCTAGACTGTTAGAAATGTCCCCCACCATTCTTTGTCAATCTTCAAAATCATGGGGGGTAATTTTCTATGATTTCCGGTATGGTGGCTCTTTTTTAATGTTTTTCACATGGTTCTTTAGGAACGCTCTCACAGCCAACTTAAAGTTTCAAAGCTAATTTTTTCACCTGGAAAACAAAGGTAAAGAGTCCCTTTACACATTTATGAGCTTAGAATTAATTCCATTTGGTTATAACCCTTCTTTTTAAAAGAATTTCATCACAGCTCGATACTTGTTTTTCCCATTGTTGAAAATATGCTCACCTTAGCCCATTCAAAAAAATGCCAAAAGCAGAATTCTGGTCAGAACAACCCCAAAAATTAATTTGGTTCATTTGAAGAGCTGTTCTCAAAGGAGAAAAAAATCCGCGTGAATTCGAGCGCGTGTTCTGGGTGAGACCGAGAATTTTTCAAACTACAGTACCCTCGTATGTTTAAATTTTGTAATTATTTGCAAAAAAATTTTCAGCACTTTTCAGATAATCTCAACAAAATTTTAATTTTTAGAAAACTATTCATTACTAACCTAAGTAAATTATTTGTAAGCTTGAATTTACTTTAACTATTTGAACTTCTAGAGTATAATTTTTTTCATGTAATACATTTTTTAATTAATAAATTTAATGTAATAATTAATTTTGTACATAAAATTTTGGCTTAATTTTTGTTTCATTTTTGTCATAGAATCAACTAATGAAATTTCTCTGAATGAAAAAGAAAGAAGTATGTATTTTTGAATTAAATATATCTTTTGAGTAGTTAAATCAAAGTTCTCTCTTGGGTTGATACTTTTGATCTGGAGACTGGAGAGATTAAAATGATTTTATCTGCCATTGAACTAATGAAATTTAATTTCTTGACTCTAATTACTTAATGTTAATTCTTAATTTTTTGACTGGAAAAGAATAAATTAAAATGGAATAATCTTAAAATGTTAATTCTCTATTTGGTTCCAACATTAATTTATTTACCTGAAGTATCTGTTTTAATATGCTTACTTATTAAGTCATGGATACTACTTGAGTTATTTTAACATATTGCTTGTTGTTTTTCTCTTACAGTTGCTGCAGGAAAATTTTATGGAGATCAAAGAGATGATGGAAGATCCAATGCATTTAAAGGTTTTAATTTCCTTTTCTCCAATGACTTACTCCACATATTTCACAATGTGTTTGGTTTAAAGAATTTTCGCCACAATCAATTGGAAACAATCAATGCAGCACTTCTAAAAGAAGACTGCTTTGTACTGATGCCCACAGGTATGTAAAAAACATTTTTGCTTGAATTTCAAAAATTAAAATACATTTAGCATACTTTTTTAAAAGAAAATATTGATAAATATATTTGGTCATAACATTCAACATATTCCTAGCATATATGGTTTAACATATTCTAATGTAAAATAGAGGAAGGTTAAAAAAATCTTTTTTTTTCAGGTGGAGGAAAAAGTCTATGTTATCAACTTCCTGCCCTTGTGTTTAGTGGTGTAACAATAGTAATTTCACCTTTGAGATCACTTATTATGGATCAAGTACAAAAGTTGAATTCTTTGGATGTAAGCTGTTAAAAACACTTTTATTTAGGGCCTAACTTTTTACAGGCCTTACAAAGGTTAAATTTAAAATTCTGGAAATAATTTGTAAAGTAAAAATGTTTTTTCCTAGATAAATGCTCACAGCTTAACTGCAGATACAGATAGCAACACTGAAAATTATGTATACCGTCAATTGTCTTCCAGGGAGCCTAGCTTGAAACTTCTATATGTAACTCCAGAAAAGGTATTTATTTTCAGTGAGGAAAATAGAATTAGTTACTTTATTGGTTTTAAAATAAATGTATTGGCTCATATCATTAAAGAATTCAATCCTAAACAATTCAAATATAATTTGGTTCTTGTCTTTCAAAAGCAATTTGCATAAGTATGCTTTACATTTATTATTACATTATTTAAAAAATACATTGTTTATATTCACCTTTACACTCTGATGCAATTGCATTTTGTAACATGGAAATGACATCTTTCATTTAAGACCTTTTCATTGTAGATTTCAAACTAATTGAGTAACAAAACCCTTATATTTTAAGCTTAGAAAATTAAAATTTTACTCAGGGCTCGATTTGAGGCAAAAAGGGCTGGAATGTCATTCTGGTTACTTATAGGGGAGATAATTGTATTTTTAAATGAGATAATCGTTCATATTCAGCACTGAAATACAGCCTTTAAACATGTATCCCAAATCTCAATCACTATTATTTAATTCTTTGAAATTTTTGTCATGTATTTTTTTAAAAAATTGAATTCCATATGTACCAATTTTGTTTTAGTTTGGTTATTTTGTTGGTCATTCCAAGTCAAAACCGTTGAAATTTCTTTTGTTGCAATTTGTATTCAGTTTTGACCCTTCCATTCAGCAGATTTACTGCATTGAAAGAGATAAATACTATTGCATCTAGAAGATGTTATTAAAGTACTTCCCCAAATCTAATGAATGCAACTTTTTTGTACAGATTTGTGCAAGTATGAAACTTGTTTCCTGCATAGAAGGTTTACACTCTAGGAAAATGATTCAGAGGTTTGTGATTGATGAAGCCCATTGTGTTAGCCAGGTCAGTGGTTTTTACTTTTAACCCTTTCAGGACGGGCGTATCATCCACCAAACTGCTCTCACAGGACGGCGCGCGAGTAGAAAGAACTTCCCCTGGGGACGAACACTTTGCGCGTCTAACTTGAACTTTGGAAAAAAATCGCAGAAATTAAAGTTGTGGCCTATAGTATTTAATTTTTGGAATATGATGAAAGGAACATTTTTGTAGTCCATGCTAAGCAAATTTAAAACATTATCCCTCTATTTTCTTTGAAAATTTTATAAAACAAGTAAATCGTAAATAATTAGCTTTTACACATCCTGAGATGAATTTTGCTGGAAAATATATCCCAAAATGAAAAGATTTCATCTCAAGAAACGTATTAATAAAGATATTTGTGAGGCGGAAAGCGAAAAGGGACCTCTTGTCGGCGTTCGTCAAAATGGAGTTATTATTTTTTTCTCAATCTGTACAGATTTATGAAGATTTTAAGACCATCATCATCCTTGTAGCTCAAAAAATGACAAATCGCCAGTAATTAAAAGTTTCAATAGAATAAGTGGATTTCGCGAAAACGACCTTAAACTTTCAAAATGCTACCATCTCATTAATTTTCACAGTTAAGGAATGATTCCAACAGCTAAAATTCGGTTCTAAAGGGTCCAAGGACCGATAAAATCGAGAGAAAAGAATTCGATAGTTTTGACCTTCTTCCGTTTTTTTGGCTTTTTCTCGAAATCAACTTTGCCGACAAGAGGTCCCTTTTCGCTTTCCGCCTCACATTTAATGTGTCTGGAACTAAAAACCCTTTATAATTCATTTTTACTGAAACCATGCAACTCGCACTGCTTATATAATCGCTTGGAGATCATTTGAAACATAGTAAATTATGATAATACTAATATTTTATCTTTTTTAATCCCCCTTTGAACTAGACATTGGAACATATCATATATAAATGTTTAAGCAATAAATAATTCCATTTGAATTGCAAGCAAAATCTAAAAGAAATAAATGACAATTAAACCATCGACACATCTATTCCCGATCAAAAATAATAAAAGTATTTCGAGGATCTCGGAACTGTTGCAGAAGTTTTTATTAGCTAAAGGAGTTGAAAGAAATATTCTAAATTCATATTACTCATCCATCTCAATGCATCATAAATAAATCTCGCCATTTCCCGGAAACAAATTATCACAAATGAAAAATATTTCATGGGCATGGAGGTCAAGATGTTAACTTTCGAAAAATTTTCTGCATCAGACATACAGCGGCCTCTAATGGGAATTTAAAATATTAATATAAGGTTTTAATCGTGTATCATATATGTGCCACCTGTCCTCTGGGCCTCTTTAAGTGGCGGCTCACCGGTGAGCCACTCAGCTCGTAGAAGCATCCTGCTGCCAGCACACGTGTGCACCACCCGTCCCGAAAGGGTTAAGAACCTGCTAAAATAATTTTTACTTTCCTTTCATATTTCTAATTTATCTCTTGTTCTTTTAAAGACTAACAAATTACAAGGTTCCCACAAGTAAAAAAAGTTCGATAATTTTTAAATATTTAGATAATATTAATAAGTAGTTTGAAAATTTGCCTGTTTTTTTTCTGTGTGTGAGAGACCTGAAAAAATAAATTAAAGGCTAATAGACCATATTTTATGTGAGTGTCTCATTTTGATTTTTTAAAAAGAACAAATGTTTTTTATGAAAAGTTTTTGCTCATAATGAGCAAGAAATTTCAAATATTGCTGTAATTGGCTCTATTTTTCTTAATTAAACAATAGTTAAGAGTTACATATTATTAATTAGGTAGAATGACCTTATGAAATTTTGTCTATTTTTTTTTTCAAAGTGAAAATAATATTATATGTTAGTTCATTGTTTAGAACTTTAATATTTGCTATTCATTAAAAATTCCCTATTTGTTTGAAACATAAATGAAAAAATGCTTTTTGTTTCAGTGGGGTCATGATTTTAGACCAGATTACAAACGCTTAAAGATGCTAAGAGAAAAATTTCCAGGTGTTCCCATGATGGCACTTACTGCTACAGCAACGCAAAGGGTTCGAATGGATATTTTGCATCAACTAGGAATGAAGTCTCCTAAGTGGTTTGTATATGATGTTATTACTGAGCTAAATGATACTAAATAAAATAATAAACGTGAATTTTGATAAAGAAATAAGTTTTTTTCAGGTTTCTTCAGAGTTTTAACAGACCAAACTTAAAGTATGAAGTAAGACCCAAAACTAAATCAGTTGTTGAAGACATTATTCAACTTATCAAGACCAAGTTTAAAAATATGTGCGGCATAGTGTATTGCCTCTCAAGGTTTGTGTACCTAAACTTAATTAGCTTACTTACGTTTTAAAATAAATATCTTATTGGTATTTACAACCGTGTCATGTTTACTGTAATAGTGTAATTAAATTTTCCTGATTATTCTGACTCATTGGTTAATTGGGCATACTGTAAGTTTTGTGGGGAAAATACCTTCAAAACAAATATAAATAAACTTTTTTAAAACCTGAACCTTTGGAGCATTTCGAGATTTGGGATTCAGAATAAAGGTTTATTACTGTAATGCTTTTCTTGGATTTTAAGTTAAAGTCAGCGGCATCCTTCCTTGTGATTATTTTTTCCCTTTAGATTTTTTAAAGAATTTACTACTTGATTGATATAATTATGTTTTAATTTTATAGAAATGACTGTGATTCTGTTGCAAAAACACTCTCGGAACATGGGATCTCTGCTCAACCTTATCATGCTGGACTAAGTAACAGGAATCAAATTCAAGAAGCTTGGATAAATGATAAATATAAAGTATTTTTCTTTCTCCATTTCATTATATCTTGAATCTAACATTATTTTCATGATCTAGTGCCTGATTCCTTTAATTGATCACATTTTATATTTTAGGTAATTTGTGCGACTATTGCATTTGGTATGGGTATTGACAAACCAGATGTAAGATTTGTAATTCATCACGCTATCCCAAAATCAATAGAAGGATATTATCAAGAATCTGGAAGAGCTGGCAGAGACGGAGAAACATCATGGTGTATATTATTCTATGCATACAGGGATATGCAACGGATAAAGAGAATGATTATGAGTATGCATAAAATTTGCCTAATTATTTCTGTTCAAAATTGATAAAGGCTGTGTAATTCTATTTTGGAAAACTTAAGATCACAAAATGAGTTTCAGTAGTTGATCATCTCTTTAGTCGAGTAGTATAGTCTTTTAATAAGTAAAAGTAATTTTATGACCACATTGTTACTGCTTTCTATAATTAATCTTCCCGACTTAACTATTGCTTCTAGGTATTACAGATTAATTTATTTTATTACTGTGATTACATCAGTTTTTTTTCTTTTTAGAGGATAATACAAATAGACAGACATGGGATACCCATTTTGATAACTTATTCAGAATGATTCATTACTGTGAAAATAAAACAGACTGTCGTAGAGTGTGGATGTTGGGGTACTTTGGAGAGAAATTTGACAAACAATTGTGTATGAATAATGCAGCTACTGCATGTGATAATTGCTTTTCAAAGGTAATATAAATTTTTCATAACTGGTATATTATTTATTTTTATTCCCTCACTTCCAAGAAGTTTAAGATTTTATATAAATGCAATTCCTTGGCTTTTTTTGTATTTACAGTCGAATCCGCTTAATGTGATCACGGTTAATGTTATCAATCGGATAATGTTATCGAAATCGTCAGGTCCCTATTTAATTTTCCTATTCCTATTTAATTTAATATAAAAAAATACATCGTTTAATGTGATCAACTATGAATCAACTCGCCGCTTAATGTTATCAAAATTTGTTCATATCCCCTAAAAAACGTCTCATTTCGAGTCATTTTGAAGATCAATTTGTACAAGTTAACATCTGCCCCACCAGAGTATCTGGTTTTTCTACACTGCTGTGCAAAAATTAAGGACAGAACTGTTTTTTCAACTTAACTCCTTGTAGAATTATTTTTCATCCATGAAAACCATACCAGGATATGTTCAATGGATGGGAATACAGGGCCCGAAAACAAATTTTCCCTACCAATATTTTAAGGGGAATAATGGACCCTCCATAGATAATGGAGTCCCATTACAATTTAGAGCTGTGGCTGAAACGTCTATGTGAGAGGTATTTAACCAGAAGTTTTATGTTTTTTGTAATGCATATGATTATTCCTGAACTCAATGCATGTTTTTAAACGTGTGTGCTACATTTAGGTGGGTATTTTTTAGGTTTTATTAAGTGAAATAGGTCTAATCATTTTTGGCAAGTTTTAGATTCTGGATCATTTTTGGTAAGTGGTATCTAACCTTCAACGGTGTTTTTAGTAGTTCTTACATGTGCTTGATTGTGTTTAGGTCTGGAGACTGGAAAATTAACTTCTTTCTTTCAATATCGTGACTTTCAAAAAACTTTGAGATAGCCAAATTGTGATTTTGTGCAATTTTTTCACTCTTAAAGAAATTCTTGAGCTGAAATCTCTTCTAAAAGAATCAAATGGTACATGAGACAGGCATGAGATTCTTCCGAATTTTCCGATTTTTTTGGGAATTTTCAGACTTTTTCCGAATTTTCCGATTTTTTGAGAATTTTCAGACTTTTTCCGAAATTTTCAGACTTTTTTTTACATTTTGAAAATTAAGCGTTTCTAAATGTTAATTCTTCTCGCGTTGTTATTGCGATGTAGAAAAAACAACTTGACCGTGGTTCGAAGCCAACAAGTCCGGTGTTACTAAATCGTACAACAGCTCTGGTTACGGAAAGCTTTTTTTGAAACTTGGCACCTCTGCGAAGTGCCCCCGGCCCGTGGGAGCAGCTCGATAGGGGCCGCCCGTCGCGAAAGGAATAAAGAGAGGCAAAGCCCTCACTTAAAAAATTTTGATGGTGTTCCAAAATAAGCTAAACCCTTGATTTTTAGGATCAAATTTTCAAAATTTTTCTGGGGAGACCCCCAGACCCCCTTTTGGTACATGGATCTTTATTATACCCAATTTTTCGTATTATTGTCATTTATATGCCCAAAATCAAACTAAAAATTTATTTAAAAGATACATTGAACCCATAAAACTAAAAGGAGGTTTTTTTTCCACAAAATTTCGTTCCCGCAGTTTTTCCGAATTTTTGCTTTTTTGTCAATCTCATCCCTGATGAGAACACAGGTACGCAATAGCAAACATCAGTGAATATTCTTTTAGTGTATAGGGGGTGTTGAAATGTTTATAAGAGTAAAAGAGTATCAATGGAGAAATATGAAATCTGTAAAACTAATTTCAAAGGTAATGGATATATTTTTACAGCTATATATTTCTTTTTAGATATATCTACGTCCATAAACACTAAAAAATGCTTCTTTTTTCCAACATTAATAAAAAATTTCCTTTGTGTGAAACTATACAATTCCATTGTGCCATTTCAGCACCTCTTATACACCGCAGATATTTTCACTGATGTTTGCTATTGCGTACCTGTGTTCTCTTGTACCATTTGATTCTTTTAGAAGAAATTTCGGGTCAAAAATTTCTCTTTAGGGGTGAAAAAGTTGCACAAAATCAGAATTTGGCTACCGTAAAGTTTTTTGAAAGTCACGATATTGAAAGAAAGAAGTTACTTTCCGAGTCTCCAGACCTAAACACAATCAAGCACCTGTATGAACTACTAAGAACATGGTTGACGGTCAGATACCACTAACCAAAAATGATCCAGAATCTAAAACTTGCCAAAAATGATGATTAGACCAATTTCTCTCAATAAAACCTAAAAGATACCATTTAATGTAGCACTCACGTTTAAAAACATGCATTGAGTTCAGGAATAATCATATTCAGTACAAAAACATAAAATTTCCGGTTAAATACTTCTCACATAGACGTTTCTGCCACAGCTCCAAATTGTAATGGGACTCCATTATCTATGGAGGGTCCATTATTCCCCTTAAAATATTAATAGGGAAATTTGTTTTCGGGCCCTGTATTCCCACCCATTGAACATCTCTTGGTATGATTTTCATGGATGAAAAATAATTCTACTAGGAGTTATGTTGAAAAAACAGTTCCGTCCTTAATTTTTGCACAGCAGTGTATTTTCTGAAACTCAGTAGGAGTAAGAAAAAATGAAACATTCCGTATATATTGAAAGAAAACAGTTAAAAAGGGTGGGTCCGAATCCATACTTGTGATTGGTTAAAGAAACCATCGCCACCTTGCAGATGTTTCTGATAAGATTATTTTGATTTTCCCGTTTTACTGAAATTCAGATTGTTTATTGGAGTGGAAGGCTATAATGGAGTGAAAAAAGAAAGACCTTTCTATGCGAATAAAATTACTAAGTAAGCGATTGTTTTATTTTATAATTTTAACTACTCGTATATTTCCCCTTAAATTTTTAAGTTGGCAACTGCCTATAGTCCAGGCAATCTGTAACTTAACCGGTAAAAAATTGATACATTTAGTTTTTCAACGGTTTTCGATTGGGAATGACCTAAATAATAACATACTAAAAATTGGACAAAATCGGTCCGTGGCAAGTTTAATTTTTTTTGAATTTTTAAAAAATGGCCGAAAAAAAATTTCAAAAAATCAAATAATAGAGATCGAGACTTGTGATACATGTTTATAGGCTATCTTTCAGTGCTGAATACGAATATTCCATTTAAATTTTTTTAAAATTAAAATATCTATTTTTAAAATTAATTTGAAAATTTCGATAATCGAAAAAATTAAAACACCCCTAAAAACCACAAAAAAACTAAAAAAGAAATATTTTCAACGGTTTTCACTCAGAAATAACCAAAGTAACAACATATTAAAATTTGATAAAAATCGGACGATAAAAATTTAATTTATTTAAGATTTTCAATTTTTTTTACCTCAAAAATCGACCTTTTTTAAAATTCCTGTCAAAAACGTTTGAGGCATTTGCCAAGGTTATTTTTCCATGGACATTGTAGTCATATAGCTATATAAACGAAAAAACCCAAAATTGATGGTTAAATCATTAATTAATTAATTTAATAAAATGAACATTAAAAATAGGTGGAAATATTTTCAATCAAGATTAAACAGTTAATATTTCAACAATATTCAGTATCAAATAATTTAAAAATTAATTAAATTTACAAAAGATACAAATCTTGAAAAAGTTTAAATTTTTAAAATTTTTTAAAAATTTAAATTTTGCTTTATAGACTTGTGATACATGTTTATAGGCTATCTTTTAATGATGATTTCAAAAAACAAACCAATTTTGGAGTAAAATTTTAAAAAAGTGTGAAAAATTTAAAAACAAACAAACTTAATAAAATATGAACTCAAAACAAAACCTCAGACAAATTACTGCATATTTCATTTTTGAAAATATTTTTGATAACATTTATTCAAAGAAGCTCCTAGAATGTTTTTTTTCCATAAAAATAAATTTAAAAAATTAAATTTTAAAATTTTTGTTAAAAAAATTGTTAAAATTTTAACAATAGGCTTGTGATACATGAGCTGGTTAGGATGAAAGTGGTCTAAGTCCACTGAACTTCGTTTTGTGTAATTGAAGGTTTTCTAAAAACATCTCCAAAAAAATCAGGATTGCTTATAATTTTACTTTCTGGGGTGGAATTGTCTCTAGCCATGGATTCAATTTTTGCTGCGGAACAACTTTTATCAAATTTCAGCTAGAAGTGCTTTAAATTGACTTTAATGGACTTAGACCACTTTCATCCTAACAGATTGGCCGGTTTCGGAAAGAAGATGGCTATTGGGATGTAGTAAATACAACATCACGGGCGACTGGTTTGAACGAAATTTGATTTTATTGTTCTGTTCCATTGATTTTGATGCGTAGTTTACGAATATTTTGGGTTGCTTGACCACTGGTCAAGATTGCTTTATATGGCTAAAAATCATCACAAATTAATGTTGGAGTTTCTAATTGATATTTAGTATTTCCTATTGTTATATTAAGTCATTTTGGTTCGGGTTGACCATTGGTCAGTCTGGTTAACTTTTAGCTACATCTATGCTTTGGCACTGCGGAAGGTCATTAGGGGCTTAAACCAAACGCCTTGAGACGCGAAACATTTTGGTCTTGACCAGTGGTCAAGTGATCTTGACCAGTGGTCAATCTACTTTTTCTAGCCCTATATAGCTTTTCTGACCTTCTCTTTCTGTCCCGTTGTTGTTTTGGAGGTCCCTGGAACTTAGGTCAATTCCATTTGACCACTGGTAAATTTTTAATTTTTAGACTTTATAGCTCTTTTTTGGGACCCTCTTTAACTGCACAATATGCTGATCAATAGGCATAATAAAATTTTTTCCTTGAAACACCAATTAAAAATTTAGTTTCGTATTAATTGTTATCAGGTGAAAAAATGTTTTACGAATAGAAAAAGTTGGAGAAAAATTACAAAGCATTATGAAGATTATTTTATATTTCAATGGGTAATTTCTATAAACCAGATGGTTTAGGTAGTGCCGGAGTTTCTGCCCGAGACGAGGGCCGTATTTTGAGTATCCCTGATGTTACAAAAAAAATTAATTGGGAATTTCCCGTACAATATTGCAGAACATTCAGTTGTTTCTATAAATTCTACCCTATAACACGGTAAACATCATTGCTTATAAAGATATTTTTAAAATAAAAAAAATATATCACAGAAGTATTGGCAGTCAATAGCAACTTGAATTTATCAGAACACCCAAAAAATCCTTCTGAAATTAAGCATTGTGATATCAAAAAGGTAACCACCCTCAGGTATTATAATGAAAATTTAGTACCGTAAACGAAAATTTAAAAAACTTATAAAAAATTATACTTTTATCCCAAAACCAATATCAGGACCTATAGTTACTAGCATACTGTAGTTTATATAGAATGGATGCTAAAAAAAACTTACATGATATCTGTAGTCAGTTAGATTCTGTGTTTAAATCCTTTGTATTAGCCACGGTGTCGATGATTAAAATACTATTGCTTTCCCGCCTAATCTAATGAAGCGCGGATTTATTTTCGGATATTTTCTTACAAAAAGGGGTCATCCAGAAATATGTAATTAAAGTTTACAAAAAAAGCCTTTCTCTCAAGTAAACAGGTGTGGGTCCCTCCACTGATGCAGCTGTGCGAACGACCTTGATTTTTCTCTTATCAAAACACTCACCGAACGAAGCGGGCAGATGGACTAAGACCACTTTCATCCTGACGAAAACTGCTGTTTCGATGAGGAGTGATTTTTTGAGTTGCTGTGTAGGGCCGAAAAATTAACATACCGCTAAACCGACAACTGCACTAAATAAAGGATCTAAAACTCTATCCAATTCCACTCTTAACTCAACTTTTGTAATTTTTGGACTTAGACCACTTTCATCCTGACCAGCTCACATGTTTAAAGGCTAACTTTTAGTGCTAGTGTTGAATATCAGGTCAATTTTGTTGTAGAACTTGAAAATAATAAAATAAATTTAATTTAAATTAAATTAAATTAATAATAAAAATAAATTTTAAAAATTAAATTTTAAAATTTTTGTTAAAAAAATTGTTAAAATTTTAACAATAGGCTTGTGATACATGTTTAAAGGCTAACTTTTAGTGCTAGTGTTGAATATCAGGTCAATTTTGTTGTAGAACTTGAAAATTGACCTGATATTCAACACTAGCACTAAAAGTTAGCCTTTAAACATGTATCACAAGCCTATTGTTAAAATTTTAACAGTTTTTTTAACAAAAATTTTAAAATTTAAATTTTTAAATTTATTTTTATGGAAAAAAACATTCTAGGAGCTTCTTTGAATAAATGTTATCAAAAATATTTTCAAAAATGAAATATGCAGTAATTTGTCTGAGGTTTTGTTTTGAGTTCATATTTTATTAAGTTTGTTTGTTTTTAAATTTTTCACACTTTTTTAAAATTTTACTCCAAAATTGGTTTGTTTTTTGAAATCATCATTAAAAGATAGCCTATAAACATGTATCACAAGTCTATAAAGCAAAATTTAAATTTTTAAAAAATTTTAAAAATTTAAATTTTTTCAAGATTTGTATCTTTTGTAAATTTAATTAATTTTTAAATTATTTGATACTGAATATTGTTGAAATATTAACTGTTTAATCTTGATTGAAAATATTTCCACCTATTTTTAATGTTCATTTTATTAAATTAATTAATTAATTAATGATTTAACCATCAATTTTGGTTTTTTTCGTTTATATAGCTATATGACTACAATGTCCATGGAAAAATAACCTTGGCAAATGCCTCAAACGTTTTTGACAGGAATTTTAAAAAAGGTCGATTTTTGAGGTAAAAAAAATTGAAAATCTTAAATAAATTAAATTTTTATCGTCCGATTTTTATCAAATTTTAATATGTTGTTACTTTGGTTATTTCTGAGTGAAAACCGTTGAAAATATTTCTTTTTTAGTTTTTTTGTGGTTTTTAGGGGTGTTTTAATTTTTTCGATTATCGAAATTTTCAAATTAATTTTAAAAATAGATATTTTAATTTAAAAAAAATTTAAATGGAATATTCGTATTCAGCACTGAAAGATAGCCTATAAACATGTATCACAAGTCTCGATCTCTATTATTTGATTTTTTGAAATTTTTTTTCAGCCATTTTTTAAAAATTCAAAGAAAATTAAACTTGCCACGGACCGATTTTGTCCAATTTTTAGTATGTTATTATTTAGGTCATTCCCAATCGAAAACCGTTGAAAAACTAAATGTATCAATTTTTTACCGGTTTGACCTTTTTTTTCAGTAGATTTACTGGACTACTAGTGTAACAATAGTGTTTTAAATACATTAATTACGATTACATGATTTTGATTTTAAAGCAAACAATCTTGAAACACTCTCTCCTACTTTTTGATATGGGATCGCTTATTGTTATCAATCGGATAATGTTATCAGTTTAATCTCGGACAATTGCGATCACATTAAGCGGATTCGACTGTATTTCAAATATATACCTGATAAAAAATTTACCCATAAAAAAGAGTTGTACACCAGTTTAGAACAGAAAACTTGATGGATGAGTGACCAAGAGATTCCCCACAATTTATTTCCCCTACTTTTCAGTGTTTTTAGAACATTTTTACAAATTTAGGCTGCATAAGTGTAACCTAGGTGGCAACAGGCACTTCACTGTGAACTTTCTCATATTTATAGGTTGTAGGATGTTTTTCCCCTTTGATTACTGATGGGTGTTGCCACATGTTGGCATTCTTTTGCTGCTTTTCTCCCTATCAATAGCGGCAATTGAAAAGAAAGCTCATCAGTCATTTTGTGTCGACCAATTGCTCTCATTTGCTACCTCCCAGTTACTTGGTGCACTCATAATTTTTAGAAAGAAAGCAATAAATGCTTCTGTGAAACTTTAATTCCATTAATATTATTTTCAAAACCTTAAGATTCCCTTATAAGCTAAGCCCTCATTTTATAAACAGAAATTTTCCCAAAAAACCCTGGCTTATATGTGGAAGTATATGGTAGTATTATAAATAGTGATGTGTGTGAAGTTCTGATATTCAACTGCATGTAATTTTTTTTCAGAGTTCAAAACTAAGTATTCTTAATAACATTAATATTTTTCAGGAAGTATATGAGGCTCGTGATGTCACTGCTCATGCTAAGGCAATATTACAGTGTGTAGCAAAGATTGTTGATTCTAAAAATGGAAAGAATTACACTATACCATACTTTGTTGATATTTTCAAAGGTACAGGTTTAGTTTTCTTTTCTTTCTTTTTGCTCTCTATTTTATGTTCTGAAATATTTAGGTATAGCATTTTTCTTTTTCATTTCTTTCAACTGAAGCAAAAAGCAGTAATTAAAAAAATTGTAAAATGTGTAAATATAAATTTTATTTTAACCCTTTATGTCCCAACGGGTCTTGTAAGTCTCACTTCCCAATGTTCCAAATTCGTCCAATTTCGTCATGTTCATGTGAGGCCAAATTTAGTTTACTTATAGTTGCAGTTACGTAAACTTGACATATTTTGGATGAGGATGACGAAAATAATTTGGGGCATAGAGGGTTAAAAAATTCAACAAATTCTAAATAAAAAAATTCAGCTGTTCAGTTAATAAAAGTAATTTTATGTCACTGAGAAACTTTAAACAATCATCTATTTTTATAGGGATGAGAATGGATAATTGCAGCCAATTTTTTTTAATCTTAATGTATTCAAAATGGCCTAAAACCTCCAAAAAACATTTTTATTTACCTTTCAAAGCCCTAAATTTTAAGTTATTTTCAATTAAAAATAGCTTCTTTTCTGTTTGAGCTGAAACAGCTTGTGACGTCAAATGTGCCTTGTTTACTATCCTTCCACTTTGAAACACTAAGCTCTAGTTTTTTTATAGCCTAGTGTATCGATGAAAACGGTGTTTCTCACATTTCCAAGAGGCACATGTGACGCCACACTGTTATGCGCTTCCTGTAATAAAATGTCTCATAATTAACTGAAAAAAATTTGTGGGAAAAGACAAGCATATTTTTGGAATCGGGAGAAAATTTTTAATAATTTAAAATGGAATATTCAGAATTTTAAGAGATGCTGCAATTCTCCATTTCAGAATTTCATTTAATTTCTTCCTTTTGTAGGAGCAAAACTTCAAAAGTTAAATAAGGCAGGTCATGATAAATTAGAGCTGTTTGGTAAAGGACAACACCTTCATCGAGCTGATTGTGAACGTCTATTTAGAAAGCTGGTTTTAGAACAATATTTGTATGAAAATTTGTATATAAATCAGAAAGAAATAGCAATTTCTTATGTGTATTTAGGAAAACGAGCCAAAGAACTAATGACTTCAAATAGGAAAGTAAGTATAGCTTTATTGGCATATCATTCAATGTTTTATAAATACTAAAGGTTTTTCTGTTGTTAGTCAAAACATTTTTGGGGTTTAAGAAGGTAAAATACAGTTTTTTTTTCAGGTGATCTTACAATTCTCGAAGGGATCCAAAAATAAATTACCTTCAGCTGATATTGTTTCTGTGGTAGATAAAGAAACTAAGCAGCTGATTGAAAAATGTTATAATGAACTCATCGAGGTCAGTAAGGCCATAGCAGCTGAGCGCAATATGCACTACACTAATGTCATTAACATAAAAGCCTTGAGGCAAATGTCCAGGGAAATGCCTATGAGTGAAAAGGATATGTTGGCCATTCCTCATGTTACCAAAGCTGTTTATGAAAAGTATGGCAAGCGGTTCTTGGATGTCACCATGAGATATGCTGCCGAGAGATGTGGTATGAATGTTTCGTTTTCGACAAGTTGAAAGTAATTTTTTCTTTTATTTAACATTCAAAAATGCCTCTAAATACTTTAATTCTTTTTGAAGTTATGGATGCAGAAAAAGAAGATAAGAATATGATGAACGCAATGGCAGAAGATTGGGATAAATGGTCAGATGCTGAACCTCCAACACAAGGTATAATGTCTGGCCAAAAGAGAAAGAAGTTTGCTCAAGGGGGACAGACAAAAAAATTTAAAACAGGTTTCTTTAAGAAAAAGTATTGGAAAGGAAAAAACAAGGGCAATAAAAGGTAATCATCATAATTTTTTACCTTTAGTGTACAAAATCTGTATAAATAGTATTGTTTTGTTGCATCTCACATAACATTGCTGTCCCCAGATTTATAAAATTGAGTTAGGCTTTAAGTGGGATGGTTCAAATTTATGGTTATAGCCAGGGCTCGATTTCAGCCGGAACGCCGTTCCGGAACCTTTTTTCGGAAAAAAAATTATATATTTCAGGGGTCTCCTAACTACTGCCCGCGAGACCGATTCATCAGGCCAGCGGATACCTTTCTATGTACGAAAAAAAAGTCCTTAAATGAATCAAAATCCTGTTTTTATTGTCAATTTTCCAAAATTTTTTCTGGGGGAGGACCCCCAGACCACCTTTTTCTACTTACAACTCAATATATCACATTTATTTTCAGATTAAGTTCATAACAGTGAGAATCCTACCAATAAAAAATATAAAAGAGGCATATTTCAAATTAAAAACCATTTTATGCATTTTTATCTTTTTTGCAAATAATATTTGTGATTTAATTGTAAGGTTGTTACTTAATTGTTCTTTTAAAACATGATCGTGAACCCCCATTTGAACTACCCACAATCTGCTCCTGGTGTTGATTCTTTTTTATTTGAACCAGATTTGCCAGATTGCTGGGCAAATTTGCAAAGAAAATTTGCGAAATCTTAAATTCTACCATTTAAGGACTTTAACTACGCATTATATTCCAATTGGCAAAATATACAACACTAACGAGGCACCCTGTTGGGGAAAAAAGTATAACCCACTGTGTAAAAAAAGGTGTATAAAGAGTTCGTCGTCTTATTCAATAGTTAAGTTTAAACACTCTTCCATAATCTAGTACAGCACATTTGAATTTATTTTTTAAATTTAAATTTGAAAATAAATGATTAAGTTTTGGCAAAAAAAAGTATTCACTTTTCCAGTTTTGATACCAATAATTTTACCGTTCCGGTACCTCTTTTTTTAGAAATCGAGCCCTGGTTATAGCTACCAAATGGTATAGCTACCAAATACCTACCTACTACTACTACTACCTATACTACTAATACTATAATAATGGTTATAGCTACCAAATACCTGGTTATAGCTATACAAAGAAAGCTTGAAATGGTTTTGTTAAAAGCCAAACAATAGCATTTTATCTACTGTGAAAAATGCCCCTTCCTTCAGGATAAATTCAGGGAAAATTATTTCAGTTTCAAATATCCAAATTTGTTCTTGTCGGTGTATCTAGGCACAAATTTAAGTGTATATGTTACCGTTAAAGTATATAATGCAGTTATTTCATAGAATACCTCGTTATTCCATGGAATAACTGATCGTGTCTGTTAAAGTGTGTAATATGTTACTAATTTGACACTAACTTGTTATTCTATGAAGTAACTAGGTATTCTATAAATTAACTAATGAGAGACAGTTTAAGTGTAAAATAAACAATTTATCTAAAATGAAATTAAACTAATGATGGACAATTAAAATGAAAAAGAAGAAATTCATCTAATTTATGCAGCGTATAAATGAAATTTATGGAAATATACCATAAAATCATTTGTTACAACAAGGATTAATAAAATGACACTTGGAATTACAAAGAACATTATTTCTAAAACAAAAACGTAAAATAAACAATTTATCTAACTAAAATAAAATTAAACTAATGATAGACAATTAAAATGAAAAAGAAGCAATTTATCTTATTTATGCAGTGTATAAATGGTATTTATGGATACAATGGATTATTTTACACTTTAACCGGCTGCAGATCGTTATTCTATGAAATAACTAGTTAAACCAGGGGTCCCCAACCTTTTTGTACCTAAGAGCACATACCAGAATATCGTTCGAATAGCGGGCACCATTTATTTTTTCCAAGATAAATTTATAGTTGGTGGACATTGTTAATATCGTAAGTTATTATAGTTAATATTGTAGTTAAAAATAATTTAACATATGAATATAATTAGTATTAATATTCTTTTCTAAAATAAATTATTACTAAATTGCTTGCAAAACATACCAAGTATAAAAATTATTAATAAAATATATAAAATACAGTAAATGGGATCTTTTGCATTGCATTTCACTGGCCAGCGCTTCATAATTGGGAGAATATGTTGAAATTCCTGCTCGCAAGTTATCGCCAAGGTGTTCATCTGTAAGGCGTTATCTATATTTGATTTTATGATACTCATTGTCGCCAATAATGATTCACACAAGCATGTGAAACCAAGAAACGACTTTATTTTATATGCTGGTCATTTTAAGAATTAAAAAATTTATTTTTTTCAACTATGTTCCAGAATTTCTCATTTGATATAATAGTTTTGAGGATAATGAATGTCATTCTGAAGATCTAAAATTTCTAACTCTACTTCTTCTTGCCTTACTTGAAGAAATTCTAAAATGTATGTTGCAATTGGTTGGTAAAAGGATTTGCAAAAAAGGTGACCATGTGTCTCTCTATATTAAAAAAAAGTAACAGTGACCACCGTCACCGCCGCCGATTTTGAAAATTTTATTTCTGAATACTTTGAACTATCACTACGCAAAAACTATTTGAAGGAATATTATGAAAATTTGACCATTGGTAGAGAAATGTATGAGCAGGGCTCACACGCCTGCGCCATTTGCGCCAAACTGCGCCAAAACCAAATTTTGATACATACTGATACAAATTGCATATTTTACCAGCTCCTGCGCCAAAACTGCGCCATTTTCAGAGACTACTACTACGGATTCGTCGTAGTTTCTACGGATGCGTCGTTAAACTACGGACTACGGATAACATCGAAAAAGCTACGGAAAATCGGAAATCTATCATAAAAGGCACTTAGAAGCGCAGGTTTTTTCCCAATTATGCTCTATTTTTAGGATATTTTTTCTTGGACGGCCGGCGGGCGCCAAATTGAAGTTGGCTTCTTTGGTTGTTAGTTCGATAAGGAAAAAACAACTTATTAGTGGTTAGAAGCCTTCGTTCGGTGTTTAGGATCGCATTCTGCGGAAAAGTCGAAAAATAGCGATTTTTCGCGCAAGTACCGTTTTTCCACAGTTGAAGATGGCTTCTTTTCACATAGCTGCCAAGTTTTACGGATTGTCCGTAAAATTTACGGATTTGCACAAAAATTTAAGGTTTTACGGATCGACCCGAAATTTTTACGGAATTTATGTTTTTTTGCATTTTTCCTCCGTGAAAACGTAAACAAATCTTGTTGCGCCAAATAAAAGTCTTGTCTGCCTTTTCTAGGCGTTTGGAAACGGGTAAATCGCGGAAAAAGCCGCGATTTTTCGCGAAAGTTTCGTTTTGTGCTCCGCGTGTTCCGTTCTTTCCGCGACTATTTTCGACGGCCGCGGACGCCAAGTTGAAGTCGGCTTCATCTCGTGTCTGTATTAGAATGCAGGAAAAACTACTTTAACGTGGTCAAAGCCAACATGTCCGATGGTTAGAATCACGATCTCGAAAAGCCGAAAAATAGCGATTTTTCGTGAAAGTTCCGTTTGATCCGCGATTGCTTCCTACCGGCGCCTAACTGAAGTTGGCTGCCTTTCACTATTGTATTTACATTGTAGGCAAAACAACTTTACTATGGTCAGAACTAATTAATTAGAAGGTGAATTATCACTAGACCTAATAACCTCAAGTAACTAAAAATTTATAAGGTGTAAAAATTGGATAAGAGCTGATAAACTAATAGAGGTTTAAGTTAAGTATTTATGAATTAAATCTATACGCACATTATTTGACGTAATCAAGATTATTGTTTTATGTCGTACGAAAAGTTTTACTGATGCAAGTTTAAAATATAATGAAGGGGAAGCTTTTGTAAATTTACATTACAAAAGCTTCCCTGCAATCAAATTGATACAAAAAACATTTTTATGCTACAAAACTTGGTTTTACCTGCTACAAAAGACATTTTTGTGATACAAAACGTGGTTTTACCTGATACAAAAGACATTTTTTGTGATACAAAACTTGGTTTTACCTGATACAAAAGAAATTTTTTGTGATACAAAACTTGGTTTTACCTGATACAAAAATTGATACAAATATTTTAAAGTGAGTGTGAGCCCTGATGAGGGTCATTTCAGTTTCCAGACCTAATTAATTAGATAATTTGTTCTGGAGTTATTTAATGTCAAAGTCGAAAATTATTTTTTTCGGCTGCGAGTTCGCCCCCAGAAAAATCTATTTACAGCAGAAACATGATTTTTTGCAGACACATACTCTTAGGTATGAAGTTTTGCACCTCGTCGCCCTTTTTTCGAATTTCGAATTATTTTTGGAGTAATTAAATTCTAAAGTTTCGAAATTTTTTACTCTTTTTCGGTTTTTTCGTTATAATAGAAAAACTAATCACAGAAGAAATATGATATTTTAAACAGGCATACAATTATTTTTTATAGAAAGATTGGCGTTTCGTTTTTTAAAAAATTCGAATTAGTTTTAGAATTATTAAGATACCAAGTTTAAATTTTTTCTTCTCTTTCTGGTCGTTTACTAGAGAAACAGGCGATTATTTTTAAGAGTCTGATTTCTTATTCCCAATGATTCACTAGATACACACGTGCATTTTATAAATTTAAAAGAAATTGACAAATTAGATTAAATTGTTCTACAATATTGAAAAATTTAAAATTTTAAAATTTAGAAGGTTAATCCCAATCCAGCGCTCAAGCAGCTTGGACAGAAGATAGCCTAATATAAACAAGCCAAATTTTACAGAAAAATATGATAAAGGTTTTGTTGGATGGCCTTGGGGTTCAGCTGTCGCTTTGCGACAGTTTCAGAAAGGCCGTCCGGGTGTGGGGCGTTGGATGGACCCCCTGATGAGAGTCCAACGCCTCAGACCTTTATCATATTTTTCTGTAAAATTTGGCTTGTTTATAAATTTAAAAGTTTTTTTTAATGGCATGTGTTTTTTCTCCAAGATGGTTGATGATATTAAGTAGACTTGCTGGATATTTTTGAATACATTTCGGTTAAATTATTGGTAAACTAAAAAGGAATATTTTAGTAACAGTTTTATTTTGATATTTTTGTAGTAATGGTCCGCATTAAGTTATTGATAAGTTAGAGAGATAAAAGGTTTATATTTTAAATGATGATTAGCTAAGCAGACAAGTTTCAGGTTTTACTGGATAGTTGAGATGAAACAAGCAAGCTCTGCTCGCTAAGATCGCGAAGCGATCTTCAAAGAACTGCGAAGCAGTTCCGGGGGTTGGTGAGCGATAGCGAGCAGGGGGCAGAGCCCCCTAGTATATTAAACTGTTGAAAGCGATTTTCAAATTTATGGAAAACAAGTATTTTATCGTTGGGCACAAGCAGCGGGTGCACCTAGACCGATCGACGGGCGCCATGAAATGGTGCCCGCGGGCATAGGGTTGGGGACCCCTGAGTTAAACCATGAAATATAAGAGAGTTTTACACCTTAACAGACACGATCAGTTATTCCATGGAATAACTAGGTATTCTATGAAATAACGGATTTCATACTTTAACGGTAACATATACAATTTGATTAAAAACACAATATTTTAAAATACAAAAGCCTTAAATATCTGCGTGCTAAAGGTATGGTGGATATAAATTTTACTTCCAGATACATAGTTCTTTTAAATGAGGTTACAGTTCGTCAAAATAAATTCCATTATTTCATTTCGGCCTTTAGTCATTTAGCCTGACAATACCTACAAAAGATATTTTGTTAACTGCAGTTTTTGTTTGCATTTGTGTGCCTAAGAGATTGTTAGTGATTATACCTTTCTTTTCAATTCTAAATGTTATCTCATTGTTGCTGCAATGCCTCAATTTGAATTTGGATAAATAGCCAAAATCCCCCTTAGCTAAACCAATGCTAATATGCTCATTCTTATTTAGCCATTTTCACAATGCAAACAGTTTTCTCTTTTATCCCTCATTAGCTAGATACTTATGTAAAAAATTATTGCAAAATTTACTACTTACATGAAAAGTAGCAATTCTGACCCTGAACAAAGATTATAGTAACAAAAAGCACCAGCTAAAAAAATTGCACTGTAAATGTTATTTACTCAATTAAAATTTTTAAAAGCTTATTTTATTTTAACCTATTAAACTTGCAGTTCTAAAGCAGCCACTAAGACCCCAAAGAAATCTGGAAAAGCATCAACAAACACTAAAGGTTCTACTAATGCATCAAATGCCAGATCTGCTGTGTACCAGAAGGGTCCTGGAATGCTTCCCATGCCAGTTAAAAGACCTATCTGAAAGCTGATCTTCAGTGATGATGCATTTTAATTATTTACTATGCTGGATGCACAATTAAATCACTATTTGTAAATATGTAAAGTTTTCCTCAGGATATCGAAATCATATTTATTTATAAATAAAATTTTATTAATCGTACAACATAATGTTATTAGATATAATTCATTGGCATGTAAATATACAAAGATAACATTCAATAAGATTTTAAAATGCACTAAAATTATTGTTGTAAAATGGTTCAAGTGAATACCTCAAAATTTTCCTTGACATCTGCTGGTGCATTTTTCACTTCAATATCAGTTTCTGTACACTCATTTTCAGTCTTTGTATCAACCTTTTCAAAGGATTTATTCTCAGATGACACATCTTGTACATATTCTTTAGACTTTTCTCTGCTATATTTTGTTTTATCATTGGCAACTTTGTACTCGGGTATCTCTACTTTCAATAGTTTGACAAGTTTTATCATGATATCATCAATGTATGTGTGAATTAGCAAATCTGCACTTTTATCCTAAAAAAATGTTAAAAACTAATGTATTAAAGATATTTATGGAACTATTTAGAGTCATGTTCTAAATTATTATCTTAACACTTTATTACATTATGCATTTTATTTATTGGTTGACTTTTTAATTATTAAAACTATAAATATATCTTACATAATTAACTCTTGCAAACAAATGTCAAATATTCCTTACATGTTTAGTTGGCTGTAAGTTACAAATCACAAGTTTTCCTCCAGACTTTTTGGTTAACATTGGAAGATTGCCACTAGGAATAATTTGGAGAGTTGTACCAAGGCATATGCTTAGATCAGCTTTGCTGAAAGAAAAAAACACTATTAAGTTTTATTCTTTAGTGCAATTTTCTAAGAAACAAAATCAATGGTATCAAAACCTGTGAGAAACATCTCAGAAACAGCCAATTTACAATTGAAGCTATTGCTGACACATCTAACTCCAAAAATTCAACATTGGTGTTAGCCTGTGTTGTTTCTGCAAGTACCTCAACTTCAGATTTCTTAACTCCTTTCATGGCTTTTGCAAATGCTACAGAATTTTTTGTCTAAAACCTTTTTCATGAGATGCAAGTTAGCTTCCAGCCCCCCAGAAGTGTTTTAAAATAAACCCATTACATCCTACATCATAATATATTAATCTTGTAAAACTAACTTTGAGGTTGGTTTTAAGTAGGAAATAGGAAAATGCTCATTATTTTATTATAAGTTGTCTAACTTGTTTTTAAGTTTGGCAGTGTGATTAGTTTAGCCAGTGAACATTTTCCATATTTTTTTTATTAAACCAAGCATTTAGTTCAAGAATTCAATAATAGCTGTATCAGGAGGGTTGCTATCTTTCATTAGTTAAAATAATTTCTCTGTGAGGAAAAAAAATTACACATTGATGATTAAAAAAGTAATAGAAGTATTATTTTTAATGAAAACATTTAATTGAATTCCATCCTCGAAAAGTTTTCCAACTTTCATTTTAAATAATTTTGCCATGAGAATGTTTCTAAAAAATTCAGAATTATAATTTGAAGCCAAAGTTACTACTAAAATTATTGATTTTTCACTAAAATTCTCACCTACTGTATCTTGGCACAGATACCAGGACTCAAAAGGGTACTTAGTTAAATATTTACCGAGAATTTTCTTCAGCCAAATCCAAATCCCTTAAAGGTAGCTCGTCTTCCCAATCTAAAATAGTATCATGTAGTTTTCCTCTGCAGCGCCTACCATTAGATTTTGGTAAAGGACAGAAATGCCCAGTATATTTCTGGCCAACAGTTGAAGTCGCCTCCTTTCTGATGAACAACCTTACAATAGAAAATTCATGTTAAGATAAATTCCTTTTTAAAAACAAAATTAATGAACTGTTTGAAAGTAAAGGAAGTGATAAAAAGGAAATTACTAGTTGAAAAAAAAAACATCAATAAAAAAAATATCCCAGCTACCACCATCCAAGTTTTTGTATTAACCACACTATCAAATTTTTCTAAATCCTATTTATTTAAAAGTGGTAAAAATTTCTACTACAAACTCCAAAAAACAAAGCACTGTTAAATATTTTTTATGTAAAAGAACTCTGTCAAAAAATGAATTGCATATAGATCATCTACAGAACTATTGATTAGATAAAATATACCTTTACATAATCATGATTGATATTACGTACAGTTTTTGCTTTAACGAAGGTTTTAGATTATCAGAGTTAGGCTTGGTTCACGTTACCTCGGATAATCAGAATTCTTCTGTACATTAACCACTCCAGGCTCCCTGGTCATGGAAACGAAGATGACATAATAGGCCTTAACCCACTAGAGCTGTGTTTAGGCAGTAAGTTTAGTTGGTTCTTACGTATTATCCTATCGACCATGCTGCTTAATTCCATAATGTTATGAAAACCCATGGACTTTTATATAGCTGTGCCGCTAAATAAAATGGCCGCTGAATGGTTGACGTACGGTAATACGTAAGTACCTTTTGGGTTTTAGTGTACTGTACATCAAAATAAATTTTGTTGTAGTATGAATATTTAGCGAAACTAGATAAACTTAATATTTTAAGCGGCTCCAAAATAATTCATTGCAAGTGTACTAGACAGAATAGGGGAAAGAAAGATCATACAGGGCTGTAAAATTAATTTTAGAAAATTTACCTTTCACAATGATTACATTTGTCCAGAAACATATTTCCGTGCAATTCAGCTAGCTTATCAGGAGGAAATCCTGAGCGTAAATGCAAACCATCCACATTTTGGCTGACTAGAAAGTGAATAAAGCCTTCCTTCTCCAATGCAACTAATGCCATGTGTGTTGCAGTAGGAACAGCTTCATTGAAAGACACATTCATTTTTGGTTTCAAGCCTTCTTTTTCAAGTGTCCATACTCCTTTAGGTCCCCTAGGCAGAAACAGTTGATAGTTAGAAACTATTATCATGTGAAACTAAGTGTTTTTTAACGGCACCTGTTTAGTTCCTATGGATATATTACAGAAGGTATTCTCCGGATTGCTCCTAAAGGTAAATTTATATCAATATTTTATTTAGGAATCTGTCAAACTAAGCAAAGGATCTAAGAAGGTGTACCAAAACCAAGTTGAAACCCTGTTTTAAGGATCAAATTTCCGAAATTTTTCTGGCGGCGGACCCCCAGATCCCCTTAAGTACTTGGAACTCTTATTATTTTGAACTTGTTTTTATAATATGTTCACCTAATTGCAAATCCTATAAAAAATGCATATCCAAAATTCAGACTAGGTGTACAAAAACTAAATAAAAAAACAGTTATTTAAAATCAAATTTTCTGGTGGAGGACCCCTAGATCCATATTTTTTACTTGGAACTAAATTACTCACACCTTTTCTTAATATGTTTTTTTAGATGTAAATTATAACAAAAAAATGTATAAAAAGCTATTAAATCCCCAACTTTTATTGTTTTTATAAAACAATAAAAGTCATATTGTGTGTGAAAAGCTCATCAAAACAAAAGACTGCAATCAACACTTGCCAATTCCTCAGATTATTGGCATTTATGCACTGAAAAGAAATGCTTGTTTATTAATTCAAAAGGAAACATTTCGGTTAATGAAGCAAATCCGGGCTGCAGATTTTTATCAGCAAATTTGGCGATAACAATTCAATGCTCAGATGCCATCGGTTTTTCACTTGGGGACAAAAAAATCGCCAAATTCAGTTGCAGCCCGGATTCGCTTCATATATCAACAATTCTTAAATATTATTAAAATCTTTTGAATATTAACAGCTGAAATATAAGACACTTTTATTTAATGAATGAAAGAAATCAATATTCCCTATTACTTTAATTTTACTTCTTGTTTAGTTTACAAAAATTTCGCTATTCCATTAACTTAAAAGTAATACAGTAAAGCTTATATACTTGCCTAAAATCAGGAATACCTGCAGAAGTACTAATACCAGCACCTGTATGAACTACTACATGCTTTGCCCCTTTGATCATATTAGCCAAAGAGTTAACTTTTTCATCTATGTCTGTAAGTCCATCATGAATCTAAAATACAGTAAAAATATAAAAACGTTAATTAACAAAGAGGCTTACAAAAATAAGAACCGCTCATAAAATCAAAATTTCATTACAGTTGCAAGACCAACTTTAGAGAAGAAAATCCATCTATCACACTACATAAAATCGCATAAAAAACAACTATAATTTTAGCCGTCATATTTCTCACTTCTTTTAATCCACACACTCCTTTATCTTCATATTTAGACAAACCATCGGCGTAATTACACGACATTCTTTGGGAAATATTTATTTACATTAAATGCATAAAACAAATTCAAAATATTGATTTTTTAAAACCCCATTACAAATAACACGTATAAAACCAAATGGAGCAATTTCAATATCTAGAGATGCTTCAAGTAAACAACCATATCGGATTTTAAGAAAGTGTTAAAGTGTTTACAAACAATTAAACAAGAAACAAATCAATCTGAATTTTGATAAAAACTGTCAAAACGTGTGTAGCAGAAAAGCAGCAGCACTCATCTTTAGGAACAAAAATTGTATTTTAAGATGAAAATAGGCATTGAAGGATTTGAGATAGAAAAGGAAGATATTTGAAATTTTACCTTTTAAAACGATTAAAACTTAATTGAAGAATTATAAATCCCAATAACATGTCAATTTTTTATACGGGGAAATTGTATTGCTTCAATAAAAAAGAAGAGGAAGCACAACTCAACTCAATTCCAAAGCATGGCTTTTATTTGTTTACTAAATATTTAACCGGACAAAAATTATTTTAACTCTAATTTCTTAAGTAAAATATCACTAGTTTTTTCTGCTCATCAAACTACACCCATGGCTAAAATATTTTCAGCATCACGTATTAAATGGAATACCATTCCCAAAATTCCCAATGCAAGTTTCACAGGTATACACTTTTTTCAATAATGCTGCTCTTAAACTAACCTTTATTTCATTCTTTTCAAAACATTTTAAGTCCTGTTATTCATTCATTCATTTTGATCACATCATCATCATCTGTAAAATTAGATAAGAAATCTTGTTAAATAGAGTGACCCCTACTCCTCATAGCAATTTCCCCCTCTAGTTTTATATCCAGGCGAGTGCCCAACAAGGTTGGTCAGGTCCATTTAACTCAAACCACCCAATTCCTAGTACCTGTCAATTTTATTCTTGAATTCGTTTACCCCACTTGAGTTGATAATCGTTTCAGGTAGCCCATTCCATCTGTCCACTACCCTGTTAAAAAAATACTTCCTACAATCCCGATTAAAATTTGTCTTGCTCAATTTAAATCTGTGACCCCTCGTTCTGTTACCCGTATTGAAATCTAGTCCCTCTGTGTCCTCTTGTTTTATCATTTTGAATCTCAATTTTTAATATTGAAATTGATTTTATAAAACTAATTATTTTCAGTTAAAAGAGGGATATTGTCAAAGGCTTATTCATGTGATGATGCTTGGGAGAAGAGGCTTGAAAGTCCTCTTTTAAAAAATATTAAAATGGGTAAGTTGCATTTGCATGTTTGATTCATTTCAATTTAGGATTTATACTGACAACAGTTTCTTGTAATTTTATGTTAATCTTCATAAAAGAATGTAGTTAGGACTTAATTTTCAATAAATTATACCAGTTCAAGTTTAGGGATTCAAGGGTTAGTTTAACCATAACCCACTTGCAATCAACAACTCTTAATTGGATGATCCCTTTTGTGGAATTATTGAGAAAAATCCAGGTAACGTAGGTTAGGGTAGGTTGAATAATTATTTTTTTTCTTTTTGAAAAGTTGAACTCTCACCCTCCAGTTAGGTGACATTATGTGAGTTAATGCCTCTGTTAAAATATTAGATCATTTAAAGGTTATGTAGTAAAGGCTAATTTAGAGGACTTTTGTGTGAAACACCCCCAGAACCATCTGAACAAATGTGCCGGTTCCAAAACTGTTGAAATTATTTCTAGAGAAGGCTTTTTCGACCTATGTTGATTATACTGAGCCAATATTGTGCAAAGGAGGAATAATACAATTTAAGTTCCTCTACAAGGGAAGAATGAACAAAATTCTGAATTTGTAATTGTATGTGAATTCTGAAATTGTAAAATTGAATTTGAATTTTTTGAAAAAGTTATAAATTAAAAAAGCTGGCTACCCAAAATAAAATTTTTGGTATCCTGTTGTTTAAATTGAAATTGTTGTTGCAAGGCTTCTTTTAAAGGAGACCAATCTGATAGCATTGATCATAATATTTAATATTGTTGTGTATCTCTAATTTTACTATCTAATATGATATATTATAATTTTAAAAACTTAAAGTTTAACTTTTTTTTGTTTTTTACAGACCAATATTTTATTGATATTGACAAAAAGTTTGGAACAAAAAGACTTGTTAGTGGTGTTGACATAGATCTAGTAAGTATTAGTTTTCACCAACCATTTTACTTAAATTTACTATAAGCTTTTTTTGCTCTTTAAAAATTACATTGGGTCCTTTAAAAAAACTTAAAATTTCACAGATTGTAGTTTTATATTAATTCTTCAAGAACAACTATACCAGAAACTTGTCTAGTCTAGAGCAATGATGTTGTCATGCAAGTGATGGCAGGGGTCTGTTTAGAAGAAATTTGGGTCCGTTTTTGGACCCTTCACAAGATATTTCATTGTGCAAACGGACCTTTCACAAAGTATTTTACCTTAAAAACGGACCCTTCACAAAGTATTTCGGTCTTGAAATGGACACAATTTTTCACAATACTGAAAATTTGTGAGCTTATTTTCACAAAAACAGGCTCCTGGCTGAAAAGAACTATTTTAACACTAACTAAAATTCACAAAACTATGAGTAGATTTTCACAATTTTTACAAAAACGGACCCTTCACAAAAAGTCTGGAATGATCCCTGGATGGTGAAACATGTTTAATGGGGTTATTGCAAGTTTCAAATTTTTTGTAAATTTTTGAAAGAAAATCTGTACTGCTCATATGAGGAGGTGGGACTAAACATAGAAATGTACTGTATTTTATCAAAAGCTGAGGAAGTAAACACAGGAACTCAAAATAAGCAAATAATAAAATATTTCCATTTAAGCTAGTAAAAAATACACCAGAATTTATAACATAAACCAACATAATGTCATCTTTGAAAACGAATATGGCTGGTTGTGATTAAGTGCCATTCAGTGAGTTGTAGTGGTTATTTTCTTTTATAATTTTACTCAGTACTGTGGCTTAAGACTAAACTTAGTTTTTGAATAATTGAATTTTTTTCTGTAATGTTATGTTGATGTTTGTGTGATTTCTGTGGAAAAGGAATTTTGGAGTATTAGTTTTTGTAGTTAATTTTAACTACAACTTACAACATTATATAAAAGATCTAAAGAGAAACTCATTTCCATGTTTATTATAAATTTTGTAAACTTAGATGCTGATAACTGTCTTTTAGAGCTGCTCATTTTAAATAGCTAAATTTTTCGGTACTTACGTATTATCCTGTCGACCGTTCCATGACTGTCTAATTCAGGGGCATAGCCATAGTCAAAAGTCAATGGGTTGTTTACCATTTTCGAATTCAGCGGTACGGTCGACGGGATAATACGTAAGGACCAATTTTTCAAACTTGCCAAATTGTAAACTTAAAAATACAATTGAGATACTAGTACCATTAGATCGATTATAGCCTTCGCTATCAATCAATAAAGATATCCTAGTGAAAAGCCTGCTAAAATATGTTTAAAATGTACTTTATAAAAAGACATTTTTATCCCTTATGGCTTGTTTTCATAGATGAGAATAAGTGCATGTGGCAGGTTTCGGAACTGGATGCATAATAATGTAACAGTCTAAAAAAGGCACTTTGTCGAAGCTACTTTTGTTGGAATCGAACCATCAAATAATCGAAGCCTATCAATCGATCAATAATTCTCGCATCTTACCTGCGGGCCAGGCATTGACGTCGGGCTGACGTCAATGCCAAACTCTCTATATATTTCTGTTTTGAGTGGCAAGTGACTACTCGCTCACCACTCTCGCCTGTTCTTATGACTGAACTATACTGTTTTTAAAAGGACTTAAATAAATATGATTTTAATCTGATCTGAAGTTGTCTTTATCCACTTCTCTGCTAATTCTTGGGCTAGTAAGCCCAATAATGGTTACGGGCCGAAAACCGGACACTTCAGATTTCCGAGTCCTTTACGCGTGCCTGTGATGGGGGCCGCAAGTCTTTTTCGTGTGCCCGAGATGGGGGCCGCCTCTCTAGTCTAAACTGACGATCAGCTGCAACCTCGACGATGGAAGGCCGAACGATTGAACCACTTGGAGCTCACAATTACTCTACGTGGAAGGAGGATGTTAAAGTTATCCTTATGGACAGTGGAGTCTGGACATTCATCGACGAAACAGAGCCTAAATTCGAGGAAGCCTCAGCAAGCCGCAAGGAAGTGATCGAGTATAAAACTCGTCGTGACCGAGCCTATTCTACGATATATCTCAGTGTAGATACTAATTATCGAACCCTGATTTCCAACGCACCTGATGGAGCCACCGCATGGACAATATTGAAGGGACATTTCGAGCCCAGTTCCAGAGCTAGAGTTGTTCAACTCCTTGACGTATTTTTCGGACACAAGTTCAATCCTGAGGAAGATATCGCCATGTTTGCCGCAAAAATCAAACAGACCGTTGGAAAATTGCAGGACTGTGGTCACCCAGTTAGTGAATTCTACAAAGCTTATCAGCTGATCAGGTATTTACCCTCTGACTTTCAAAATCTTGTACAAGGTACCTATCGTTGGCCTGATGAGGATTTTGTTTTTCAGAAGGTATTGGATGAACTTTTGTTAGAGCAAAGTAGAATAAAAAAGGTTAAACATGATTTAGAAAAAGTTGATAGCTATGCTTATGCTAGTATATCCAATAATCATGTTAGTTCTAATAAGAATATTAATTCTAAAAATAAAATTATTGGACCATGCTATTTGTGTAAAGAAATGGGACATATAGCTAGGAAATGTAAAAATAAGAGTAAAGGTAATAGTTTTAAGTCTAAGAAAGGTTGTAATCCTAAAAATGAAGGATTGTGTACTGAAACTTGTTTGAGTGATGTTTCTTGTGCCCCTAAAAACTCTGATTGGATATTTGATAGTGCTGCATCAAATCATTTTTGTAATGATCTAAGTTTATTTTCGGAATATAAGCCGATAAATAATGCAAAAATAAATTTAGCTATAGGTGGCCTTCAATGTCCAGTAGTAGGTGTGGGGAAGGTAAAATTTCTTGTAAGAAACAAAACTCAAGTTTCAGAAGTTGTGTTGAGTGAGGTCATGTATTCTCCTAAGTTAAGGAGAAACCTTATATCTGGTTCAGTAATTGAGAAAAACGGATCACGTTTTGTTGGTGATAAGGGCAAAATTTGGGTTTATAATCCTGAAGGTGAAAAAGTTTTCTATGCTAAACGAGTAAATGGATTATATTTCTGTAAACCCTGGAAATATGCCAATTCCTCAAATAATGATTTATCACCTAATAACGTATTTAATTATGTTACTGAAACAGATGATGACTTAGCGTTGTGGCATCTTCGCTATTGTCATATTAATACTAAATATGTATTAAATACTAGTAAAAATTCTAGTGTTAGGGGTCTGCCATCCTTTAAAGAGGGGAAAGTAGATTGTAAATCTTGCGTTTTGGGTAAAAATAAAAGAAAATCCTTTAAGTCTATAGGCAAGATACGTTCCTCAAAGCCATTGGAGTTAATCCATATGGATGTCTGTGGGAAAATTACCGAAGTATCTAGTGTTAAATTTAATGAGGAAAAATTAAGTTCTGTGGAAGCTGTCCTGGATCCCATTCCTCGTCGTATCACTAGGTCTAGGTCTATTACATTTAAAAATGATTCAGATTGTGGGGAGGAAACTGAAGATGATCAAATGTGTTCTGCCTCCAGTGTAGAAACTGATCATGGGATTAAGGAAATGTTATTTTGTGTGGTAATCAAGAAGCCATTAATTAATGTACTTATAGAATGTATAACCAAGCATGTATGTTATTATTCTGTAAGGAATTTGGTTTCTGATAACCTAATGTTAATCTACATCAATGCTAAAATATGGTTAATGTATTTATACACGCTCTTTGTAAAGAACAACTTAAGAAATTTAGTGCAAAAGTGTTCAAAGAAATTAAGGACTGTTAATTTGCCTATAAGTTGTACTTTACTTTGCATAGATTTATGTATTGATGTAATTGGAAATTTTTATTGTTTCCGTCAGATAAGTTGCGAGAGGGGGCCGATTGTTGGAATCGAACCATCAAATAATCGAAGCCTATCAATCGATCAATAATTCTCGCATCTTACCTGCGGGCCAGGCATTGACGTCGGGCTGACGTCAATGCCAAACTCTCTATATATTTCTGTTTTGAGTGGCAAGTGACTACTCGCTCACCACTCTCGCCTGTTCTTATGACTGAACTATACTGTTTTTAAAAGGACTTAAATAAATATGATTTTAATCTGATCTGAAGTTGTCTTTATCCACTTCTCTGCTAATTCTTGGGCTAGTAAGCCCAATAACTTTCACTTTGGATGTGCATAAAATTTTCTGGTTGGTATATTAGTATAACAATCGATAAATTTAAAATTATGTTGACATGGATCCTGTAACATACATTGATGTAATTTATTAAAACTAATTGTTACTGTTTTTCACTTTATGTTTTTTATTACAGTTTGGCTGCAATTTACAAGATGAATCCCAGCTTGAAGAAATTGAACACTTACTTTACAGGTTATTTTATCTGATATGAAAGATATTTTGCCCCTAACACTAACAAGTCCCCTAACACTAATTCAAACAAAGATCCATGCTAATTGTGTTGGAAAAATGCTTTTTTAACTGAAGGCACCTGTTGTAGATCCTTAGGGCCGATCTCACCAACTTTCTTGTAATCAACGGTTAACTAACCGGCCATTTAATATAACTGGAGCTCTAAAATTGCAGGCGTCTCACCAACGAAACCTCCTGTTAACTTTTCGCCGGTTAACTAACCAGAGGTTTAAAAGCTCAAATAAACTATTTTGATACCTAGCATTTTGTGATTGGTTAAAACATAATTAAAAAGACACTCGTGTCCTTAAAAGTCTACTTTTATTTGCCAATATAAACACTATGCATTACTGCACATATAACTTGGAACTACTTTTTTCAACGCGTATGAACAAAAGGTGCAACAAGTCAACCTTTTGGAGTTGAATAGCCGCCATCTTGGATGGAATATTGGTTAATTATGAATACGAGTCATTATACAATAATGATGGTAGTCATGATGTATATTCTGTCTCAAATTGTTTATATTTATTTTTCAAAGGGTCTAATAAAAGTTCATGCAGTAGAAAAACAAGAATTCCAATTAAAGTATATACAAAATAATCTAGTTGTACTTCACTGTTACGATTATAGATGGCAGCACAAATAAAATTACCCCTTAACCGTTCGTTAAAGTACTGATTAGTTTAACGGGAACTTTAATCAACGGTTAAGGCTAATTTGCGTTGGTGAGACGCAAATTTCGAGAGACCTCCGTTAAATATGACTTAACCGTTGATTATCTTTAACAGAAGGTTGGTGAGATCGGCCCTTAGTTTGATAAGAATCTATTGGAATTTATATTTAGAATTTTTCTATTTCTTTAAATATTTAGTCCTTCCATACTTTAATGTCCGCTATGTAACCAACCAAACTTTAAGGATCTTTAATTGATAATAAGCAGGCCCTCTAAAGATGTTTTGTATCTACTAGTGTTTATAACTCTTGGCAATGGCAGAAACATTACAAATGGAGCTATGGTGGACTCAACTGAAAAAGAACTTAGTAAAAGAAGAAAACTATCTTATCAACGTTACAGACACTGACAAATTTTAACAACCCAAACAATAATAAACTTGTTGTCTTCCTCAAATATAAAAATTCACTACTACTTCTGTTGCCTTTAAATAAGTACTTATAAATTACTATTATCACTAGTATTTTATTAAACAGGCAATTTACATTACACTCCCACCTTTTGAAACATTAAGAGGTAAACTCACAGTAATTAATACAAAAATTACCTCTACCTGTATTCTATTGTGTTTGGCACTTTATGTCCTTATAGAGACCTTGCACCATGAAATCCAAAACAATCAACTGGCCAACCTATCAACTGATAATATTTCTACTTAATTTTAAACAACATTTTTCCATCTTAAATAAAAAATCTACATAAATAAAAAAGTCTCAAAATACAACTGGATCTCAAACCTTTATTCTTCCTGGAGTAGAGATTCATCAGATGCTTCCACTTCCTTCTCCACTCACCAGGGCATATACCCTTGTGACTGTAGACACATATATTATCTCTCCACTTTATAACTCAAGTTCGACTACTCACACTACACCAGTGTTTCCCAACGTGGGGCGCACGCCCCACCGGGGGGCAATATCATTTTCTAGGGGGGCAATTTGAAAATTTTCAACCAAATTGCCCCCCAGGGGGGCCAATCCAGGGAGAAAATTTTAAAAAGTTTATCAAAATCTGATCCTATCTGAGAATGTATGTCTGAAATCTGGACCAGTATGAATCAAAACCAAGTTGAAACCCTGTTTTTAGAGTCTAATTTCCAAACCTTTTATGGGGGATGTCCCAAGATATCTTTGTTTTTATATAGAACGCTTATATTTGAAACTTTTTTTACATTAGGTTCATCAAAATGCAAATTTTACCTAAAGATTTATATCCAAAAATTCCCAACTAGGGGTACCAAACTAGTAAAAACCTTCTTCTTAGAGTCAAGTTTCCGAAAATTTCCTGGGGGAGGACCCCCAGACCCCCCTTTGTACTTAACTTAATTACTCATAACTTCATTTAGTTCTTTAGCATGCAAATTCTACCTAAAAATGTTCTGAAAAGAATGAAAACCTAGTAAATATACATAGGAGGGAGGGGCTAAGAAATAATTTTGGCTCCATCTCAAAAAATATTTTTATAAATGCCACTGAGACCGGGGGGCGTGGAAAATTTAGAAAGGCTTTGGTGGGGCATGGACCGAAAAAGGTTGGGAAACACTGCACTACACCATCTTTTCCAAAGCTTATACCCCCAACAACCACTTTGGAATTCACGCAAAAAGATAGAATGATACCACTCACTTGTATTTTATACATGGTTTTCCTCCTGTGGCTGGACCAGTATTCTTATTGAGAGTGCACTTTGATTTGTTTGATGATTCTTACATTTTTTTAAAATAAATTTAATTAAACCGATATAAGAGTCTGGCCCTCCCATTGTAGTTTTCCATATTTTTGGCTGATCTAAAGACATTAAAAAGTCCTTAAATTGTGTATCCTCTGTTTCCTTACAGGTTTCGTAGAACAAAAAGAGCACCTGAAATGATGGAATCTACCCATTATGCTGTTGTTAAAGCCTATTTAAAACATAAAGATTATGAATCATTATTCAGAATTTTAAATAATAGAGAAAGCTATGGTGTATTCCCTGATCTATACTCTTATAATATACTCATGAGTACATTTTTGGAAGAAAAACTTTTTAGAGGTAATATACTGTCTATTTTGTTTGTAAAAATATATTGTTTTGTTAATATTTGCTAAGTTTTTAAATAATTTTACTTAAAATATCAATGGATTAAGTGGAATCATAATTCCAGAAATTGGTAATTTATAGATGAAAGATAGTTTTTATATATTTTCTTATTCAAGTTTTAAGTTCTTATATTTTTTAAATGCAGCCATATTCCCAGTACCCTGGGCCGAGGTTGTTATGCTGAAAACGAAAAATATTGTTTAAAACGCATGCATTTTTTGCAAGTTGCTTCTTTTATTTATGCAACAAACTCCCCATTTTCATGTGGAATACCCAGTGTTTAAAAAGTTTGTGTCAAGGATAAAACCTGAGAGCAAACCACCAAATTGTTTTGCCATTGCTTCATAAAGAGCATTGTTCTCTGATGAAACATACGAAATCATCTGAAGGGGCAGACTGGCACTTAATTTGGAAATTATAGCTTTGTTGTAATCTAATTTCAATTTTAAAATTAAATTTAATTTTTAAATAATCTTTTTTTTTAGCATTTTTGTGTTGCGAGTGAAGAAACCCCTGGTTTTTAACATGAAAAAAGCCCATCGAAAAAGCATGTTTTTTTGTTTTTAATGATTAAAACATGTTTTTTTTCAACCCTGCCCTAGGCTAATGTATTTGGAAATACATGGTGTATTAAGTTTTTAAAGTTTAATGGGTATGCATGTTTTTTCTGACAATCGTTTAAAAGCATGCTTTGGTTACTCTACGATATCTAGCAATTTCTCAGTATGTGACCTGAAATTTGAAATTTACAGAAGCAGCTCATGTAGCAGTTTTGATGATGTTGCAAGAAGACTTCAGTAATCAGATCAGCCGTGTTCTTGGACTCCTTTCTTGCCAAACTTTCTTAAACGAATGCCCTATTGATACATTATTTGAAGAGTCTAATGAAGAAGTTGAAGAGAAAAAAACGACTGATGATGATGATGAAGAAGAAGAGGTAATTTGTTTAATATTTTTAAGTGTCTTTTAAATTTGTTTACTGTTTCACTCAAACAGTAAACTCACTGTTTGAAAACCTTGTATAAATTATGAAAATACCTACTTATTATTTGGTCAGGAAATCTATGCCTGTGAGCACATTCTGTAAAAGTGTTTAAATTGGCTACCAGTCTTCAGTTTTGCTCCCAGAGTTAATCACATTACTGCTCCAAAAGATTGATTTTTCTATTCCTAAAAAATGTTGCTCGTTGAGCTATGGCAATTCCTCTTCCATGCTGTTAGTAATGTACTATTGATATTCTCCCAACTGTAACTTTAAACTGATTCTTAGATGCTATTATTATTTCTCTACTAATCTAGTTTTTTTTTAAATAATAGACTTTAGTTCGAGTACCATTTCTGAAAAACCCTTGGTTTGATGATCACTTTGACCTTAGCAAACCTCAGCATCTCATTGGGAAAACCTTCTACCTCATTGGACGTGAACTGAACAACACATTGGGCAGATCGTACCAATTAGTTGGACTATCGATGTATGAAAAATGGGAAAAGGCATCTGTCTTACTTGAGAACTTTTTGGAAAAAGAGGATTCCCTTATAGCAAGTGAGAGTGTAAGTAGTATATCAAAAACCATTCCTTTTGTGTTAGATTTTCAATTCAAATAATTTTTTCATTGGATTGTGTTAGATTTTATTAAAGCTTTTAAAGTTGTCATGAGGTTTTCTACTTATAGGTTGAGAAATTTAAGTCAGAACTGGAAACAGTTCCAGATGATGAAGAAAAAACTAGAGAAAAGTTGTCTAGTAAATTTAATGTAAGTTTAAACCTCCCTTTTTTTGGGTCAATTTCACCCTGTTAAAAGTTAACTGTTTACTTTATTTAAGCCTTTAAGTTTGTAATCTTAAACGGATTTTTAAATTACTAGTTTTTATGTTATAAAGAGTTTTAATAGAATTATATATTTTATAATAATTCATAAAGTATAATTTTTTATATTGAAAGATGCTTATTTGGGATGTAATACAGAAATTAAATTTTCAAGTAAATTAAAACATAGCTGCCAATCCTCCTGGTTTACCCGGGAGTTTTCCGGTTTTTCAATAATTTTCCGATTTTACGGCCGGAAACTAGTTTCTCCCGGTTTTTCACAATTTTCAGGAAATTTCTCTATTTTTGTGAAAGTTTTCTATTTTTTGCTCAATTGAGCCTCAAACAGTCTGCATTTTTCAGATACTGATCCAACGTGTGCAATTATGGCGGAATTGTGTAAAATAAAGGAAGTTGAAATGTTGAATGATATTGGACATTTTACTGTAAACATTAAAATATTCCTCATTTCAGTTCATAGAAGACCGATTTTTTAGGTAATATCTATGCGTCCAAAAATCTTCCGTTTTTTATTCAAAATCTTCCGGTTTTTTAACAAACTCAGTTGGCAGCTATGTTAAAACATAGAAAGTTTAATTCTCATCTTCTATTAAAATAGAATAATTTGTTTTTTACTAATAGTGTTTATTAAACTTGCTTAGAATATATATTTTTTATCCAAAACTTCCAGGATCTTTTAGAAAAGATGAAGTCTTCTAATAAAATCCAAGACACTAAAATGAAAGATTTACTGCAAGAGAGCCTAAACAATGCTTTAAAGCTGCAAGATCTAGATATTGAAGCTCAACAAAAGTTTTTTGCTGAATGGGAAAGCAACAGAAAAGTAGCCCTTGATAAGCAAAATGCCGAATTAGAAAAAGATAGGAGGCTAAAAGCCATAGAAGAAAAGAAAGACTATTTGTTTTGGAAGGAAAAAATGCTCTACTTTTTTGAAAATGAAGATCAAAACTTAAAAGAATTGAAAAAGGTTGATGAAATCAATGAAGAAATCAAAAGTAAAATTTCTCCAGATGAATCATATGTAGTTCCTGAAATGAGGAAAAAGTACAATGTTAAAATGAGTAAATATAAGAAATTGGCTAAAATAGCCAAATTGTAATTATGTGTTATCTTTAATAAAGCATTTTAGATTAATAAAAGTGATAAAAGGCTATGTGAGTAGTCATTACTAGATAATTTCTTTTCAATACTACTAAACTTTTGATAAACTCAATTATATTTTTTTACAATATTCTTAATACAAAAACAGTTTTTAAACTTTATATGAAAATTTTAAATTTTTTTAGATTCTATTTCCTCTAAATGTATGTATAACTTTTTCTATAAAGCCGCCCTTGGAAGAAAATGAAAGGAAAGAGGATTTATATGTTTGACAAAAAGTATCATTAGAGGTATGCACAATTTGATTCATTTTATTCTGCTGTCCAAAGCATCAAGATTGTGACTAATTCTTTTTTCTTATGAAATATTTGTAAGTTACATGCCATAATTTTAAAGAAAAGAAAGCTATATCTTATTATACAAAACTTTAACTTATACTTGTACTTTAAACAAAACTGATGTTTAATATAAACTGATGAACTCCTGAGTGATTTGGTCACATATTAGGAGGGGTTGCCAAGATTTTGTGTTTTTTAATACACCTTTAGGTTTAGGGTGGAATAATTTCAGGTTTATCATTGTAACTAAGTTAATCAATTTTAAATAATCTACTTCATTAAATAATACTAGTTGTGGACTTTCAATACTCTCATAATTTTATGCTAGAATTTCATATTTTGATTCAATTTTCACCTAATACCTTATAATTCATAAATAATTTTTTAAACATGGTAAGGTAAGTCATAAATTCATCCAAAACAACCTATTTAATGGGTACCTGAAGCAAAGCGCAGATTATTGGATATTAACAGCTGAAACGGTTTGTTTCGACTGTAAGCTGCAAATGTTTTGATGATAGGGTATGATGACCAAATTAGGGTATCTTGTTTAAGTAAAGGTTAAGGGAAGTAAAAGGCATTCACACACAATTCATTAAGATTAAATTCATATATCTGTAGTTAAATTTTATTGAATTTTTTAAAGGTTCAGGTATTTAATTTTTTAAAAAATCTTATAAAAACATTCAAATAAGGATTTTAATAAAAAAAGTACTAAGAAAGTTTTGTTTAAAAAATGACCTGTTTTTTTGGAGGGAGGCTCTATGGGATAAAAAAAGCTTAGTATGGGATTGAATTTCGATTAAATTTATTACATAGTACTTTAATGCATAATTTATATTTAACTTTTAAAAAATAGTATAAAAACACATTGTAAGCTTTTTCATTATTTGAAAGAAGCTTTGAAAAATAAGGTGTCTTAAAGTAAAACTACAAAATTTCCAAACCCCTTATTTGACCTTTTATAATATTGTTTTGACTACTTTTACTTCTCTTGATCTATTTTGTTTAACTTGTGTGTTTGAGTATTAAAGTAAATCTATGAAATTATGTTGCTCAAAAGAAATATTTGTTGAAATTTAAAATAACAAATCACACCCACACAAGAAGTAAAAATAAAATTTTTTTATTGTACATGCAGATTTCAATTTAAATTATATTACATCGCTAGTGTAATAAATAGAATAATACTTGGCTTCTGTTGTGAACAAAGATAAAAGTTGATGGGTTATTCTGCTACCTCTGCTTCAGCTGTTGTGGTTTCTGGTTTGATGCGACACATTGGTGGTAAGGCATAGCTCAACTGCAAATAAGATATTCACAAAATTCTTATTTCTAAAAGCACTTAGTAGTTTAACAAAAGAAATTTTGTCCCTATTTCAATGTGTTCCCTGACTTCTTAATCCTTTCAATTAATTATAAATTTCTAAACCCCCCCCAAATATTCCATAAGTTGTCTAAAAAATCCTGTGTGGTTGTTTGGGGTTGGAAAGAGCCATAAGGAGAAGTAAAGAACCAATTGCATTTATTGTGGAGAAAAAAATTAATATCGTTATATACTTTCATTGAAACAAATTACCCTTTCGTGGCTGTGTGCTTTATGCAGGAAACTTTAGAAGAGTAGACGTGGAATGAAAAGTTAAAAGCAAAAGGTCAGGGTAGAAATAAACACACAATTATTCCAAATTTTCAACAGCAAAAAAGGTATACAATGGATCTTTTTTTAAATTTTAAAACTGGAAGCTGCGAAATCTCAGTAATTGTTTACTAAAGTATAAGTGGGCTAGATATTTTAAAAAAAATATTATAGCAGTTTTATAGCAGTTGTCCTAACATATAATTTGGCACTTTAAAAAAAGTGTTTCTATATTTTTCTTTCAAATTACCTCTTTAAAAAACCTATAAAGAAATGCTAGAGAAGATCGCTAGGAATTGGCCTGCTAGTTTGGGGCTTTCGGGCTGAAGCCCCCCAAAACGCCTAATATTTTGTCGAAACGCAAAAAATCTATATCCGAAATTCGGATGAGGCGTACCAAAACGAGTTGAAAAAGTGGGGTTTTTGACTTATATTTCCAAAAATTTTATGGAGGAGGACCCCCAGACCCCCCTTTCAGTGGTTTGAGTAGGAAAATTCACTACCTTTTCTGTTTTACCATGAACAAGAAGATTCAATTGGATCATGAAAATTCTTAGCCCCCCCAAAAAAACCAAATCCTGGATCCGCCATTGCCTTTCACTTCAATAATGAATGTTTTATTTCGCCTTTTTACCAGCAGTACCGTAGTATTTTTGTAAATTTAATATTTTAACTCTGCCCTATTAATTTCTATCTCAATATACTGTCCTTAATTTTGGAGATATAGTATGTTATTTACGATACGATTATTTAATAATGTAATTATTTATTTTTACCTTGATTAAAAAAAGGTATTTACCATTATGAAATATGTAGAATAAACGTGACGAACTGATCAACTTCTTTTAACATTTAAATCGTTAAAAACAAGTTTTTAGAAGTAATAAAGAATATTTTAAATTTCAATTAAAAATCGCAGAAAAGTTAATATATTTTCTAAATATTATGTTTGAATCTTTTACGGAATACTGAAAAGGATGCTACAAAATTTTTTGGAAGTGTTTAAAAACATTTTAAGGAATAAAATATTTTAAATTATGGAGAAAAAATGTTGGCTTCTAAATTTAAAAAAAATGAAGTTTTGCCCAATATTGTCAGAATCTTTCCGCTTTACCAATAGTTATGTATATAAATCCAACTTATCAAATAGCAAAAAGAATGCGTTTGTCACTAATTTTTTTACTCTGGACTACGTTTTTACAATGTTTAAGTCAGTGTTTCCCAACCTTTTTTGGTCCACGCCCCACCAAAGCATTTCTAAATTTTCCATGCCCCCCATGTAAGATAACATATTTTTTATACTCAAAATATAATATGAAATTAAAAAACGTAATTGGATGATTTTTGTTTACAAAACTAGTGAGTTAATTTTCAAAACCCAAAATGCAAAACTAAATTTTAAATACAAAATAATTTTAATGAAATAGCTTTTCAGCTTTTCACATATTTTAAATACATAACAATCATTAATGAAACCCTTGCAGAGTTGTAACCAGGCTTTTGTTTTTGGGGGTTGACTCAAAATTTTGAGGTACAGCCTTACGAGTACTTTTGTGCATAAAGTTTTAAAGACTTATCAAGTAAAATTGGTTTACCCTTTAAAACTGTGTTGTAGTTAATTTTGAGAACCACTAAGATAACACCCAAAGACCAAAGCTCATAGTAAGTGGCAGAATTTTCAAAAACCCTATCATAATAAATGTAACAAACATGAACGAATAATTTATAAGGGGGGTCTGGGGGTTCTCCCCCAGAAAATTTTCGGTATTTTCTCCAATCTGGGGGGCAATTTGGTTGAAAATTTTCAAATTGCCCCCCTAGAAAGTCAAATTGCCCACCGGTGGGGCGTGCGCCCCACGTTGGGAAACACTGGTTTAAGTGCAAAAAAAGTATTAAAAATAAGTATACTTACTCCAGAATATTTATTGCTGTTGTCTCTGACGCAAATTAGTCCTTCAACGCATGGACAGGATCCTTGTTGAAACATTTTGCTGAATTTGTTTTCTAGCACACAGCGTTCCCCTAAAGAAACGTATCAAAATAATACACAGGGTACATGCTTTTAAACAATTTTTTATATTGTTACTTATGTGTGTAAGTGGGGTAAAAAGAAAACACGATATTTTTCAAAATTTCATAAAGACGAGAATTTTTAATTTAATAATTTTATGCGTCGTTTATTGCTTTAATAATTGGCTAAATATTCTCCCTATTAAATGAAAAGAATTTAGCGAATAAAGAATTTTTATCTGAACTTATAAAAAATGTTCTTTTAATAATAACAGCTCAAAACCTATATGAATTGTCAATAACCTCTCAAGTCATATCTGTAAAGTGGAGGCGAAGATGTTATCTTAAATAATTACTCTTATCTCTATTTCTAGACAAGTTGAAAACTTGTGTTTTCACTGAAACGGAATATGTGAACTTGTAAGGGTGAGGAGAGAAATCAACGTTGTAATTAGTGATGGGCAGGTATCGATACCAAATACTTAAGTACTCGATACCTATAGGTATCGAGTGTATTCGATACCCACAAAAGTATCGATACTTTATTGACATATTTCGTTTTAAATTTTTCAATGAAGTAATCTTTATAATACCTACTGTAGATCAAACGCAGCCTGTTTCCGTTTTCATTTTGCAACGCTCAAACCCAAGTCGTTATCATCCGCGAGAGAAATTTGACGCGGCTAGGTTTTTCCCCCGCCAAATCCTTCGCCTCTATCCACCTCCAGGCCCGTAGCTACGGGGCTTTTTGATGGATCGCTTTCAGTTTTTTGAATATTAGTCTGATTATGGATAGGCCCTAAAAAAATTGTCCCTTCAGGTTCATTTCCCGACATTGAAAAAAAGTACTCGATACCTAAAATTACTCGATACCTATAAGTATTCGATACCAAAGTATTCGATAGCTATAAGTATTCGATACCAAAGTATTCGATACCTAAAATTATCGATTTTGGCCATCACTAGTTGTAATTAAACTTATGATATTTCTCTTCCAAAATTTTCATTAAGAGAAACGCTTAAAATCTTCTTTTCCGTAAATGCTCAGAGGTTGTGCACTTATTTTATTGTTTTTGTTTATAAATTTATACTTATTTAATTTTATTGGAATTTGTAAAATATTAATAAGTGTGAATAAAGGCACTAAAGTCACTTTCGGTACATCTTTCTGAAAGGATTTTTTACGGGCAATGTGATATATCCGGGAATTATTTATAATGCCCGTGTATTTCGGGCAGAGTAATACGGAACAATATTTCGTCACGAAATATTCTTGAATTAAATTTATTGCATTGCCCGCCCGTTTCAGGCAGTATTAATAATGCCCGTTTTATCACTTTGCCCGCAACAGAGTTACGCTCACCATACACTAATTAACACCAATTAATGTGCAATACTTATTTAAAAGTTCCATTGGAGAAAAACTGGGCGTTATACTAGGCGTGACGTCACAGTTGTGAATGAGCTTCTAGTTCAAAAGAGCCGCCGATCGCTCGAATGCCTCCAACCAATCGACTGCTCAAATTTCCTCTCTCTGCTTCCAAACGATGACGTGTTCCGCAACCCTGACGTAATGCACTGAGCTACTGCGCGTGTAATTTTATTTATTTGAAAATTAACTAATGATCGGATTTAAAAAATTTCTTCACCGATGATCTTTTATGAAAATATGTTAGGAAAAATTAAATTTGAGTGTTACCAACCAATTGTTATTTGATTTGGATATGATATTAAATATTAATTAAAGATCAATATAAACCTCTATGTGCTGATTTTTGATTCGTGTTTATCATCTTTAAGTCACTCTTAGCGTAAAAAAATTTCTAACCTAAATCGGGTCTTCGGAGGCATTGCCCAAAGTCAGATCCAATTTGTTGCTTCACGCAGCAATGATTTTCATCACAGTCAGCATCCGTCCTACAACCTCCTTTCCATAATCCAAAGGCGTCAGCATACATCTATCGAGTAAAATATACCTACGTTAATTAAGTTCAGTTGTATAAAATTCTGGAAAAGAACAGTTTTTTTTCTCATGTATATGTTACCGGTTAAGTTTTAAACACCGGCCTTCTATGGAGTACCCACAGGCATTGTATAGAATGGTGGCGTTTCATACCTTGCCGGCAACATATATTACATAAAATATAGTTAACTTTATAAAATATAAATTTTTACACATAATCACTAGGAGGATAAAAGAATCGCCAGATAATTTAATTAATGTTTCTTTCTACTTGATACAGTTTCCGGTTATAACCATTTTCCTGTTTATTAAAATTATTTGATCTTAAAACATGAAGATTATTTTTCCAAGCTGAGAGTTAAGTCTATTATCCAATGGTGAATGATGTTTTGGCGCTTTTTGTCCGATTTTTTTGGACCTTGCGCCATTAAACCCCAACTAACCAACCAACCAATGGTGAATGAATAAATTTAAACCGTCTCGAAATGTTTTTTACTTCATTTTCTTTACTATCATGTATAGTTTTTTATACTGTACTGAACCTTTACAGAGAGAAACTCAAGAAAAGAAGTAAATTTATAAAACCGTTTCACAATGACAATTTTCATTCCTTTGATTAACTTACATTAAGTATTATAATAAGTCTATAACATAAGGTTTGTTTGACCCTCTTTGGAAATACTTAGCATAGAATTTTTTTACACCATTTTATTGTTGAATAATGTAGGTTTTATTAATGGTAGTCGTAAAATATAAAGGCTCTTAACAGGTAGAAAATGAAGGGCGAAAGAAACATGTTATGGTATTCGTGATTATTTTATGTTTATTCAGCGTATAAAAGCTGTATAAAGAATATCAGCTGTGTGTTTTCAAATAAACCCAGACTGAAGAAGTTTCCATCTATTGGTTATAATATATTCTTCCTTTTACTTGATTAACTAGGGAGCTCTCTCTCTCATGCTTGATATGATGATGCGGAACTCCTGTGCACTGTGCTCTACAGATCTCTTCAGTATCTCAGATTGAATAGTTTTTGGATAATGAGAGTAAAAGGGGGAGAGGGGTATGACTTATGCTTACGTAAGATTTCAAGCATCTTCAATTTTTTTCCTTTTTTTGGGGGGGGAGAGGGATTGGGCAGTTTTCTGACGTAATTATGAAGGCGGTTGCGGTCTTCTTACCATTGCTTAACAAGGGGGGTAAAAAACATGCACACAATAAATGCCCCAAAACCAGAAAAAAATATCCACTGAAATAAACTATAAAAAATCATCCAACATTTAAACTATGGAAGATTAAACTAAAGAGTTAGTTGGTATTTAAAAAAGGCAGGAAAAATAATTTGGAGAGGTAAAATTACGAAGATACTTACAGCCAGAGCAAGGATCATCAAGGTAATTCCAAAAACCGACTTCATTCTGATGCTGGTGAAGAAATGAAATGTATGCAGACATGGAATTTAGAGCTTGTATAAGATCAGATGGTTCTAAAATGCACCCTGTCTCCAAATTTATACTCCGAACGCGATAAAAGTATAAGTTTCTTTTAAGTATTGAATTTAGGAAAAGATAAGGTTCTATACTAAGCGGGGCTTCAAAAGAATCGATTGTTTGTTTGAGTTTTCTTTTCAAACATTGCCGAATTGATTAAATGCGTTCACTCGGATGCCGAAACAGAGTTATCGAACTTTAATACATAGGCTACAAATGATTCAATTAGGTTCTTTGAAGAACCACTCAAAAAGTAATATTTCTGAATGGGTGTTATCTATTCAAATTGATGTGGGTGGAATATGTCCGTGAATTAAGTGTGCATGCTAACATAGCGACACTTTTTTTTAGATATACTACAAAATTTAATAGAATGAATTTGCTTTTGAATGAGTGTCTTCGGGGAATTCTTAAGGAGTTATGACACAGAAAACAGAGTAAGAAAAACTATTAACAATGGTGTCAAGAATGACTAGTATTTCTTTAATTTTATCTTAAATTTATTTAATAATTTCTTTTTAATAATAATTCGTTTTAATAATAATAATAATATAAGAATAATAATTCGATTTTTTAATAATATCTCGAGGAAATAAGTAAGATATGGTTTTGAAATGAGTTTTGATTTAAGTTTTTGAAAGTGTACAGTGATCATGATTGATAAGATTTCCCCCTTTTGTGTTTTACTTGTAAATAGTTTTTACCAAATTTAATTGTAAATAAAATGGCCTTCCTGAGTTCCTAACGTGTTATTCAATAGATAATAATTCATTTCCAATCGACATCCGCCCGCCACAGAAGGGCCCCCGAAGGAGAGTGCCTTAACTGGAGACTATAGGTACGTCAGTTTCGCCCACCTCGTCGCTATCGGGACAAATGGAAAGAAGCATTTAAGTACTGAGTAACATGCACTCATATTTCCAAGACCTGGTTACAATCGAGAATTTCAAACGTTAATAAGCTTTTTAAAATCGGCTGATATTATAACATGCTAATATTATTGATAATAAGTTATTTAATATATTTTTCAGTAACTCTCTCTCTCTCTTAAGTAAAATTTATCAGAAAAAAAAACAGAAAAAGTGACTTTTCAGTTATAAACATTTTATCACTTCTAAATATCTTAATTAATACGAAATTTACTGTTACAGTTAAACTACTTTTAAAGTAATTATTTGAAGTTATTAACTAAGCAATCCTTAAAATTTTAAATAAGAGTTTGAGTTATTTAACCGCCTAGACTAGATAGTATAGGGCGGAGCGAAAAAACAGAATTTTTTATTTTGTGTTTGCCTCTTGCGGAAAGTTGGATACTGGCGAGTAAATCACATATGCCAAATTTTGAGAAAAACAAAAAATATTCCTCCGTTTCCCGTTTTGCTTCAAAGTATGAAAAAAGTGGGGAAAAGATTTCATATTCAATGTACAGATTTTAAAAAAATATATTTCAAGATTTATGTGATTTAACTGGTTCAAATATATTACTTAGAACCTATTTGGATGGATTATATTAATTTATGTTATTTAATTGTACCCTATAATATAAGAGTAAAAAGTTCTACACTGTGCTCACCAAGGCTTATTATGCACTCTACGGTAGACGACAGGGCCGGACTGGGAAGAAATTTCGGCCCGGGCATTTTAAGTCTGAAACAGCCCACCGCATAACTTTCATGGAAAATATAACTTTATTGAATTGAAAATCTCGGAGGGGGGATCGTGGTACCTCCCCAAGAAATTCTCTTGAAAATTGACCCCTAAGAAATAGTCCCAAATCCACCTTAAAGTCCCTAATTGGTTACGTAATAAAATCAATATACACTTTTAGTTCTTTGTTGGTAAATTCAGTGTTTGAGAGAATTTCCATCTTGACGAACTTTAAATTAAAAGAAATAAAGAAGTTGTGAATAATGTAGCTCAAAAGAGAAAGGGGGGTCTGGGGGTCCTCCCCCAGAAAAATTTTGGAATTTTTACTCTTAAAAGTACTGTTTTAACTCATTTGGGACCCTTTTGGGGTGACATCCGAAAAGGTTTGCTCCTTTTATGCCGTAGAATTTTTGAAGATGACACAAGGAAAATTCGTTCATAAAAATATTTTAAATAATATAATATGTTTTTGAATTCAGTAATTTATGCCATCACAAATGAATTTAATTGCTGGTAAATTAATGGTTTGGTGGCCGCACAAAAAGAATTCGTGGGCCGCTAGTTGGAAATTCCTGCGGAGTGCGGATTCATTTTTACAGGATCTTTTTCATTCATACCACTGTAAAATATTTTGGTTGAAGGGGCCCACAAACGGCCCTCGATGAGTAGCGGCCCATCGGGCATTTGCCCAAATGCCCGCATGGCCAGTCCGAGCCTGGTAGACGAATTGTCTACAATGGAACTCCCTCAAATGATGTCATTTTGGTGTTAAATTGGTATTTTAAATGATAAAGGTAAGAGATATATTACAATATTGAGATCTTCCAACGAGTTTTCAATTTGAAAAGTGCCTTTCAACAAATATGCTCGTTTTTAGCTCTGATCAAACCCGATAATTATCCTAAAAAAGGGGATTGTTGAACTTCTTGAGATCAAACATTTTTAAATACCTTTAAAACTTTTATAGGGCCCCCTGCTCGCTATCACTCACTAACCCTCGGAAACTGCTTACGCAAGACCTTTTGGATTGCTTCGTAATCCACACAAAACCCAGCCCACTGAACTTAACTCACATTATAAAACATTAATAAAATCAACTAGCAGAAGAAACGTCACAACCAAAAATACGTCACAGGTCATATCATAACACTCTCTTAAAAGTTAGAATATTTGTCGACTCTAACTTATCAATAAATTTAATACAAACGTTTTCGTTGTAGGTAGGATTTACCGGCACAATGACCAACCAGAGCTGCATCATTGAGGTTTTGCAACCTGTTGTCTACCGTCTACCCTTACCTTCAACCCTCTCCTGCGGTGCGGAAAAGTCTCAAGAAAAAAATGCACAACCACATGATGAACGCAATGTCTTTCTTCTTATCCCCTCATGTTGCATTTTTACCCTGACCTATCCGTTCTTAAGAACCAACGCCCACAAAACATAACATGTCTGGTGAAAGAGGAGAGATCACCTCTATAGCCCGGTATGCAACGTCCGCTGGTGCACCGTATGAACTTTGACCACCTGAGGAGGCAACACGGTCCTCCAATCCCTCAAAACCCACTTAGATCCCCTTTCACTCAATACCATCAGGGCCGTGCGGTAGATTTACCCAGTATGAGGCAAAACTTGGAAAGGCCGCCCCTGGGCGCCCAAATTTTTTCCAACTCAGGAAATCAAGCCTGAACTAAATATTTTTCCTATGGCGGGGGGCGGTTTAAAATTATTTCTGAATTGCCACTTTATATTAGATAGAAAAGAGGTCCTCCCTCAGAAAATTTTTAGATATTTATTCTTAAAAGCATTGATTTGAATTTATTTGGGACCCTGCTGGGAACATCCAAAATTGATCACTCCAATTTTGGAGGATAAAACCATAATATAATAATCAACACGGGAAATTCATTCATAAAAAAATTTAAAATAATATAACATGTTTTTATTAGGTTATTTATTCCTTTTATTAAAATCGGTAAAAAAAATTAAGAAATAAAAAACATCCTGTGTTATTGGCTAAAAATGTGCAGAAAAAAACGCAAATTTTTAAGGTGTTTGAAAATTTTCTTTTTTTAACAATGAAAAGAAAATAGCATTGGAACACAAAAAAACTTCTAAAAAAATGTTTGACCTATTTTGCACTCGAAGTAATAGCTAAATAATATTAATCTCTTAGGGAAAAGAGCTCAGTTCTGTGAATTTTCAAAATATTAAGCTTTATGTGTAAAACATACAAATAGAAACGGTTTTTAAAATTCTTGCCCGTTTTTTCTTATTACAAAGGAAACGGTTTCCTCTTTACCTCTTGATTAATAAAAAATTACTTTTGATCCCTTCAAGAGCCAAAATTAAAATTCTAAAAGGGAAATTGCTTTGGGTTGTAACAAATATTTTAACAGTTTAGAGATGTTTACTTTAATAATTAAGAAACTTTTAGGGACAACCCAATAAAATTTCCACACTTGGAAAGATAGACTCTAACTACAGACCTCTACAGTTATTTTACCTTTCTTGAAAATAAAATAGAAATAAAAAATGTCAAATTGTTTAATTGTTTACAAAAATAGACGGTTTTTCAAAGAAAATGAGCATTTAAAGAAACTAGTTGTAGTGAATATGAAAATAAAAAAACATCCTATCAATCAATGTCCGAACAACCGAATGATTAATCACACCCTTTCATGTGCCGCGTCAAATAGGACCACTGATATTTAAAAAAAACATTGCAACTGAGACTCTGCTACTCTGCAGATAATAAATTTTCCAGATTGCTCTTTTGTTAAGGGGTTTAAAATTTCAGATGGATTTTTGCCGCCCCTTGGAAAATGCCGCTTGAGGCGACCGCCTCTCGGCCTCATATGGCACCACACGGCAGGCACGGATTATAGCAATTATTAAGGGGGGGGCGGTCTAGGTTCCCCAAAATTTCGTAGATTTGATATGAAATATAATTAACCCCCCACTTCCTAGTCCCCTTTTTAAATTGTCAGAGGCGGATCCAGGATTTGTTTTTTTTTGGGGTCTTAATATATAACAGGTTGTGAATCTTCATACTCGAAGTACTAAAAGGGGGGTCTGGGGGTCCTCCCAGAAAATTTTTGGAAATTTAAGTCTATAAAGCATGTTTTAAATCCATTTTGGTACACCTAATCCGAATTTTGGACTTATTTCACGGGGCCGTAACTAGACTTTTTTCGGGGAGGGGTTTGGCCCCAAAAATTTTCTTGAAACTTAAGTACGATTTTGTTGGTGACGAAGGTAAGTAGACGGCTGATCCAGGGTTTGTTTTTGGGGGGGTTAAGAATTTTCAGTATCAAAATCGTCTTCTAATATCCTAAAGGGGGGTCTGGGGGTCCACCCCCAGAAAATTTTTGGATTTTTAAGTCTAAAAAGCAGATTTTCAACTCGTTTTGGTACACCTAATCTTGATTTCGGACATACATTTTCACGAATTTAATTTCCATTTTAATTGGATTTTTGCATTTTGACGAACGTTTTACAAAAAAGTTGTAAATAATAGAGTTCCAAAGGAGGGTCGGGGGGGGTCATCCCCCCCAAAATTTCCGGAAATTTGACCCTAAAAACAGGATTTTAACTCGTTTTGGAGTCGCTTTTCCCTTATTTTCCACCCCGAGTTCCCACTTCCCCTCTTTCTCACTGTTAGTGTTTATTCCTATTGGGGGGGCTTTTAAAGCAATCCGAAGAGGACCACTGCTTGTAAGTCCCAAAATTTTCAAGGAATAACTGTAATACTGTAATAGTAGATTTCAAAATTTCAAGGGGTGTTGGGGGTTCTCCCCAAGAAAAATTTTGAACCTTAAAAGTAGGGGTTTTGTGCATTTTAAGACGAATTTTTAAGAAAAAACAGTTAGTAAAAAATTGACGTCGAAATTTCGGGGGGAGGGTTTGAACCCCCATAACCCCTCTTGGATAAGGCCCTGTTAAATCATCAAGAATTTAACTTATTTTTGGAAGGATTTTTACATTTTGACGAACTTATTATTAAAAAATGTAAGGAAAAACTCAGTTTTTCCTACTCGTTTTGGTACACCTCATCCGAATTTCGGATATGCATTTTATGGTAGAATTTTTGCATTTCGTCGAACTTCATAAAAAATATTACTGAAAATAATAGTTACAAGTACCGTAGGGGGTCTGGGGGTCCTCCCCCATAAAATTTTTGAAAATTTGACCCTAAAATAACAGGTTTTTAACTTATTTTTATAGTTTTATTGCTTGTTAAAGGGGACTTTCTTCATGCTCTGATTTTCGTAACCACACAAAAAAAATCATATCATACTAAGGGGGGGGGCGATCGCCCCCTTCGCCCCCCCCCCCTATAATCCGTGCCTGCCACACGGCCCTGAATACCATGGCCTGTGGAGGCGGTAATGGACACCTATGGAGACAACGCTCCTTCCTGGTTTCTCGGCCCCCTTACATCCAATAAGGCTGAATTTTTAATCAATTTATACTCAACTCAACTGAAAATGAAAATATAATTTCGCTCTAATGCGACGGGTTCTTTTGGACCTGGTGTAGACTATCCTACACCAGGGGGATGACTAACAACAACACAACAAAATTATAAATTTCAGAGAAAATGTGTGTAATTTTAGTTTGAAATATATCGCAATTGTAATCTTTAAGGGGGTCCGGGACACAATTTTCTAAAAACTTTACTAATTAACTTAGAATTTTGAAATTTTTTATACTGATCAACCATCTAAAAAATAAGCGAAGTCACATCACAAAAGTATTCAAAAAGTTTTTAAAAAAATTAAAAATTGAAATTTCATTAAAAAAGTGGGGTCATTTAAAATTGATATAACTCAAAATATTATTGATAAATTTTCAAATTTTTTTCACTTAATTTAAGCATTTAAGCACTTAAATTAAGGCATTTTAAGAAATATTCATTTTTTGAAAAAATATGAACAATTAAGTAAAAAATTCTTGAAATTTTTATGCAACTTTTTTTTTTAAATTCATATTTTAAAAAGTATATAAAAGTTTTAAATTTCCCTTTATCAAATTAAAGTAAAGTGTTTAAAAAGTATGTATTTCAAATTTCAACTCTTTACCTTGAACGGTTCTTGACTTATATCAATTTAAAGATGAGAAACATTGAAAAAACACATCATAAAGAAAACCGGATTTGAATGTTGAAAATATAATGCTTGATATACCAAAGCAGCCGGCAACAAATGATTGTAACTCCAGTTTTATTTATGATAGAAACATAATTCAAGCATAATTTTAAGCAGAAAAAACAGGGTTCGTTTTTGAAAGCAAAAAACTTTTTTTGAAAATCTCACGATTTTTGTGTCCCAGACCCCCTTAAGAATGCTTTTATCGGTAATTTAATGCTATTTAATTTTAAAAGTACTCTAATGTAGATTTTTAAAAAGGGAAAAAATTTGTCAGGTTTCATTACAAAATATGGCGCCCATTTGTCGTTGTGTTTGGATGCATAAGTTTTTGATAGTACTTGCTTTGTATAACTAACTACGACCTTATCCGTAATCTAAAAAATGGAAATATTTTAAAATTGAGAATTTTTTTTAAGAAATTCTAAGAGCTTATTGCACATCCTCAAAAGAGTCCGAACAGTTTGATGCCAAAAATGTGTCAAATACAAGTACAAATATTGTCGACCAGCTACAGGCTCGAAGCCTACAGATCGGATCAATAATTAAAAATATTTTTTCTGGAAACCGTTCACCAAAAACTTTTTTTTAGAATAGAGAGATACATTTCGGAAATAACATGGATTTTAAACCATTTACCAGAAGAGTAAATCGAATTTGCTTTTTAAAGTAATGAAAATTGGCTAATTCTGGTAAATTTTTGTTGAAATATTGAAGAAAGAAGGTTTTAATCAAACTTCCCCTCTAATAAGTCAAAATGAGGGAAATAAATGGTGTTAGAAAAGAAAATATTAAACAGTTTAATAGGATACTTTTAGGGCAGTGTTTCCCAACATTTTTCGGTCCATGCCCCACCAAAGCCTTTCTAAATTTCCCATGCCACATGTCTTTTTTTTAAATCCTTCTTAGAAAGTTAAAATAAAAGTTCATGCCCCGACTGGGAGGCAATTTGGTTGAAAATTTTCAAATTGCCCCCCCTCTTGAAAATTATATTGCTCCCCGGTGGGGCGTCCGCCCCACGTTGGGAAGCACTGCCTTCTTAAATGGTACAACCTGAAAGCAAAAATGTCAAAACCTCACCTCTCTCTGAAATTCGTCTTAGTTCAACAATCAACGTATTAATTTGATGATAAGGGCCGTCCGTATATGATTTCAAACTTAGAGGGGAGAGATACGTGTGACACATTATGACGAGGGGGAAAGTATTTTTTAAGAATTGTTATATCATATCCTGCACTGGAAATTGACAACTAAAAGCCCTAATAACCATTTTCCTTCTGGAAAATGTAGCTTAAACGATGTTATTAAAATATTAGATTAATACTGTGGCAAGATGCGAGCCACGGGGACATACTGGCCCGAAGCTCCTTGCTCCTACAGCTCAAAAAGTGTACTCCAGAATCCAAAGATATCATCTTTTTAGTCTGAATTTATGCCCCAGTTATATAACCAAACTTTTCAGTGGTGAATGAACTCGGCATAGTAACTCCCCCACACAGAAGGACTGGATTCGTGAGTTGCTGGTGATTCCGAGTTATCATCGTAGCTTGGTGAGATGCCGAGGGTGAAATATGTAACTGAATTTTTTTGCAACATTCAACTATATCTGCTTTAAAATGTCTGCACTGTAAATTCAAAGATATGGGATCTCAGAGGGAATAAAAACCGACGGGCAGGTTTGCATTTTTAACTTTAAAGGAGTCACTTGCAACTACACTTTTATATACGTTATTTAATTAAATGCTTAGCTTAACTTTGTGAAATTGGTAAATTTAGATTTTTTTTGAAAAATTAAGAAGGGGTCTAAAAAGTATTCATTTTAAATGGGATTTTAGCCTTATCAATGTCTGTATTTTTGTTTTTGAAAGTGTTATGTGATGTGAAACGGTTTTGTTGGAAATTAACAACTGTTTTATTAACATTTAACAGAATTAAATTAAGAAGGTATTCAATTTACATTTAGTGTGTAAAAATATGTGTGTATCTGATAATAAGAATTTAAAAGAAGGTAACAAGTTTTTTCGATAATCATTTTCGAGCTTATTTAAACCCCACGTAAAATTACTTGCCGACCCCTGTTAATGGACGAATTCAATGTAATATTAATATATTAAATTTATTTTACATTTTTTTTACAAAATTTATAATATTTTAACTTTTTCATAAAACTCACTAGCCATTTCCTACATTCAAAGAATGCTTTAAAAATAAAGCTAAATATTTTACAGCCAATATTTCACTAACCGCTATCAAATATTTTTATTTTTCGTGCTTGTATTGTGTAATTTTTGTGTTTTTAATATACTGAGTTAAATAAAATATCCGAGTAAATATAAGAAGTTGGTGAAATGTAAAATACAATTATCTTCACCCAAGAAGTAAAAGTGAAATTGGAATTTTTTTTATTGAACATGTAGATTTCTCTTTTAGTCTTATTACATCACAAGTGTAAAAAATAGACGAGTACTTCTTGGTTTGAGTTGAGAACGAGGATGAAAGATCATTGGTTATTTCTCTCCTTCAGTTGTTGCTTACTCATCAGCTGTTGTAGTTCCTGGTTTGACCCGACACACTGGTGGCAAGGCATAGTTCATCTGAAAAAATACAGTCAAAGAGTTCTTATTTTAAAAGCACTCTTAAATCGAATCAAATTTATCTGCGTTCAAATGAGAAGTAGCTATGAAAAGTTACTTAATATTATCCCACATAATTTGTATTAGGGGACATCCATAAATTACGTGAGGTGTTTTTTCCAAAATCTGGACCCCCCTCCCCCCTTGGTGAGATTTAGTGAGATTTTGCTGGAACCCCCCTCCCCCCAACTTGAGATTTACCTACAACCTTTAAAAATAATTTTCTATCCTATTAGTTTGCATTTATTTGTGCTTCACAGCACCTAAAACTTTTCTATTATTAAGGATGTGGGGGGAAGGACCTTATTCCTCCTAAAAATCACCACAGTATCTTATCTGTGGGTATTATTCCCTTCTCATACTTAAAAAATCGTTTAATGTCTAACTTAAAAGTTGACGTGAGATTTTAATCGACCCCCCTCCCCCCTTGGTGAGATTTTTCCAAACCCCTCCTCCCTCTTTTTGACCTCACGTAATTTATGGATGTCCCCTTAGGTTTCTAGACTTAATCTATACTAATATCTACTGACAAGCTTTGTTTAGACTTTAATTTGGACTAGCTCTAACTAACGGGGATACTATATCTGTCTTTATTATAGAGCACAATGACAGCCGATACCGAGAAAAATGTTTATAAGTAACTCTCCTTAACTCATCCCCTATAAGGTGAGAACCTAAAGAGCTTATCGGTTAGAGGTTAGAGGGTGTTGGTGTTCTTATCTAATCTATCAATCCAGGTTCAATCCCCATAAAAATTTAAAAATTCTGTACTTAAATATTATTTTTAATTTCTTGTAACAACGAATTTAATTTAATTCATTTAAGAAAAACGTTTTGTAAATATATTAGTAATTTTACAAGGAATGATTAAACATGCATTTCTTCTATAACCCAGGTAGCACACGGACATTGGACAACGATGTACCAATACTGGCCAATATCGCGAATATCGTAGAATATCGGACATCGGAATCACGATATCCGACAGCTTTGATCGATATTGTGTAATTTTTTATAAGAGAGAGAGATAAAAAATATATTGAAAAACATTTTTTTTAACGTCATTTGGATGAAAAATTAGTGTAAATATTTAATTGGACCTTTTTACCCCTGTTTTGGTAAAATTGCTAAAGATGATATCTGTGAACTGATTTTGATTAACATTGGCCAATATCCGAGAAGTCAATGTCGCCATGACGATTTCGATCGACATTATATGGCGTTGCGTAACCGGTGTCAGAAAAACAAGATCACAAGTCAATTCAAAGTCGTAGAAAGGATATTGGCCGATGTTTGGCAGCATTCTAAAATTTCTATTGTAGGTGGGATATTGATTGATAATGAGTGACATTTTTATAGCGATGAAAAAAAAAGTTAGTTGTGTATTGCATTTCCGAGTGATATTTAAAGCCTGTTTCGAATTCTGGTGACACCGCATGACACCGCATGACATCGATAGATCTCGTACAAGACGAACATCGAACATCCAGGGTTGATCATTAATGTCCAGGATTTATCAATACTGAACGAAATTGGCCAATGCTATTCGCGACATTGTCTGATATCGATAAAAACGAATATCGCAAATACGAGATTAATCAGTGTTGTTCGATATTATCTAAGATCGAGCATCGCGATTGGCCGATATTCACGATAGGGTCATTTTGATGAAGGCCAATATCGTCCATACAATATCGATCGATTTTCGTGTGCCACATGGGAATTATATGAAATTACTTATTTTATACACCCATAAAAGTTATTCAAATAACTAAATAGTTTGGAAAATATTTTAAACAATTCTAGGATAATGTATGTTATTTTACAGAGAAGCCTAATGATCTAAAATAAAAAAATGAAAGTTTTTTTACCATTGGTGTGAAAATTATTTTGCTTTACTATTAAATAATCGAACTTATCAAAATAAAGTAGAGTGTAGAGAAAGTGTGTAACTTCTTTTTATATAATAGGATCTTGATGTGCCTGTCATGCTCTTGATTGGAGCATTAAAGTACTAAAAATAAGTGTACTTACTCCACCATATTTGCTGTCGCCTTCCCAGCCGCAAATGAGTCCTTCGATACATGGACAGGATCCTTGTTGAAACATTTGGCTGAATTTGTTTTCTGGTACACAACGATCCCCTAGAAAAACATATTAAAATTAGGTATTAATGTTCTAAAACTTTTTAAAATAATGCAGATTGTACACTACAAAGTGTTTTCAATCCCATAAAAATTAATTCATTCGTTCTATTGCTATGCACTTTCAAAGGTATTGCGAGTTAGATACTCTTTGTACGAGAAAGGTACTCTGTGTCCGTTTTAATAGGTTTTGATTCATATAACTTTTCGTGTTCGCGTTAAATGAACTATGAAATTCATATATTAGTTGCAAATTTAAAAAAAATCTTTTAACAATCCTTTTTGTTCTGTAAAAATTCATTAATTAAATATGAAGCATTAATTGTCACATCAAAGTCATCAGATTCAGATTAGCATTGTTCAAAATACTCAATTAACTTTTACAAACTAAGTTTTCATTCATTATCTTAATAAATTCATAATTGATGCGTAATCATATGTTAATACTACATTGATTACATTATCATAATATAAAGGGCTATTAATAATTTTATCATTTTATTGTGATATTTAAATCACTTAATTTTATTCAACTTAAATTGAACTAACCAGATATTAAAAAGAAACAATCTTATATGTAATGAACGGTAATAAAAAGTGTTACATTATAACGCTCATTATATACTACACTGCTTTTTATAATGTTATTATTTAAAGATGAAAATAAACTTAAATTATTTAAAGATGAATATTCTTTACTCCTGTTTATCATCTTAAAGTCACTAAGTGTAAAAAAATTCTAACCTTCTTCAGGTCTTCGGAGGCATTGTCCAAAGTCAGATCCAATTTGTTGCTTCACACAGCAATGAGTTTCTTCACAGTCAGCATCTGTCTTACAACCTCCTTTCCACAATCCAAAAGCGTCAGCATACACCTGTCAAGTAAAATAGGACAATTTTAATTAAGTTCCGTGACATTGAATTCTGTGAAAATGAACAGTTTTTTTACTTTTCTCTTTAAGTTTATACAAAAATGTTCATTAACTCTAAAAAATGTATGAATTTTTACAATACGCATTTTCACAATGAGGATTAATTAATTTTCATGAAAAAAACAATGAGGACAACAGAAAATTGCCATTTTTTAAAATTAAAAAAAAAACGCTATATTTTAATAAAGTAGACACCTTATTGACTCACAAACCTAGCTTTTTTTGCAAGTTTTTAAATATTTGGATGAAAAGAGATCAAACCAATCTCAATGAACCATCCATATTACAGGGTGGTAATAATTCCACTTTGAGATGGTTATGAAAAGAAAAATACGAAATCAAAGAAAGAAGTTTTAAACCTTTTTAAATACTTAAAAGTGAAATTTCATCAAGAAACTGAATATAAAATTCTTCAGTATATTCTCGCATTCATTATTTGAAGGTAAATATTTATAATCCGATATAATCTCTCAATAAGTTCCACTTTCATATGAATTTATTAATTGATATTCTTACAATAGTTAAAAAGGATTAATCAATCACTTAAGTGATTGATTTGAAGTGAGTGTATGACAATAATCTCTAATTAGAGATTATTGTCATACACCAATATTTCGCAGACCACAGTAATCATGTGGGAGTAAAAATACTTATCCACTACCTCACGTTTTTTGTTTTACAAGTTGGGAAAAAAATTTTATAGTTTTTAATCCATTTTTAATGAAGTTCATGTCCCGTTTAAAAATTCATTTTTTGAAGTTAAAATCCATGGTTTTAAAAATAATTTGTTTAAGTTTAAAATAAAAAATGTATTGAGTATCTTTACAACAGTTTTTTAACAAATACATGGTAGACATGGTTTGCCGAACCTCTTAAAGTTCTGAAATCAAAATAGGTCAGTAGAAAGAATACATTAACGTTTGTATAAAAACCCATTTACAAAACCAGAGAAAATATTCACTAAAATAAACCATAAAAACTTATTCAATATTTACAATATGAAACATTAAACTAAAGGGTTTATCGGTTTTTAAAAAGGGCAGAAAAATGGTTTGAGAAAAAAAAAGGCTTACACTCAGAGTAAGGATCATCACGGCAATTCCAAAAACCAACTTCATTCTGATGCTGGTGAAGAAATGAAATGTATGCAGACACGGAATTTAGAGCTTGTAAGATGTTGGAGTACTAAAATTACTCCCAGTCTCCAAATTTATACTACACTTCCGACATGATAAAAGCAGGTTTTTTTAATGCTCATTGGGGAAAAAAGATAAGGTTTTAACTTAACCCTATACTATGCGGGGCTTCAAAAGGACCGATTATTTGTTTGAGGTTTCCTTTACAGCATTGCCGAATTGATTAGGTACGTTCACTTGGGTGCCGAAACAGCGATATCGGACTCTAAGAAAATAGTCTAAAAATGATTTAACGAGATTATTATTTGAAGATCCACTCATAAAGTAAGATCTCTAAACTCATGTTATCTATATTTAATCCATTGTGGGTGAAAAATGTCCGTGTGAATTATAATTTTGCTTAGTAACAGTAACACCTAGTGTCCATTTTTAGAAAAGCAAGATTCAGTAGATTTAATTAGCTTTTGAATGGCAGTGTTTATGAGGAATATTTAAGGAGTTGGAACACAAAAATTAACGTCTAGAATAGAAAAAAGTAGGTGTTAAAGGGTTGAAGCATGAAGATTGAGAAGCAACCACTAAAAGTAATTTTTGAAGTAAAAAGTAAAAGTGTTGTGATAGTATTTTACTTTGTATTCAGACATCTGTAGAAATATCAAAAGCAAGTTTCTATAGTTGCCAACAGGCGATATACTTAAATTTTAAATTCAAAGATACTTTTGACCTTTGGATACACTTAGATGTAAGGTACTTGGGTACACTAAAGCAGTGGTCCCCAACCTTTTTACCACCACGGACCGGTCAACGCTAGATAATTTTACCGCGGCCCACTGGGGGGGGGAGTTGATTGTTTACATTATAGATTTTCTTATTTATTAATTTTAATTAAATTGTCTTTAAACATGCTTTCAAAATAAAATACAGTTACACCAAAAAATAAATATAAAGGGATTTATAATTCATTTCATTCATTAATTTGAAGTATAAAACTAGGAATTTAAATTCATTTTCAATGAAATGATCGGCCCGCGGCCCGGTACCATTTGATACACGGACCGGCACCGGTCCGCGGACCGGGGGTTGGAGACCACTGCACTAAAGGATCAGGTAAGTATTATATGCTATGGGTTACATTACAGCAGGCTTGAACTGAACAACTTGAAATGCCATGCAGACCAAATTTTGCCAACTTAACTTGTTGCGGACCAGAAATCGATCTAAAGCGTATTTTGAGGGCCAAAATATCAATCTATCTTATCTATTTCTTGTTTATGCCATTTCAGGTATTTTGCTATTTTCTAATAATAAAATAAATAAATTAGGACCATGTATAAAGTAAAATGTGTTATTTACATGCTTATACGTAGTAATTTTTTGAAACTTCTACATTTTGGACAATAACAGGACAGGTTTTTTTTAAACTATTGAGAGAGCTCCTCATTTGTTAATGGGTAGAAAAACAATTCAACACTTTCCTTCGGTGAGTCCTTAAAAACTTAACAAAAATATATCTTTCAATTAAATTTTTGAGATTGAAAGAGAAAGATTAAAAAAATTAAATATTTTAAAATTTCAAAATCATATAAAACTTGGGGCGCGCAAAGATCTGGCTCTGGCGGGCCACATGCGGCCCGCGGGCCGTGCAAGCCTGGATTACAGTAAAGGATTTTTTTTATTGAATTGCCAGTGTTGGAATCTTAGGGTCTTACATCATCTGTTTGATATTGTCAACTGTTTCTACTGTAGCTATGTGTATTTTATTTTGTGTGAAAATATTTGTCAGAAGTTGATCTTCTAGCTTTTTAAAAGCAAAAACTGACAACTGGAAACAATAAGGATAATGAAGATAATGTTAAAGCTTCCGTGAAAGTATCTTTGAAGCGATTATCTAAATACGGAAGGTATTTTGATAACAAGATCAAATCAGGAAACATCTCTCACCTTGGGAAGTTCTGAGCACATAACACTACTCGACAAAAAAATAGGGTCAAAATGCTTCTGACACAAATCAAGCAGATTCTTATGTAAAATGACCCCCTGAATCCGAATCCGACCCCCGTTTTTCTCCATCGGGCTCAGATTTTCGGAGAACAGCCCCTCCCCCTTTTTGCGTTTTTCGATGACTTAATGACTTTGAATTCGATTTTCAGGGGTAAAAACTATTACTTTAGCCTTTAAATTACACTCGAGGGAACAAGAAAGGTTAAAGCTTCTAAAATATACAAATTTGTAGCAAATGGATATTTTTAGGGGGTTATTACCCCCCTAAAAATGCAAAAAAGTCATTAAAAATTATAGAGATTATTTTTGGCTATTTCTTCCTCTAATTTTTTACGCAATTCATCATTAAAGGGTTCTAACCATTCCCCAAGGACCCAAATTTAATATATGCAGCAAGGATTTTTGCTAAAAGCGGTTGAGGTGTTAGCGCCCCCGAAGCACTCTCGGAAGAGACTCTCTGAATCACGCCACCGCTCGTGAACTCAGGAATTAATATTCATGCTTTGAAAAGCTCAAAAATGACATTGTTCTTATATTTCAAGTCTATCCTGAGGGAAATTGTTCAGTTCGTTAAAAACTGGCCCGTTTTGGGGATGGGGGTTCCATGTTTTAAGCTGTTAGTAGATGCTTGGGCTGCTGATCATTGATGCATATATTCATTAAATTTGGGTCCTTGGGGAAGGGTTAGGGCCCTTTAATGATGAATTGCATAAAAAATAAGAGGAAAAGATAACCAAAAATAATCTCTATAACTTTTAACGATTTTTTTTGCATTTTTAGGGGGTAATAACCCCTAAACTTATCCATTTGTTACAAATTTATACATTTTAGAAGCTTTAACCTTTCTTGTTCCCTCGGGTGTAATTTAAAGGCTAAAGTAATAGTTTTTGCCCCTGAAAATCGAATTCAAAGTCATTAAGTCATCGAAAAACGCAAAAAGGGGGAGGGGCTGTTCCCCAAAAATCTGAGCCCGATGAAGAAAAACGGGGGTCGGATTCGGATTCAGGGGGTCATTTTACATAAGAATATGCTTGATTTGTGTCAGAAGCATTTTGACCCTATTTTTTTGTCGAGTAGTGTAATTACTGTTACTAAGCGACCATAAGGGCGAATGTAATTAAAGTTTCGATTTTAAAAGACTTTAAAAAAGAAAACCACTGGTCAAAATGAATTGATATTTCACCCGAGTATTCGTAAAGAATATATTTTTTTGGCACAAAAAATAGTTCCAGAATTGACCTACACAGCTCTACAAGTTCTTTTTTTATTCTTAATGAATTACCCTTACTTCAGGAATATTCAGGTGAAACATGATGTTGTTCTGACCAGTGTTTCTTTTTTCACATCCTTTTAAAATCGAAGTTTATTTTTCATAATCTCCATGCATTATTTAAAACAAAGGGCCAAAATAGTAAACCACATAATTAAAAACTAACCATTTAATTTGTGTGCATTTTAAAAAATTTCTTTAATTATTTTCAATGGATACTTTGAATTTTATTTAATTTAATGACAAAGGAGTAATAGTACTTATTTATTTGATTATTATACCCTTAAGTTAATTTTAAAAATTAAAAAAGTTTATCATCTGAATTCGAAAAAAGGTAAAGTAAGATTTCTTACGATCCCTTTCAATACACGAACACTTATTACTTTACAAAATTTTTGTTTCAACACAAAAAAAATCCTATCAAATTTCAAACAGCGATGTAGTATAACCGGTATACTCAATTGTACTTTCGGGAATAATTATTATCTCTTGTGTTTAGAGCTATGCTGAGAATCTGGTAGGTGAAAACATCTGCTAAAAGTTTCTAGGGAAGAAACAGATTTCTCTGAGTAAAGTTTGAGCATTAGCTAACCTTTATTATAAAAGCCCTGAAAATTAGCTGGAACTCATCTGCTTTCATAATATTCTTACATAGGCAGGCCACCTCTCTTTTCACTATGAAGGTTTTTCTTATTTGTCTGGTTCTGTGCTTGGCACTCCTGGTAAGTACATCTAAGGAGTTTTGATTCTAAATAATAGATTTACAGACTTCATATAAACTACTTTGAATTCGAAATTGGCTTAGTTCTTAGCATTTTGTTCATGGTAGTTTTTATGTGTATTTATTCTATCCACTAAAATTAAGTGTGGTTTCGATTTATTACGTTGTTTTGGGTGAATCTTAGTTTCATTAGAGTCGGCTAAAATTATTATAGTTTATACAGTATATTATAGCATAGAGGTAACACACAAAAATCTTAAATTTTAACAAAAAGGAAACGTGTTAAATCGTATTTTACAATAAATTATTGTTATATGCACGTTAAGCATTCATTAAGCTTATGCAGAAGAGACATATAGTTCTTCAAAACCAGCAAGAACCACGCATTAGAAACTTAGGGCTGCCATATTGGTTACAGGCGTTTTTTACATCTTTACATAACAGCTCAAAGAACCACAACGACAGAGTTTGATTTAGCCCTCTAGCTCTAGACGTATCGTGTAAAACAACATCTTACGACAAGGATAGTATATATAGCAATTATTTTTGAGCATTTGTACTAATCATTAATACTTTGTGTGTTTTATGGCATAAAATACTCTTGTATAGTAATTTTTATAACCTAATGAATAAGGTTTCATGATTTCATTTCTAGTCATTGGTATTAGGAAAAATGAAATTTGTATTGAAGATACTGGGATTCCGGTAGTTTGAGTTAAAAAGACTGGACCAACCTTGCTGGGCTTAAGCCTGTAGTTGGTCGACTTAATTTGTATTTGTATTTGTATGTATTGAAAAGAAACCTTAAGTTTTTAACAAGTACTAATAATACATGTAACGTATATTTTTCTAACTCCTTGTAAGACAAAAACGTGGGATGAATTCTATAGGTTATTTATGTATCAAATATTTATCTAATTAACTATTCATTTTATCTATGTACATAAATAATTTATCCACAGCTACTACCCCAACACTCTTTATCTAACATTACCTAACGATTGCATTCACTCCTATGAGGAGTTGAAAAAAGTTTTTACTTTTAATCCGCTTAAAAGACGCAGTTCAAAAACTTTCTTTTTATTTCATTAATTATTTTCTGCTTTTTAGTTTTTGGTGTGTAAAGTTTTGCAATCGAATTTAAACTATTCATGGTCATTCCTTATACAGGGTGCTTTAAAAATATCTTTCATGGCTTTTATTTTTAATCAGCGCCTCCTAGAGTCACAGAGTTGTACCCCTAGGTAAGTGACCCTGGATAATCCATTGAGATGACTTTCAGCACCACTATCTGGGAAATGAAAAAGTTAAAAAAATTAATTTAAAACTAAAGAAGATATAGCAATGTCCTCAATGAGAGTATTTTTGCCAATATTATGAAAAACTCGCTTAAAAACTTTTCCTGGAAATATCATGAATACCTTTTCACATGCGAATATCCACGATATTTTTATAATTTTTTTCCAGTGAGCTTTTCATAATATTGACAACAATATTTGTACTGAATTTTTTACTCTTTAATTAACCTTTTTTAGCCGCTAGGAGCGCTGTAATTCATCCCTTACGAGGATTCTTAATGGTAACTTACCTAGGTGTAGACCTTACTTCCATGACCCTAGGAGACATTGGTTCCATATAAAAGCCGTGAAAGGGAAACACCCTGTAGATTGTTCTATAAACTTTAAAAATAAACATGGTAGTTTTTTAGTAAAAAGAAAATTTATTGGAGTTTATTGAACATTTAGAGTTCATTAAATTTATTAGATTATATTGAGATTTTTTTACTTTGGAAGGAAAGAAACTAAGCGTGGTCAAAGGAATTTAACCACTGAAATAGAATTATCTCCCTCTTAAAATTCGAACATCAAAAATATGTAGATTTTTTGCAAGACACTATTGAAAATATCCTTCATGTGAGAGGAAGATAATTTGGATACTTATTTAATTCACTGGGCCCTGAAACGTTAAAACCATGAAAGGCCCCTGAGAGTTCATGGAAGGTAAATTTAAACATAAGAGAGATACAGTATTGCATTGTAATTCTGATTTGAGCTATGTGTAATAAAGCCACATTCTTCAATGATCTCTAGAATTAATATACATACATTCAATTTTAAAATTCCACCCGAAATGACAGAAGAAAAAGAAATAGAACTAATTAAAATGTGTTAAATAGTAAAAAGTTGGACTAAGAACCATTGAAGAACCGATTTCAGTAAAGTTCGTTTTCTCGCATACTGTCTACTTTGAAGGAAATCCCCGTTTTACAGGTGTTGTTCGCGATCTGTAAAACTAGTTTTTCCTACATAGTAGACGGTATGCAGAAAACCTAACTTTACAGTAACGCTTGGGCGGTCCTTATCGGTAGTATTATTAAATGCTTTTCTCTCTCTCTCTCTCTCTCTCTTGTACTAGGTACCATCCCAAGCCTTTTCCTGCAGGACTGAGCCCGAGAGGTGTGGTGAAGGAGAATGCTGTGTTGAGTTCGGTATTTTTGGACGATGCAGGCCTGTTCTACAGGAAGGTGAGAACTACTTTAGAATCTTCATTATAGAAAACTTATCGACTAAAACCAATTAATCTGATATACGTATTTAGTAGGGTAATTTAGAGGAAAATCAAGATATCTTTCATAATTATAAACTCTAATAGCTAAAATTGGTAGTATGGCACTTTTATAACTAATACCGCGGTTTGTCAGGTGTTCCAATTTTGGTCAAATTTTTGGTGATAGTGGAAAAGCATACTGCTCCATCTCATTCAGTTAATATTTTCATTCTTCTATATTCCTCTTTATAATTTTTTTACATTTAGTTCTGAAACACCATTGTGGAAATTACAACACTGTTAAAAAAATTTCAACCACACACCATACGTACTGGTTTAAATTTATCTGCAACCTATAGTTCGGTAAAAGGTTTCATCAAGTTTTCTGTGCTTTCACTAGCGAAAGCACCGAAAACTTGGTGAAACCTGTTACCAAACCTTAGGTTGCAGCTAAATTTGAACCAAGTTTGGTGAAACAGTCAAACCTTTCACCACAAACTGGTGAAAGGATGAACTGTTTTTTTAAACAGTGAATACTAAAGTAATTTTTATGCTAATATGACTATTGTTGACCCTCAGGCGAGAAATGCGAACTTAAATCCTTGAAATCCAAGTTCAACAATCATGTCTACCTGATGAAGTGCCCTTGTGGAGATGGTCTGGAATGCGAAGCAGACGACAGCGGATCTGTAAGTTTACTTTTACTTTTTTTTTCATTTTTGAAGTGACAACTTTTTTTAATATTTTATAAACGATAGAAAACTTTCTCGTATTTATTCAAAATATTAATGTTATAAAATATCCTCTCATCAAATATCATCATCAAATCTTTATCAATCAAAAAATTAAAATTTATCATGGAAAAATTTAAAAATGAGAAAAAAATCACTGAAAAAAACTAATGAAGGTGGGTCTAGCAAAACTCAACATCTCCATCCCCGACCAAAATAGGTTTTGGAAAAAATAGGTGTTTTGGACTGAGGTTCCAGGTTTACACAAGATGTAAAAATATCTTCTTCCAAAAGTGGGTATTTCCCCTCAAAAAAGCGGGGGGGGGGAATGAGTGATTTCATTGAAGCCAATGGGCTATGTATCACGTTTTTGGGCTCTCCTTAAAAATTTCTGAAAGTGGAGATGTTGAGTTTTGCCAGACCCACCTTCAAATGTAAATAGGAAAAATAAACACCCATTTCCTATAAATATTTAAAGACAGTTAAGGAAAGTAATAAGCATTTTCTGTAGAGGATATGTTCAACTGTTTCTGCATGGCAAATTCGTAAATCCCAAAAAGGCGGTCTGAATTTAAAAGGCAAACTCAATCCATCGATGCCATAAAATTATTTTTCGCCTCTCAAATCTACACCCATTTGGAGAAACCATTACATGTATAGTTTTCATGTGGAGATTACAATTCTCTCTCTCTTTCTCTCTCTATAAAATATTAAATAATATAATATTACTCTTAAATATTTTTTCTTATGAGAGGTAAGATGCTGCTTGGGATATGTCCCAAGGTACCCCACTTAATGCTTAAGATATTTAACCTAATTACTATTTCAAGCATAGCAAAAAATTTCTTTTTTCGATACTAAAATAGTAAAAGATACACAACGAAATCTAAACACGATTATAATAACAAAATACACTTCTTTTTATTTAAAATGCTTTTCAAACTATACGTGATAACTTTGCACAATACAAAACAAGTAAACTGATAGAAGTAATCATCTATACACACACCAAAGATACAGATTTTATTGTAACTTATTAGTACCTGTAAGCACGAGCTCGTTACTACAAATATACATCGGAAAATAGAGGTGTCTTAAGGTACCTTAGCACTTTCTTTTTCCCTTTCAAAAAACTCTATACCTTAATATATAATTTTTCCTATAATTCTTCCTTCCCCTTCATTGTATTCGGATTCATTGATTATGTAGTCCTCTCTGTTTAAAGCCAAATAACTTTTCTCACAAGCATGTCTAATAACATATTGTATATTTTCAGACTCTCACAGGAAAGTGTGTTCAAAAGTGAGTGCCGGAGAAGAAAAAATAAGATGGACCTATTTAATCATCAAGTTATGTATCATAGAAGTGATGGAGAGAGGAAATAAATTTTCAAACTACTTAACATGCTGAATTTTTTGTGTATAACATTTTTGTTTTACCTGCATACATAGAGTTATAACTTTGAATCTGTTGTGGATCTAGTCCAGTTTATGAAAAAATTAAATGAAGAACAAACAAATAATTAAAAGTTATTAAACAGGGAAGTGTGTTAAACTAATGTTTGGGATTCACGCAAGTGACGAGATTACAATTGGCTCGTTTGGATAAGATTCGATGTAAAAAATTTACTTTTAATTAAACTCTATTTAGTTTTAACTTATTTTTATAATAATGAGAAACTTATTAGTTTTTCTTGTACTTCCTAAACATTTCAAGTATTTACCCAACTTCAAAGTATTGGGACAGAATCTTGAATAATGTTTTTTAAGCTGTCTGTAGGGATCTTCTTATGTAGCATGTTCATGTTGCACTGAATAGCATGTATTTCATGATAAATAAATCCCCGCCTCATAAGACAAACACCAATTTTAATCACACCCAACACAGAGACAGATACAATACATCGAATATTCAAGATTTATAATGGCTCTCTGCTAGTCTACTCTTTTCCCCCTTCTTCAAACTGTAGTAGCGACACCACACTATCTAAATATAGAATTATTTATAGTTCATTTTAAATACCTACATCAATTCAAAAATTATCAAAGACATCATCATGAGGTTATCTAACAAGTTACAAGCAAAAATTAATCAGTTGGAAAAACTATATTTCCCACAATAACAACCATTTCAGTTATAACGTACACATAACTAAATAGACTAAACAATTTTGAAAAGACCATATGCATTCTATAAATTTTTTCTTATCCATTACATCCAATTAGCTGTTTACTTTAATTCCTTTTTATTTTATTTAGTTATTCCTTTTTATTCGGAAGTTATCCTTTAATAACTTCCGAAATCAATCGTTATTTATTAGATAGATTCCTAATCGTAGTAGAATTCAGTAGATCGTAAGTTAGAAGATACTTAGTAATAAATTTTAGTTTAAAACTCTTCTTTTTAACCATTTTCGAGTAATAACAAACAACCCAATTTTTCCACGATTTAAATTTAAAAGGGCGTATAAGAATAATATCAAAATTAGGATAAACACTGTTACAAGCTGAAAGATTTTACACAACCATTTGGAAATATTATACACCAAACTAAAAAAAATAAACGTTTTAAGGTGTTATAAAACCTTTTCCTAAAATATTTAAGTCCTTTTCCTATCATGTAAAATGCGTATAAAAATAAACTTCTCTTTTACTTCTTGAATGTAGTCAAGGTTTAGTCAAGTAAACTAATCTACATATTGTTTGGGAAACTTCATTTAACATGTGTGTTAAAAAACGAATTATTTTTTAATTCCAACTCTTATCTCCAAACTAGAGAACACGAAGCCTGAGAAAAGTTATTTTCTTATGGAGCAAATTTTTGGTTTGAAGCCTTTTTTGGCATATTGGGGCGAAATAAAAATTACAAATAAGAACATCTTTTTAATAAATAAAGCTGACGAATACGATTTAGAGATAATTTATTCTACGTAGAGTAATCATAGATATGTGCAAGACACATTACAAAGGAGAGAAGAATAAAGATTAATAAGGGAGAATAATAGAGATCGGAGGGATAAACAGGGAAAATAAAAGTAAAAAACTAAGAGATAAAAAACAACAGTTTGATTTAGAAGATTTCAAAAATGAATGAGGTATAAGGGGTTTATGGAGAAGTGAACATAATAACGAGATAGAAAATGTCGTTGGAAGGAATTGGGGAAGGGAAGCGAGTGACCGTAGAGAATGAAAATATATTTCTTTATTTTTTAAATATTCAATTTGGAGAAATTGTGAATTAAAGGGTTCGGGAAAATATTTAGTGTAAAAAGATGGCCACTGCGTCTAAATAGTTGAGAATCTCTGATCTAAAAAGATATAAAATTTAAAATGCCAGCTGCATTAAAATTGTTATCGGTGAGAAAAGACCAAACGCAGGTTCTTTCTCAATCGATAAACTAGGACGACTTAATACTACATCCTATAAATAAGAGTTCCTTTTCATTAGGAAAGTAATATTTATTTTCAATTTGACAAAGGGGCATTAATTTCAGTGCTTTAATCATGCGTGTCTTGTTGACTTGCGTTGCTATCTCTCTTTGCGTCATGGTAAGTTATATCAAATGATTCCTTATAAAAGATGTTATATGTTACAGGGAATGTGATAAATCCGGGAATTATTAATAATACCTGCGTATTTCGGGTAGTGATAAATACTCATTGATAAATGTTATTGAATTTATCACATTTCCCGCCTCTATTCGGTTATTATTAATGATTGGTTCATCACTTTTCCCGTAACTTATAGTATATACTATATAGTACCATCATCATCATCATCATCATCATCATCATCATCATCATCATCATCATCATCATCATCATCATCATCATCATCATCATCATCATCATCATCATCATCATCATCATCATCATCATCATCAGTGATAATTTTAACGCCTCTGAGAGCGTATTTCACGCATTGATAATAGGAAATACGCTTTTAAAAACTAGTCAGGCGTATTTTCACGCTTTGATTTTTTAACAATTGTTTTGCTTAAAAATGCATGGCACTTCACCGAAATCAAAAAATGTTTCCACTCAAATTTGTAACATTAAATAAATATTTCATTTATAATGTTTAATGTAAAATAAGTGATATTATTTATATTTAACATTTTCTACTTATATTAACAGATGCTATAATTGTTAAAAACCAAAATAGCATCCCCATTTTTTTCTATTTCAGTTTGTCTTTTAAGAAAAACGATTTTGTAAAAAATTAGTCTCTTTATATATAGTTTACGACATTTCCGTATTTCACTCCTCATAAATGAATTTCACGCCTCCTAAAAAAGTCAAGGAGTATTTTACTCCTCCAAAAAAATCCTGAGAATAACACTGATCATTCTTTAACATTTCAACCAAGATTCACAAGTATTAAACCATTTTCCTAACTTTGAAAAAGGAAAATCGATTTTCACGTCAGGTATAGGAAATATCCATGTCCTTTCCGATCTCCGCTGTTTAAAATTTAATTCTACTTGAAAAAATGAAACCCCTATAAAGGTTCCAATGTTTGGTATCTAAAAAAAGTTCAGCAAACCCCTTTTTTAGTATAAGTTTTGGGTTTCATTAGCTGGAAACGAGAAATTTTGAAGAAAAGCACTTTTAAGCTCATTGGAAGGGCTCAAAACTGTTATTTCACTGGTTTTTATAATTTATAATATCCTTTTAGCCACAAATGGCATCATTTGAGGGAGATCCCTCGCAGAAATTCGGATTAATTTAATTTCGTCCACCGGTAGTGCATTATAAGCTTTGGCGTGTGCAACGTCCCGAAGTAGTACTTTTTAATCTTAATTTATAAGGGCTATAAGGTACAGTTAATACATATAAATAAATATATTCCATCTAAATAAGTCCTAAATGACGCATTTGAACCAGTTTTATTTGCATTATCAATTTTAAACATAATTTTTAAAAATTCTGAAAATTGGTCATTTTTTCCACTTTTTTCAAACTTTGGGGTCTACAGGCAAACCCTAGAGTTAACTTAGGGAGCTGAAACTTCACACACTATCTTTTAGGACCAAAAGGAATGGGCAAAGCTCTGGGGAGCAAGGTTTTTCGAAAAAAGGTTTTTTTAGACACCCTAACGTAGCAGTAATTAACTCCTTTAGTGCCAATGGAATTTTTTTGACTGGAATAAATATTAAATATAATAAAGCTACTTAAGTGTTCTTCAATTTATTATTTAAAGTCTATTTCCTTCCATTTTGCATAAATAAGAAAGGTATGATGAATAATGAATTCATAATTAAGGCTTTGTGTCAACTCCCAAGTAACTCAACTTATCCATTGACGATTGCTATTATTTTGACTTTAGGCCGCTAATGCTACCTTGACTTGCTACGGAGACAAGGAAAAATGCAGCCCAGAAGAATGTTGTATTCAGTTGGGCAACACCCTTACTGGATTTTGCCATAGGCTACACGAAGTCGGTAAGACAGATGTCAAAGTTTAACTAAGTGAAACTCAGGGATATGTGCAGTGCATATGTAAAGGCCGATTGTAATAGTTTTTGAATAATTGAAAAATGCGTCCGAATCTGTTGAATTGAATTTATTATCATTGTAAATCAACAAGCATTTACACGACTTCTTTTCTTAAAACTTGCAACTATATTTCAGATGAAATCTGTGAAATGAACCCCATGAAAAGTACTCTCAAGGATCATGTGTTCAGGGTCCGATGTCCCTGCGCCAAAGGACTAAAATGCGGTTATTCCAAGGGAGGATATCTTGGAGTAAGTGAAAAGATAATAGTTTTCATAATTTTACTACATCTGTACTTTTAAAAAATTTCAATAAGACTTGAAATATCCCTTCAATCAATTCATAAACTCTCTGTTATAGTCCAATGCTTGTAATTCGTAGGGATTATAATTTTTGAAAGGAAAAACGGAAAACTATTTTTCAGATCATCCATAGCAGTTGATAATTAGGGGATAAACTGAAAGAATTTGTGTTAAATTGTCGATACCTCATTGAGATTATTAGTTTAAGACTCTTAAGAGAAAATATCAGGTAAGAATTCATCAAAGAAGAAAATTATTCAATTCTTTAAAAGAGTTGGATTAAATTTAAAAAAGTTTGATTAGGAAAAGAACTTTTGTATGTATGTAATAACATAATTTAGGTATACAGGAATTACAAGTTTAAAAAAAATTCCTTACACTTTTTAGAAAACAAGTGTAAATCCAAGCAGCAAAAAAAACTTCAAATGAATAAATTGTGGAGGTTTTTTTATACAATTCACTTAAATGGAATTTGAATATTTCATAACTAATAACACAGGGAAAAGTAGCCATTACTTAAGTTCACCTATAAAACCGAATATATTCCATACAGTAAATTGTTTTAATTGAATATAGTTTCCATTGCAAAAATGTTTTCTTGCGTTCCGAAGTTTTGTGAAAATTGTATTATACCCCTTAAACGCTAAAAATGTTATTAAATGTGATAAATTGTCTGCATTACATCTAATGTACTGTTAATTACATATGTAAATAAAATGTATTTTATAGTATACCTCTATTACCTATACATATGTTATTATATAGAGGAGAGGAGGGTATGGAATAGAGTATTATGGAATACCGAGGTTTCAGCCTCTCTCTGGCTGTCATCACATTGGAATTCCATAAAAGACAGGAAGACTCCCATGATGCAGTGCACAAAGAGTTAACTTCTGGTTGTTGTCGTTACAGTCGCTGCAAAACAAAGTGTGTTTAGGGATTTCCGAAAGTTTTTGCCGGTAAAGATAAGATTCTAAGATTTTATCCTACCAGTAATTATGAGACTGTGGCAGTCACCAATGTGGCGGACGGCCATCACTCCAAGTCGTTGTTGACGCAGAAGAGGAAATCAAAAGCCGGGCATTGATTAACAAAAACTTAACGTTTATTAAAAACTCAACACAACATTTTAAAAGGTTAGTAAAATACAAAAGGTAAAGGTGCGTGTGTGCGGTAGTACTGGTACAATATTGCTGCTATTTATAATGATGATAATTCTAACGATTAAGATTAAAATATACAAGTTAAAATCTGCATGTGATAAAGGTTTAAAAGTCCTATTGTAAAAAGGTAAAAAGTTCGTTTTCTAGTAAGGTAAAGAGTTCTTTTCACTACAAGGTAGAGAGTTCGATGCCCACAGGACTCCCCCGCAAGTTCCTTTTGGACGAAAACACAACACTAGGTCTTCCAATGGACGCGGCGTCCTGAGCGGGTTGTAGATACTCTCTGGGGAGGAAAGGTGGGGTCATCGGAGTTAGTAAGCTGTAGGTCTGCAGATAAGGAGTATGCTGGTTGGAGACGGTCTATGGACACTGTCTTAGTACAGCCATTCACGTCGCACTCGAAGAACTTACGATGCCGCTTTATCACCTTAAAGGGGCCAGTATATGGTGGAGTCAAAGGTTTCCTCACGGCGTCGTTTCTGATGAATACATGCGAGGTAGTTTCCAGATCTCTATTCACGTAGACATCTCTGGTTGTATGATGGGAAGCAGGCACTGGACGAAGGCTCCGCATGGTCGCTCTCAGGTGGTCGATGAAGTCGGGAACCGGAACAGGAGCTGAGTCGCAACCTCGTAGGATTTCTCCTGGCAAACGAAGTGTTGAACCGTAGACGAGTTCCGCTGGGGATGCCCCGATATCCTCCTTCAACGCACATCTGATCCCGAGAAGGACTGTGGGCAGGACCTCCATCCACTTCTCCGTGTTGTGACACATGATTGCGGCTTTTAATTGACGGTGGAGACGTTCCACGGCTCCGTTGGCGATGGGATGGTATGCAGTAGTACGGGTTCGATGAGATCCTAGGAATTTAGTGAGGCTGTTGAAGAGGGAGCTCTCAAAATTGGATCCTCGATCCGTTGTTACTACTTCAGGCACTCCATATCTTGAGATCCAACCGTCGTAGAACGCTCTCGCTGTCGTCTCCGCTGTCTGGTCTCGCAGGGGAAAAGCTTCGGGCCATCGGGTGTAGCGGTCGACGCAAGTAAGAAGGTAGCGGAAGTCCCTAGATGATGGCAGGGGTCCAACTACATCAAGATGCACGTGCGAGAACCTGGCGGAAGGCAAGTCAAACTTCGTCAGTGGAGCCTTGGTGTGACGCTTGACCTTTGAACGTTGACAGGCAAGACAGGCTCTGCACCAGGACTTGACATCCTTATTCATGGTGCTCCACTCAAACCTCTCCTTTATCAGCTTCAAGCAAGGCCTATAAGCTGGGTGAGAAAGACTATGAATGCTGTCAAAAACTGTTTTTCTGAAAGATTCAGGGACATAGGGTCTAGCCACACCAGTAGAAACATCGCAGAATAAAGGTTTAGAGGACATAAATTTAGTGGGAATAAGTTTCAGACACGTATCCGAATCCACCAAGGAACGCATCTCCGGGTCGGATTCCTGAGCGGAGGCCATCTCATCGTAATCTATACTAGAGGGCAAGGTAATCTCAGAAATCCTGGATAGTGCGTCAGCAACACTATTTGCTTCCCCGGAAACATACCTCAGGTCAGTTGAGAATTGACCTATAAATTCCAGATGTCTAGTTTGACGTGGAGAGCACCTATCAGGTCTCTGACCAAACGCATAAATGAGAGGACGATGGTCCGTATAGATAGAAAATTTTCTACCCTCTAAAAGATATCTAAAGTGCTTTACAGCAGAATATATTCCCAGCAGTTCCCGGTCATAAACACTGTATTTAATTTCAGCTTTGTTTAACTTACGTGAGAAAAAACCGAGAGGTTCAACTCGATTGTTTACCTTCTGCTGCAATACAGCTCCGAGAGCAATGTCAGAAGCATCTGTAAAAAGAAAAAGCTCTGCGTTAGGTACAGGAAAAGCTAGCAACGTGGCTTTTGCCAACATCTCCTTACAGTCGGAAAAAGCTTTCTCGGCTTCCTCGGTCCAGGTGATGGGAGTCTTGTCGTTCTTCTTCTTACCCGCAGTTAGAGCATGTAGAGAAGACTGTGTACCAGAGGCGTTCTTCAGGAACTTGTGGTAGAAGTTCGTCATGGCCAGGAATCGCCGCAAATCTGAAACGGTTTTAGGCAAAGGAAATTCGGTTAGAGCTTTGATTTTATCAGGCAGAGGAGAAAGTCCGTTCTCTGAAACTCTAAAACCCAGGAAATCTAGCTCTTTTTGCCCAAATACACATTTTTTAAGATTTATTACAATGCCATATTCCTGTAACCGAGTGAAAACTCTGGCAAGATCTTCTTTGTGGGTAGCTTCGTCGTTCGAAGCGATGAGAAGATCATCTATGTAGGCAAAGACGCAATCAATGCCTCGCAAGACTTGATCGATGAACCTTTGAAAGCTCTGGGCTGCGTTGCACAAGCCGAAGGTCATTTGGCAGTATTCGAAAAGACCAATCGGGGTTATAACTGCTGTTTTGGGAATATCCCGCGATTCAATAGGGATTTGATGGAAGGCTTTCACCAGATCCACTTTGGAAAAGACAGTTTTACCTGCCAAACCTAAGGCGAAATCATGAATGTGGGGAAGGGGATATCTATCAGGGACCGTTACGGCATTAAGTCGCCGAAAATCTCCACAAATTCTCCATTCATCGTTTGATTTCCTGACCATATGAATCGGGCTTGCCCATGCACTTTTAGATGGTCTTATGATTCCTTGTTTTAAGAGGTTTTCAAACTCTTTCTTCAAAAAATCTAACTTTTCTGGCGATAGCCGCCTAACTCTTGAAAAGACAGGTGGGCCACGAGTCTCAATACAGTGTGTGACTGTATGCAGTTTAGCGTTAGTGTTAGACAAGGGCTGCAAGAGTAAAGGGAACTTATGCAAGACTTTTTGGAAGGGACAATCGTTACCAATCAAGGTAAGACCCAGGGAAGGACCTGACTGAACAGTACCTTTCCTTGAGAGAGAAGTTACGCTATCCACTAAACGGCGGTTCTTAATGTCCACCAGTAAGCCATACTTCTCTAAGAAGTCTGCACCTAAAATGGGATGGGATACGTCAGCAACTATAAAAGTCCACTCAAAGTGACGACGTAAACCAAGGTCTAAAGAGATGGCTTTAATACCGTAGGTTCTAATTGGTGAACCGTTTGCTGCGTACAAGGTCAGACCTCCTGAGGAGTTTTTTGAACCGGCATGGATTTTACCTAAACAACTGACTTCTGCGCCACTATCAATGAGAAATTTAAATCCGTTAATTTTATCCCAGATAAACAAGCGGCGGTTTCGAGGGCTACCATCTGCTGCCGCGATGACAGTGGAGCCTACTTGTTTTCCCGAAAGTTACAGGGAGATTTACACTTGAGAGCCTTTTCAGCATACTTAGCATGGTACCAACAAAGGTCTCCATTACCTTGATCTCGTGAATGAGATCGCCTACGAGAACGGGAAGGCTGTCTTTTAGGACTGCGTTGTCTGAAAAGTTTGCCAACCTGATCCTTCAAAGCTGAAATTTCAGCTCGTAAAGCCTGTATTTCGGATACCGCTGAACCAGAAACTTGGTTTCCTGAAGGGGCAGGTACCTCTGAACAAGAAGCAACATTCCTTGATGGGGCAGATACCTCATGTATTTTATCGGCAAAATTTGCCAAGGCATTTAGGTCACCCGGGGCTGCCGAGAGGATCTGCTGGGTGTTAATGGGGAGGCGTTGTCGCCACAAAGTACCCCCAGAGTACCATCATCAAATTTGTTATCAGCCAAATTCCTCATCTCTCTGAGCAATTGGGAAGGCTTCTTATCCCCGAGATCAAGATCCTGAACCAGTAACTTAAGCTTTTCTGATTCGGATTGGGAGTGGACCTCAATTAATCGTGACTTTAGGGTCTGGTATTTATCAGAATCGGGTGGATTACGTAAAATATCTCTGACTGACGCAAGGATTTTGTAATCCAGGGCGGCAACCACATAGCTGTATTTCGTCAAATCGAGTGAAATACCAGAGACGTAAAACTGTCTTTCTAGCTGAAAGAACCAAGTCTCAGGATCGTAATCCCAAAAGGGCGGTGCCTTGAATGATACCCTAGCCAATTCAGGCTCCTTTGAGTCAGGGTCAGCATCAGGCTGTTTTGATGCCTGTTCGTTTGGATCCTCGTTAACCATATTGAAACACAGAGATCACTAAAATGGCCAACGCTCAGAAACCCAACCGCGAACCTGATGGAAACAGAGATATGTCTAAAACTTACCCGATCCAGAAAAGCTGCAAGACGTCAGCATCTGAAGGTCGATGAGGGAACTCCAGAACATCAGATCTTCAAAGTCAACGTAGAAATTCCGTTGGCAGAGAATACGCCATTATTCCAGAAATCGAAGAACGGGTGAGCTCATTATTCCGAAAAACTCACATTCCATGGTCAACCACTGTGGCAGTCACCAATGTGGCGGACGGCCATCACTCCAAGTCGTTGTTGACGCAGAAGAGGAAATCAAAAGCCGGGCATTGATTAACAAAAACTTAACGTTTATTAAAAACTCAACACAACATTTTAAAAGGTTAGTAAAATACAAAAGGTAAAGGTGCGTGTGTGCGGTAGTACTGGTACAATATTGCTGCTATTTATAATGATGATAATTCTAACGATTAAGATTAAAATATACAAGTTAAAATCTGCATGTGATAAAGGTTTAAAAGTCCTATTGTAAAAAGGTAAAAAGTTCGTTTTCTAGTAAGGTAAAGAGTTCTTTTCACTACAAGGTAGAGAGTTCGATGCCCACAAGACTTTAATTTTGTTGTTAAGAATAATGTACACTAAAAGAATAATAGTTTATTATGCTTTTGACGGTTTTTAGTTACCAAAGTTTTATCCGCCAATAAAAGGGTTCATAATCCAAGATGGTGTGTCGGGTATAATGGAATACTAGGTCCATTCTGATGTATCATCTGAAATTTTAGTTTACCCCATCAACTAAAGGGCCGGAAAACAAAGATGGTGAAGCATCTTAAACAAAGAACATTTGTTACGGAAATTTCTCCGAATATCAATGAGGAGAAATTTGGATTCAATGCATTAGGTGTTCTCTATGGGCTTATAAACTCAAAAACAAAACTATTTGAAAAAAATTTTTTAAATATTGTTTTTATAGTTAAAAGTAACTATGCTCTCTGAAGTCTTGTCAGTTTTTCTATAGTTGTAAGCAACTATTCCATATTACCCTCCATTTGTAACTTTTTTTAAAAGTACCTTTTTTCATAACAACAAAATAAATCATGCTTTATTCCACCATTGACACTTCATTACCATTATTTATAGTATGTGATTAAAATGATTTTGTGGGTTTTTATTTAAAACCAGTAGAGTTATTCTTATAGATATAAATAGTATTCCATATACCCTCCTCTCTTCTATATGTATTCATTAAATTGTATATTATGTAAATTACATCCGTGATATACATATTTCACTCTTGAGTAATCCCTTCCCTCATCCAAAATTGAAGCCATGATTCATGGAGTATGTGTTTATGTGTTATCATGTGTATATGTTTTATCATATGTGGGATATTGATAAAAATGCTTAAAATATTCGTTATCCTCTTTTACAGAAACTTGCAGGAACGTGTCAACAAGACAGTGGTGAAGAACCTGCAAGCAGTTAAAATGCATACGCTATTTTTTTTCAATAAAAACTTCTTAATGTATTGAAAGATGATTCCTTTTATTATTTACACGCATTTATTTTTAAATTGTGATTCAAAAATAAATTTCAAGTAACTTATTTCTAAAAAAATATAAAAAAACTTCGAAAAGAAAATGCTATTAATTATGAAATTTACTATAAAGGATGCCTGTGTCCACTTTTAAAGGGAACCAATAGCTTATACTTCTAAAAACCGTTCATTATAGATGCATTGCATACTTCCAACATTACAAAAATATTCAAAATAAAGTAAAGAATTTAAGGATTTTTTTAATCAGAAGAAATTACATAAAAAATGCGAAATTTTAATTTTACTTAATCTCCTGGTTCTATCAATTATATTTAGTTTGAAAATATTCATTATTTCTTACATTGAACATAAAAAGTTCTATACCTGATAGAGATATGAAGGTTTAAGTTAATTTAACAAGCGAGGGTCATACACAAATTTAATTTCATTCTGTTGACGGTCCCTTAGGGATTAAGAGTTTAACTTTTTGCTCCAAAATCCCCTAGTTTAGAGTGGTACAAAAACTTTCTCAGTTCTTGTCTTCTTGTCCGATGTATGGAACTTTCTTTTAGGCAGAAAAATTATGAATAAATATTTTTACTAAACATGCTTAATAGGACATAGGGACCATTTACTGCGCTGTAAAAAATATACGGCACTTTACACAAAAAACGTTTGGAAAAAATCGCCCATCACATACACGTTACACCAAGGAGGGTCCCCCCCTTAGAATCGCGAGAAGGGTCCTCTCCGACTCGGACCTCCCATCACTCAGTCCTCCCCACCCACAAATTCCCAGGCTATTTACCTAACTAAACTATTAGATTGAAATTTTATCAAATTAACGCTCAGAAATCATTTTCCTTATTGTATGCAAAAAAACTACTTATAACACATACGGCTTATACTAATACTGAACAAAATTATAAGATTTTAAAAAGTTAAAATAATTTCTATATTTTAAGAGGTATTTTTGCATGACTTTCGGATCTATTATATCTTTATGTTTAAAACCTACAGAAAGTCATTCTAAAACACACAAAATGAAAGGAAACAATTGATTTTTAAGTATTTCTAAGGATCCTTTATTTTGTTTGTTTCAAAAAAATTAACAGATAAGGAATGGCCAATGAATACAAAGGTCTATTCCCTTTTCAACCTATATAAACAAAAAATCAAGTTTACGGAATAAAAAAATCAATTCTTTTAAAAATATCAAAATTTACAGGCACCTAAAAATTCCTGTTTTTCCATATACCTGAATAAAAAAATCGTATATTTATTTGTCAATAATATCACTATTTAGAAAACAACAAAATATTAATTATGTATTCGCACAATCTTCGCTTAAATCTAAAGAAGCAAATGTTCACAAAAAATGGGTAAAAAAATCATATTTAAGGATGTCATCAAATTCATAACTATATGCTGGTGAATCACGGAAGCATTGTCTCTTTTGACGGAAATGAGAGAAAATAGTGTATGTTTGACAGGGAGGAGAGAGCCTTGCGCAACCGGTCCAATGAATGACTAGGTGTTCTGGGATCACGGTCTTCTTCAAATGCTTCAAATGTGAGCTACTGCGCATTCATATTTCCTCTCCTCTTTACTCTCTCCTCCCTGATCTTAATAGCTTAATACTAAATTGAATCTGATTGTATACAAAAATAAAGTATTGATGTAACAGGATACATCTGCACAAATTGCAGATGTATTCAGGTAAAAAACTGACAGAATTTCCTCGCTAAGTCAATAGGTTTTTAAGAGTTTAGGTTGCCTAGGCGTAAGTCTCTTAATATGCTATCCGGAAAGTAATATAAGCACTTTAAAAAATTCGTTTCAAGTTTCCTCTTCAAAAATCTAAGTTTTAATTCAAAATGTTGGAAGTTACAAAATGTTTTTTAAATGATTGAAAATAAACTCGTGCTGAACTTTACTGAGCAGAAAAAGAGAAGGATTTAACAAACATCCTATAATGTGTGAACTGATTAAAAAGGATGAACAAATATTTTCTAAAGGAACTAATCAGTCTAGCGAAAACTGAGAATCACAGATTTCTTCATGGGAATCTTGAGAAATAAAAATTTAAAATGTCAGCTGTAATTGTTATCCGTGAGAACAGACCAAACGTCGGATCCTCCTCCATTGATAAGCCAGTACGACTCAGTACTTAAGACCATAAATACTATAAATAGTGATTTTACATTAGAAAAGTAACACTTTATTTCCAATTTAACGCACCCGGCATTTATTTTATTGCTTTAATCATGCGTGTCTTGTTGGCTTGTGTTGCTATCTCTCTTTGCGTCTTGGTAAGATATATCAAATGATTATTTTAATTTATAAATTTTTATACTTTTATTATTACCTAAGGAAGATATACCCATTGCCACTGGATATTTCTATTCTGCTTTTATATATCCTTTGTAAAAATATTGAATTTTTATTTTCTAATTGATAGTTGAAACACGCCTCACATTTCAAATTACTTGTTCCAACTCCTAATCAGCACGTTTCATTTTAAAAAGGTAACATTTCAAAACCATGAAACCCATACCGACTTAATTTAAAAGTCCACTGCCAGAGTTTGTCCTAAAAATCTGTCTCTAACCCTACAAGTGGTTGAGAAATTTAAAAAACAAAACATTTTTTACACCTAGTTTCCCCAATTTTAGTAGTTTTCTCCTGTTATAAAAATGTATTCGACTGATCACAGAACACAGTAAAGTGTATTAAAATTTTTTTGTACCAGGCAATCATTATGATAGTAAATAAGAACTTACTTGAAATTTACATACGATATAAGTTTTCCTCCTATTCTATTCTATTTGGAACAAGTTAGATATTATGGGAAGGGAAAATTATCTTAATATGTGACCTTCCTGCACACACACTTCTCTGATTCACATAAAGAAAAACGTGTGTGTGTGTTCTATCCCTTGAAACCTAAATTATTTGAATGTGTAATCTAAATATTTTTTTTCTTAATTAAGATTGTGAGCATTGAGTTTAAAAAGATATAGATTAAAATGTAACGATAAGCCTTTTTCATATAATTTTAGCTTTCAACTTTATCTTGACAAAAATCTCAAAAACTCCAGACCTAAGTAATAACAGTAATAATCATAATTATTATAATAGCGTGAGAATAATCTTATATTTGCTTCCAAATTGATACTATGTTGGGCATTTAATGAAAAAAAAGTTAGGAAGAGTTTTTTAGTGACTAGTGGTAAAAATAAGATTTCTTTTGATTCAAAAAAGTGTGTATACAGGGTGATTCTGAGTTCATCATCAATATTTTTGGGGGAGGTAGAGGGGACCTAGACAAGCATATTTCGAATGGGAATGGGGGGGGCGCACCGTTAAAGAGCTTAGGTAGAATGAAAAAATTTATTGCATGAGGTAAAGCAGTATCCGTACTACTTACACCGTAAATTTGATAGAAATTGGACCACTTGCTAAGCCGTTGGGGGAGTTTTAAAACGCGCAGTATTAATCTTTTAGCGAAAGAATGAAGTTCCCTCTTAATGTAATGGTATTTAGAAAAATGATGATCGGGAAGGAATTTTCAATAATCATACAGTTTTTAAACAAATAAGGGATTTTGCATGATCATTGAAAATTCCTTCCCTTATCTTTGACTAAAAGATTAATTATTGCACTCTATTTACCCATTACTGCCTGACGTCCCTTTTTAGGGACGTTTTTTAAAAACCCTCCCATTTCTACAAAAATTGTTCCTTTGAATCAAAATTTGCACTGATGTATCTCTGATCTTCATAAAACATAAAGAACACAAGAAGAAAGCAGAATTTAATTTTTTTAAAACTTTTTTTAAAGTTGGAAGAAAAGTGCTTTTTTAAAAATTTTAAAAGTAAAAGCTTAAAAATCCTAGTTGTTATTTAAATTAAATTTCAATGCCGATATATATTACTGTTTATACATTAAATCAGTTGGGGTGTTTTTCTATTTTTCCAAAATATTTTATCTTGACCTTATTTTGGACCCTCGAAAAGCGTCCCTAAAAAGGGACGTCAGGCACGAATGCCCCCGTGGTTTTCCCCATTGTGAAATGCTAGTGTTTCCTTATTTTTTTTCCTAAAAACACATTTGATTCTTATGAAATGAATTAAATAACTGATATTTATAAAATTACTTTAATTTTAGCTAATAAATTTATTATTTTTGTTTTTTATTGGAAAATACTGTTATTTCTCTAAATTAATGGAAAAAGAAGTCTTAAATTATAAGGAATTAATTAATTTGTATTAATTAAAAGGAATAAATAAATTATTTTACTATATTTATTACTCATGCAAATATATTCCGGTTATATTTTAATTAAAAGTTTAATAATTATTAGTTATAATGACTTTTTGTTATTAAAATTGCCAAAAAAGTCGCTTTTGTGATACATTTTCGGCTTTTTTTCTAATTAAATGTCGATAATCATTGTGTTCTATACTGCAGATCAATCTATATCATCTGGCTTGCTAATGCCCATCCCACTAATGCTTGATTTTTGGGGAGAAATTTGTTCTCCGCACAATAAAATTAAATAAAATGAAAAAAGTATGGGCATTTGAAAGACTAAAACTTCACAAATTGAGATATTCTGATGGATTTGAGGTGTGTAAAAGTAATTATTACTTAATATTAGGTAACATATAAACAAAGAATGCCTTTTTCAATTAAAAATCTTAATTAATTTGCAATTAACATAGATTTTGGAGGAAAAAATGTGTTTTAGAGCATAAAAAATGCTCAAATAACGTTAATTAAGGTTAATTTTACAGTTGATTGGATAAATAATTAATATTTTTTGTTCATACAGTATGGTTCCGATCACTTTTGCTGCACTTAAAAAGGTATAAGATGTTTCTAAAAAACAACTGTTTTCTACCATGCGTTTACAGGGAAAAAACAAGGGGGCATTCGTGCCTGACGTCCCTTTTTAGGGACGTTTTTTTAATTTTGGTGTAGAAATTTAAATTTTAACCTGGAATTTTTTTCACTATTTTTCCAGTTGTTTTGGGGCTATTCACTAAGATTTTGCCAAATATTTAAGAAAAAAAAAGTTGGGCATTAATGGGTTAAAACTCACCCCACGGTTTAGAAAGTGGTCCAATTTCTATCAAATTTATGGTGTAAGTAGTACGGATACTGCTTTACCTTAAGCAATAAATTTTTTTCATTCTATTATGTTTTGTTTCGTTGGGCCTTGGCAAAACGTCCTTTTGTAACTCCCTCGCACTACATTACGTCGCCTTAGAATCAAAAACTACTATCTCTGAAAATTCACGCAGCTTCATTCACAGTAGTTGTTCATTCTACTCGTTTTGTTGGCGGTTTTGGCGTTGTTAAAGGGTTGCTGCTATCCATTGTTAATTCACTTCAGTCCTAGAAAGGGAAATTATTGAAACTTTGAATCTTAATAATTCTAAAACTAATTCGAATTTTTTAAAAAACGAAACGACAATATTTTAGTAAAAAATAATTGTATATGTGTTTAAAATATTGTACTTCTACCATGATTAGTTTTTCTTTTATAACGAAAAAAGAGTTCCAATTATTTCATTGGCTGCTGCGAAACGAGCTAGATTCAATGTTAATCTTGGCGGTCTGATATCGTAAGCAGGTTGCCATATCAGGGGCAATATTTTCTTCATCATAAAATCAAATAATACTGCCTTCTGGTCTGATTCGGAAATATTCGGAATTGCAAGCGAGAAAGCTCATTTCATTGGTTCGTAAGCGTGACATCATCGAGCTGGCTAAGTGCCAAACCAATCAAATGAGCGCCTGCAACGATCTGAAGTAATTATTATTATTTTTTGATCTAGTGGTATTTAATTGGTGGATTTTTTATGGGTAGTGGTTTGAATTGGCGTCTGATTTTAAGTAGCCAAGGATCGGGATCCCCGAAGTTTGCCGAACGGAGATAGTAGTTTTTGATTCTAAGGCGACGATTAGGTCCTAGCTCTTTAGCGGTGCGGCTGCACCCCCTTCATTCCTATTCGAAATATGCTTGTCTAGGTCCCCTCTACCTCCCCCCAAAATATTGATGATGAATTCAGAATCACCCTGTATATAACAAAAACTATGTACATAACTTTTTTTAAGAACTTTTTAATTGTTTTATTTAATTTTAATATTTGTAACGAATTCATTTTTGTACATGAGTGTTTTTTCTGCGAAAAGTGTTTGTTTACGATTGCTATTATTTTGACTTAAGGCTGCTAATGCTGCCTTGACTTGCTTCGGCGATGGAGAGAAATGCGCCCCTGAGGAGTGCTGTATTCAGGTGGGAAACACCCTTGTTGGAGTTTGCAAGAAACGCCACGAAGTTGGTAAGATTTCTAGACTGATTTTAGAGTTTCATTTACTTACCTAAAACACGCATGTGTTGAAGGAAGAACAATAATTAATAACAAGTGTAAAAATTAAAGTTTTTAATTTTATTTATCGAACTTTGATCAGATCTCATAGGATGTTTCAGAATTTTTTTACGAAATTAAAAATTTAGAATTATGAATATTTAAAAATAGTAAAACATGTACACTGTTAAAAAAAGGGTTCAACCTTTCACCAGTTTAGTGGTGAAAGGTTGGGAAGTTTCTCCTAAAAGCGGTTCAAATTAGTTGCAACCGGAATTGTAGCGAAAATTTGAACCATGTTTTCGGTACATGAAAGCACCGAAAACTTGATAAAAAGCAACAAAAACAAGTTTTTGGTGTTTGAAAACACCGAAAATGTGGTTCAACTCTTCACGACATTTCGGTTGCAACTAATTTAAACCACTTGTGGTGAAAGGTTGAAATTATTTTAACAGTGTAGTATAAAACTATTTCGTTTAGGATAATAAGTTGCTGTTTTCGTTGCAAATATTTTTATACTGATGTATATTATCAGGTAGAAATGGTTTTAAAATTAATTTTGCTCTGGAATCACTCAAAGATAATCACTTTTTGCAAGTCGCAGAATTTTCAAGGATAAACTCAGTACATACCACGGTTTTACTCTCCACCTTAGATACACGGTCCAGACGATCCTCACTGAGTATTTTTTTATAACTTGGGTCAACTGTTTTTCAGATGAAGTCTGCGAAATGAAGCCCATGAAGAACCTGTTCAAGGATCACGTGTACAAGATCCGATGCCCCTGCGCCGAAGGACTAAAGTGTGTGTCTTCCAAGGGAGGACTCCTTGGAGTAAGTGACATTTGTTTTAGAAGGGAAATTCAAGGATAAACTTTACCCCAGTTCGTTAAATTTCAAATAATTTGAAAAACCACTCTCACATATTCACAAGTCAAAATTTTCGAATAAATTTTATTCAGTATCATTGCCTACACTCTACTTTACCTTAAAATTAATTTAAAAGTCAATCAAACGGTAATAAGTAGAATTACCTAAAATAGAATTTGATAATTTTATTGTTTTTAATCCTTCTAATTTTATATTTTTTAACCTTTTTTCTCCTCACTAAATATGCTAGGTATATCCGAAGGCCCCTCTCCGAAATTAATTTACCTGACTGAAGGAAAATAGAGTGTACCGTTAACATTCAAATAATAAATAATTATTAAAAGAAAGAAACATTAATAGGCATTTCGATTGCACCTAAAGCATTTCTCCTAAAAATTATTTATCGTACAATTTAATTTAAAGTATCGTAAATATTGAACCATTCATTAATTACTAGTTATTTTAGTTTTAAAAACAGAAAAGCTGCCCGCCTTATCCGTCACGGGCTTTTAACCGTTTCTGTTTGAGCCCTAGACTGAAAATTATTACAGATATTTATTTTTGTTCGTGAAATTAAAATATGAATTCGTTAGTAAAACATTTCCCCTTTATCCATCGTTTCCACGTCCGAGAGATAGTTGCTGGGATTTCAAGGATACGAATGTGACTGATAAAAATACCTAATGCATACGTTTTTCTTTTTTGCAGAAAGTTGCCGGAAAGTGCCAACAAGACAGTGGCGAAGAACCAGAAAGCAATTAAACTGTATGCGTGACTTTTCAAATGGACTTCTGAAATCAATAAAAATTTCAATTTTCGTTTCTTATATACGTCAATTTTATTTACTTCTAAGGAAATTTATTCAAAACTCATTCTTAATTTAAATTTTTGATGGATAGTTTGATTTTTGTTATTTAAATAAATATCAGTTTCTAATTTGCTTCAAAAAGTGTCAAAAGGTCATTTTACCTTTAAAAAAAATTTTTAAAAGCACGTTTCTCCGTATCTCAATATATTTTTTTCTTTTACCCTAATTTTAACTAAATTAATAAAGGAATCTTAAATAGAAAAGAATAAACAAACATACTTTTCGATGAATTATATCTATTTATTATATATAACTTCCATATTATTTTTTATTAGATGATAAAATATGTTCAAAATTTTACACTGCTTTTGAAAAACTGAAACATTCAATTTTAAAAGTATAAATTTTCTTCGAAATAGTTATAATTTTGCACACAAGCTATTGTTTATAAAATTTATATTTAATTCTCGATAAATTTAAACTAAATTATGAAATAAAATGAAATAGTTAATAGTATTCATACATTCAAATTCGCGAAATAAAAGTATTGTAAAAAATACACATTGCAATTTAAAAATTTGCAATGTCAAATTTGCAGACGTCAAAACTTCTTGATGTCTAGGAGTCCTCCACCAGAAAATTTTTTTGATATTTGCCCCTTTAAATAAGTGCTTTATATCATTTTGAAACCTCCTCTTTGATGAAACACTCAAAGGAAACAGCGACTTTTAAGCAGCAGAATTTACAAGAAAAAAAACACTGTGTAATGTAAAAGACGTCATAATTTTGGAGAAGGGTTCTGGGGTTCTCCCCAAGAAAAAATTTCGATATTTGACCCTCAAAAGTAGTGTTTTAATTCATTTTGAGAGCTTTTGGGTTACAACCGAAGAGGATTGCTTCTTTTAAGTTACAGAACTTTCAAGAAAAAGCGCAGTATCAAAATTGATGTAAAAATTTCGAAAGGAAGAGCTTGAACCCCTAACCCTCCCATGGATACAGCCCAGTGTCTAGTTGTACCCTACCCCTCCTAAAAGTTCTGAAACATTTTTCTGAAAAACCCTGTATACATGGATTAAAAAAAGTGAGGAGACTTTTTCAAAAGGGGTTTGATTTTGCATAGAATTTAAAAGCATACTTGTGGATAGATAGCATTTTATAAACAAAGAGCATTTAAACTCTTAGACTAGCATAAAAATAATCAATTATCTGGGAAAAGATAGCCATTGCTCCCATCCATTTTTTGTGTAAATATAAAAACATTCTTACCTCTTTCCAAAGAGGTAAGCAGCATGGTAGGAAAATCAAAAAAGCAGTGAGGGATCCAGCACGAAAATGTTAAAAACATCAGACAGAGGCAGCCACGCACGATCACGACAGAAGTGCAACTGGAAATTCCCTCTTCCAGTACAAATGTCAGAATGTCCCCCCCCGAAAATGTCCCTTATTTCTTCTAATCACGTGAGTTATAGCTTTAAAGTTAACACGAAAAGAAGGAGGTACACGAAAAATCAAGGGAGTCATAAGAGAGTTTGAGTCTAGAGTTTTATGACCGGAACCACAACCCTCCACTTTGGGCAGTGGATATCTACCCCATCTCTTTGTGTAGTTTGGTAAGGTCCATTAGCGAACAAAAGAGTTTCCCTCCTATGAAGGGGAGTCCAGGGAAAACCCCCTAATCACACAAAGAAAGGGGAAGACATCCACTGCCCGATAAGGGTTGTCGAGCCTATCGTAAAACTTAAAACGCTGGCAAAGTGCGATCGAGTATTCCATTTCCCTCAAAGACCACCCAGAAACTGAGAATCGACACTCGTCGACGCTATTGGAGAACCATGAATTTTATAATTTCTTAAAATAGATTCATAGAAGTGCCGCATTCAAGTAGCTAAAATTGTTTGATCTTCATTGAAACAAGTAATTTTCCAGTTATAAAGCGAAATGGACTATTTTAATTGTGAAAAACAACCTATAAAAACCCAGGGGGCTATAAAATCCTGGAGAGACCTTTGTAAGAGAATAATGCCCCCGGAAATTTAAAAAGTGAGTTTTGTAAAAACCGGGTGGATTATAAAAATCTTGGAGAGGTACTAAATCTCATTGCCCCCTTTAAATTTTGAATAGGATCTATAAAAATGTAGGGGCTAAAGAAAAGATTTCCGAGGTGGTTTATGCTTGTGGTTTAAGCTCATTGGAATCTTTATGTTGTGAAAAGCATCTATATAAAAGCGCAGAGGCTAAAAATTTTGGAGGGGGTTAATGCTGTGTTTGGGCTAAAGCTCATTAAATTGTGAGCGGGCTAATTCCTTATAGGGGCTAAAGCTCAGAGGCCCCTTTAAATTGTGAATCGGACTGTATGGACTGTAAAACATTAACGGGCTAAAGCTTTTTAAATTAAAATATATATAAAAACGCAAGAAGGGTAAAGCTCATTGTTCCATTGTGAATCAAATCTATAAACATGTAGGGTAGGGTGGAGCGAAAAAATCTTTTTTTCGAAATTCAAAAAGATACCTATGGCAAAAGTGGTCTTATGTAATAAGATGAAAAACCGCGCAAAAATTTTTGAAATCGGTTAATATCTCAGTTCGCGCATTGAGCTCAAAGTTTATAAAAATGCTTAAAAATGAACATTTTCCGAAATTTTTAAGATAATATTTGAATAAAATTTATAGAAATATTCTCGCTTGTAACCTCTTTATAAAAGCTCAAAAAAGTAAAAAAAATAAATTGAATGTTTATTTTTACAATATTTGGGTGCGCAATTTTGCTTGAAAAATGCGAAATTTTCGAATAATTGGTAAGTTTGTTTCATTGTGCAGCACTTCACCCATTTTGTTAATTTCATCCTAAAAATAATTATGGAATTACTTAATTCAAGAGCCAGGATCCTCTTATATTGGTCATGTGTCACCTCCCACTGTACATTAGGGTGGGTCATTTTCCTATGGCGAAAAAAAAATTTCACAAATTCTATCGGGCACAGCAAGAAAAGGGTGCCAAATGGTCTCAAACTAACATGTGTAAAATATTATTCCATTGTAATAACTCTTTTTGCCTCCGGATTGGCCTCAAATAGAACAAAAATATGTAATTTTTCATATTTTTTTAAAATTATATAAATTAAATTTTTTTGTCGATAACTTCTTAAATCTCACAAATAAGGGTCTTTAAAAGCAATTTTAATCACATTAGTCACTTTAATGTATTATCAATACAAAAACAACTGCCAAAGTGGCAATGTAATAAGCTATCATATTAACAATAGCCGTAGAATAGGAGGCTCTTTTTTGCCAACAAACAGTGGATTGTCAGTGGTACATATTTTAAATATTGATAGTTCAGATACATTTTCCCTCAAGTTTGGTCAGTACAAAGCGGTATTTTTAATTTTTTAAAGTAGAAATAGTTATATTTTTCATAAATATGTCACGCTTTCAAAATTCAGGGAACAGTTATTTCACTGGCTGGTTTTGGGATCCAAATATGATTCCAAAAATTTGTTGAAACAATTGTCGAATGGATAGTTTGTTCATTAGGCAATATATCAGTTATGATTCGCCTCAGTCATGATATACCTATTTTTTTGCTATAACAATAGACTGAAACCCAGGCTCATGAAATTATACTTCTTTGGAGGGAGGATTGACTCTAAATGGATCCTTAGCATTCCCTTATGCGTTCATAAAAGTTAAAATATATCAAATTTAACTGTTTAGGATAATTACAAGTAAGTTTTGAAAAGTAATGTAGCTTATTTAAAAACTTAGGGGATAACACTGAGCTTCATGCTGAAAACGGGGATCTACTGCTCTTCTTAAGAAAATGTTTCAAAATTTGACTCTTAAAATGTGGTTTTAATTTATTTTTGGAAATTAGGGACTTATTTGGGGTCACTTGGGATAGAATATTCCTAATATTCCAAAGAAATTTCAAGGAAAACCCCAACTTTTAAACAATTATCCAAATGTTTTCCTTGGGGTTGAAATATAACCCAAAAAAGGTACCCACCTTCTGATATATCCATCTTTATTAAAAATTTAATGTTTCTAACATCCTACGTAACCGGCAATAAGAGTTTCGCACATTTTTATGATTCCAGCGAGAAATTTTTGATTGCCAGTTCTTACCATTGAGATATTTCAAAATATGTTGTATTACAACTCAAGTATTTCAACTCTGGTTTCATTTATTATTATTTTATAGTCTTCAATGATGATTTTTATACCATTGTGCACATTTACATTCATGACGGATTCGTGAAATCGAGGTAAAAGCTTGGTTTTCCTTTGTCCATTTTTACATGAAATAACTATATTAATTGAAACTTTGAGGCCAATCCGGAGGCAAAAAGAGTTATTATAATCGAATAATATTTTACACACGTCAGTTTGAGACCATTTGGCACCCTTTTGTCGCTGTGCCCCTGGGAAAATGTGAAAAAAAAATTTTTGACCCACCCTACTGTACATTTCTAAATAATTGGATATAAAAGAACGACAACTGCATTAAATAGTAGTAGATATGGTATCTTAGACTCTTAGAGCAACGGTTGCAATAGCATCTAGTGTCTTACAAGATATAGGAGTGATTACAGACGCAGATTCTTCCCATCTAATTGACAGATTTAAAATAAGAAGGGGAAAGAAGCATATTGGAAGTGTTTTAAAGTTTTCAGAAAATATGGAAATTAATGGACTTTATTTTGACGGGCGAAAAGATACCCTATGCTTAGAAAAAGTAAATAATAAACAATACCGTAGAAAAGTTAAAGAGGATCACTATTCTCTAATTCAAGAGCCAGGATCCTCTTATATTGGTCACGTGTCACCTCCCACTGTACATTTTTAAATAATAAGATATAAAAGTAATGTAATGCTAATTTTTCTTTTAAGTTTAATAGATTATTTGGTTTTCTAAGTGTTCCATTTAGAAACATTGTAAGACTCGGTTTCCCTTATTTCAGAAAAAAGTGACGCTCTATGAGAAATAAATACACTGAAAAAAAAGTTACATTTTGAAGATACAGTTAGGGATAGAGATGGTCCGCAGAGGTTCAAATTTAAGGGAAGTGGTCCGCAGACATATTTGAGTTGGGAACCACTGTTCTAGATGGATCACTGCTGAATGTTGAGATTGTACGTAAGTGTCCTCAGCCCTTCTGAAAGCTTAAGAGATTTCAAAATTTATCTTAAAGTCATACATGCCTGTGTGGTTTAAAATTAAAAAATAATAGTTCTTTCACAGATTGGCCCAAACACGTTTTTCATGCAGTTCAAACAACTCTATATCTATCTGAGGATCTACTTCAAATAGTTGATAGAGTTGTTGAATGCAATGCATTCTTCGCACACCCGGAAAACTTATTGTTGTCAATTATTGTCAATGAAAGTGTCTCTGTTCGACAGATCGCAGAGTTGAAAGAATCTTGAAAGCGAGAGAATCTGCCTGGGGGTAGAAAGGAAAGGATTAGAAATTGTGTTCCCCCAAAATTAAATTGTAATGCTACAGAGTATACAGATATTGACTGGAAATCATGCACAATCTATCCTCCACCAATTTGAAAAGACGTAAGTGTTGAAGATTTGAACTCGTTAGTGCATTCTAACACAGAGCTCACTGTATACATAATGAAGTTCCCCTGCCACACTCTTGGCGCACTATGATCAACATTGATTCATGTGCCATAAAACAATAATCAAACCAAGCCACACTCAAGCGGTTGAGAGGTGTGTTAAGCTTAAAACTGAAGAATCAACAAAAGTGTGGTGTCAGAAAGCAAGAGATGGCTTCATAAAATCAACTTTACTTTATATTCAAACTCAGTAATGCCAGATTTAAAAAAACAGAATTTAAATTTATTCCTGTTTAAAATTAAATTTTTACAAAATCACAAAAATTATGGTTGGTTGGGTAGGGGGTGGATGGAACTCGACGTGCAGCCACCTCCCCGTAGTGAGTTCTGGGCTGTTACAAAACGGGCGAAGAGCTGCACAGTGAAACAAACTAACCAATGATTCGAAAATTTCGCATTTTACAAACAAAATTGCGCACCCAAATATTTATAAAATAAACATTAAAATTCATTTTTTTTTACTTTTTTGAGCTTTTATGAAGAGGTTACATGCGAGAATATTTCTATAAATTTTATTTAAATATTATCTTAAATATTTCGGAAAATGTTAATTTTTAAGCATTTTTATAAACTTTGAGCTCAATGCGTGAACTGAGATATTAACCGATTTCAAAAATTTTGCGCGGTTTTTCATCTTATTACATAAGACCACTTTTGCCATAGGTATCTTTTTGAATTTCGAAAAAAAGTTTTTTTCGCTCCACCCTAATTTGATCTGATCCCTAATTTGATCTAAAGATTTTGTAGTGGTTAAAGCTCAGTGGAACTCTTTTTTAAAGTTATGAATTCCATCTTCATAAAAGAGTAGAGAGGGCTAAAGCTCATCTATCTTGGAGGCAAGGTTGTTAAGTATTTAAATACTTAGTAACGGAAATACTTTTTAAATACTTTAAAAGTATTTAGTTACATTCGTTACTTTTTCAGTATCGAACTGGTAATTAACTACAAAAATTTAAAAGTAACTCAAATCCTGGTTACTTAAGTACCTATGCTGTACTTCAGTTACTTTCTAAACCCAGAATAAAAAAAACGCAATCCAAACATTGGAGATGGGAACAAAACACTTCTTCCTGCTTTCGCATCGCCCGAAGGGTAAAAGCGTCCCCGGCGGTGGTGGACCACACCGGCCACCCGTGCCACCCGCAGACGGCGAGACAGAAGTTTGGTAACTCTATACCCTCGCTGACAATCCTTTATAAGAATATTTATTACCCCCCTGTGTTGAAGAAAGTGCTGTTTTTTGTTTCACCCACCCTTGGGGGGTCAACAGGAGCCGGCGAGTGTCCTTCTTTGGGGGTCCACCTCGCAAGGTCGAATTGCTGGAGATCGAAAAGCCGATATGACACCCTTTTATGGCCATTAATTGCTCGTAGTTTCTTGTTTTTCCACGAACCAAAGTTAGGGGGGACATTTTTACCGGCAGATCAAATTTTACGAGATGTCTTTCAGTCGCTTTTTTGTTGTGTTGTGCTCTCTGAAAGGCTGCGCTCGTGCTCGGTCTACTACTATTCGACGCGGCCGTTTTGACATGTGGACGATATTCGGCTTGAGAAATAAAATGAAATTAAATAGAACCTTTTCAAAATCATTCTAAAAAAATAGCCAAATATTTTTTTGTCTCGCGCCGAATCGTCCCATTCCGTTCCAGCTTCCTGGATTAACATTGTTTGTTAGAAGTATAATGTCCCAAAAAGAGGTAGGGTTTTTTAATAATTTTTTAAAAAAAGTAGTGAGGGAATTCATGATTTATATTTTCTTTATATTTTTATCTAGATAATTACAATTGATTTTTAAGTTTTGATATTTGTATGACATATGTAGCATAAAACTTCTCCCACTTTTGCCCAAAAGGGTTAAAAGCCGTTTTTTAAAAACTTTTTACTCTAATTCAAGCCTTTATAAAAAATTCACTTAAAAGTTTATTATAACATTCTTTCTTTCTCACTTTCTTGAAGGAAAAACTAAAAATAGTAAACGAGTTACTGACTTAAATTTAACTTTTTTTAATTTTTAAAAATGACCGAAATAATTTTCTGCTTAATATGAATATTCCATTTGAATTTAAAAAAAAAGGCAAAATATCAATTAAAAGATAAATTTAAAAAATTTGATAATCGAAGAAATTAAAACATCGCTAAAAGCATTTAAGACAAAAGTATTAATGCTTCAATTTTTAAATTAAATTAAATTTCCAAAGAAAGAGTGGGGAAAGAAAATGAAAAACTTTTTCACTAGCTTATGAAAATAATTATTTTATTAAAAATTGGATAATAATGAAAGGTAAGGAGGAGACCATTATCTTTACAAGCTTTTAAGTGTTTAAAGTAAAGTAAAAGTAACCTTAAATTTTTTTGAGTTAAATGTAACTTCTTTTTTTTTAAAACTTTACCAATTTACTGTATAACTTACGTTATCAATCAATAATTAAATTTCCTTTTAATTTTAATATTATGGTTTAAATTATTAACTTATTATGTTGTCGAAAATTCAAAAATTTGGAGTATCGATTGCTTCCACCTTCTTCCTGTTGAGAAGACATCGTTTTATCAATTAAGTTTTAATTCAAATATTAAAATTTTATTTTATTATTAAAATTATATTTAAATTTAAAAAAAAACAATTAAAATAAATTTTATTAATTAAAATTATTTTTAAAATGAATTCATTTAAAAGGATTAGTTTAAATTTTATTTAAATTTTTAATTTATTTTATTAAATTTTATTTTTTAAATAATTTTTATTTTAAATTTAAATTTTGCGGGTTAAGTAACTGAAGGTAGTCTTAAATACTTTTCATATACTCTATTTGTACTCTATTTAGTTACTTTTTTCGGGTATTTGTACTTAATACTTAGTTACTTTTTCTGAAATACTTGTATTTGTACTCAAATACTATTTCAAAGTAACTTTAACAACCTTGCTTGGAGGGGGCTAAAATAAGCTCATGAAGTTGCGAACCAAATCAGGGCCGCCGATAGGGGGGGGCAAAAGGGGCACTTTTCCCCGGGCCCGGGGATTTTCCCAGACCTATAGGGGCCCGTAAAGAATCTCCATCTTGGGATACACTACTAAACGTTTTGAAACAAGAATACCTATTCATAGATATTTCTCCCAACTACCCCTTCTTCCTGAGAACGGGCCCCGGGCCCCCTCCTCCCTGGCATGCAATCTCCAGCGTTTCCTAACTAAGATAATTACCACCACTACCACACACACGCTGCAACACATTCCAAGAATTGTCACAAGATAAGGGCCCGAACCGGACACCCCCAACCCTATTTGCGGAAAGGTCTTTCGTTAGCCAGAACAAACAGGAAATGAGGCCCCTTTTCCTCCCCTTGACCAAATGGAAAATACCACAGAGGACAGCGGAAACAATTTTAGTTTCAAGCCATTTACCCATGCAGACCAGGTGGATGTAGTTGTAGAAAGCGTTAGTTAAACGTGTATTCTGTTTATAAAAATCGTCAATTTTTTTAAAAGCAATTAAGTTTTTTCCCGATTGTTTGAAAGTTACCGTACTTGAAAAAGTTGGTAACGTTAGTCTTCTAAGATGACCGTACCGTAGGTCTAGGTGAGTATTCTATTCATTTTTTATATAATAGAAATTTCAGCTACCAAATACATTTGAAAGTATTATACATCTTTTTATTTTTCTAGTTGTTTCTGTCTCTTGTTTTACATATGCTGGAGGGTTGCTGTTTGTTTAATTTTCTTTAAAAAAATCGAAGTTTTCGATAATGAAAAGTTTTGTAAACCATAAAAAAATTTACTTAGAGAACAAGAAAATATATTCCATTATTAAATGAAAATAAAATATAAGAATCGGTTGAAAGAGTATACGGATTTTGCATTACACTAGTTGTTTTTGTCTCATGTTTGTATAATGTCAGTGTTGGGGGGTTTTAAGGGCATTGCTATTTGCTTAATTTTCTTTTTAAAAAAATGAAAATTTTCGATGATGAAAAAATTTAAATCATTAAAACAAGAAAATTTATTACAATATTAAATAAAAATAAAATTTAAGAATAAAGGATTTTTAAATTTTGTTAAAAAGTAATGTTTATTGTCTGTGTCATTTAACAGGCTGTCCCAAAATTAAATAATATACTCTTACAAAATTAATAAAAAATAAAGGAGTTAAAAACATACGGTTTGTTGACTAGCCTGGGAGTTTTTTATACGAAATTTCATACTCCACACCCACAGAGACTTAAAAAATTAAGGGTTTAGGAATGCTACAATTTAAATGTTTCTTATTCACAAATCTATTAAGCTTAATTTGCCAAATTGCTTTAAAATACGCAAAATACGCCAAGAGCTTTACTACGCTCAGTTTTACAGGGTAAAAAAGCATGACAAATTGGGTAAAAAACACCAACAATCTATGTGTTTGAGGGTTCCCCCTTGAACCCCGTTCTAGCAGTGGCGGATCTACGGGGGGGGCATTCGGGCTGAAGCCCCTCCCAAACATTTAATATTTTACTAAGTTTGTCAAAACGCAAAAAATCTATATCCGAAATTCGAATGAGATGTACCAAAACGAGTTGAAAAAGTGGGGTTTTTGACTTAAATTTCCAAAAATTTTCTGGGGGAGAACCCCCAGACCCCCCTTTTAGTAGGATAACTCACTACCCTTTACGTATTATCGTAAACAAGAAAACTCAATTGGATTATGAAAATTCTTAGCCCCCCCCAAACCCAAATCCTGGATCCGCCATTGCGTGCTAGATGGGTCATTTGTTAACTAATTGAGCCATCCATCCTGAGTGTTCTTTAGGATCATAAAACTAAGGGTAGTAACAATTTAAATTGGATCTAGGTAAGGGGCTTGGACTGGGGGGCCCGCTTCTCAATTTTGTCCCCGGGCCCGGCTTGGCTCTCGGCGGCCCTGAACCAAATATATAAAAATGCAAGGGGACCAAATGTTTTGTAGGGGCTAATGGGCTTAACCTCATAGGCCTCGCTTTAATTCTTAATTTAATATACAAAACTATTCCAAATTGTACCCTCGTTGTAATTAATGTAAGGCAGGTCCCAGGAATTTAGGGAGAATTCCTAATTCCAAAGAAGATTAACTACTAAGAAATTAATAAGGGGACATCCATAAATTACGTGAGGTCAAAAAGGGAGGGAGGGGTTTGGAAAAATCTCACAAAATCTCACCAAGGGGGAGGGGGGGTCGATTAAAATCTCACGTCAACTTTTTAAGTTAGAAATTATACGATTTTCTTTTTTTTAAGTATCTTCTTTTTGCAGTAATTAAATTATTTCTTAGGGGACATCCATAAATTACGTGAGGTGTTTTTTCCAAAATCTGGTTGTAGGTAAATCTCACGTGGGGGAGGGGGGTACAGCAAAATCTCACTAAATCTCACCAAGGGGGGAGGGGGGGTCCAGATTTTGGAAAAAACACCTCACGTTATTTATGGATGTCCCCTAAGAAATAATTTAATTACTGCAAAAAGAAGATTAATGATAACTTTGTATTGGAAATGGGGTCTAGGGCAGAGTTTCTCAAACTGTGGGTCGCGACCCACTGGTGGGTCGCCAGTCAGTTTTTGGTGGGTCGCGATAAGATTTTTAATTTTTCACAAACGGTGTTATTGACTTTTGAATCATCAAACTTTTGAAATTATCAAATTACCATACTATAGTAAAAACAATAAAAATTTGAGGAAAACTACACTACTTGAAGTGGAACGGAAAAGGCAATTAATGTAAATACGTACTATGTGTGTCACTTTAATGTGCCGATAATTCAAATCTAGTCGGTTATTCAAATAAGATTTGAAAAAAATATTTAGTGTTTCTCCCCATCCACACTGGGGGGTCAATGCAAATTTTAAGAATTTTCTTGGGAAATGATGCAACTGATGTATAATTTATCCCATATTGCTAAAAAAACAAGTTAAAACCATGTTGTTAAGGGTCAAATTTTAAAATTTTCTCTGGGGGAGTACCCCCAGACCCCCCTTTTTATTGCAGGGATCATTGTTAGACCAAAATTAAACTATTTCATACCCTTGTAACTAAATAGTTGATGAACACCCCCCAGTCAGAGAAGTTAAAATTCTGTGGGGAGGGGGCATGGATAATTATCTCAGTTCAGTTAATTATAAATAACTGAAGTCGGTGGGTCGCGTTAGATTTTGTTTCTCAAAAGTGGGTCGCGATGTTAAAAAGTTTGAGAACCCCTGGTCTAGGGGTTTATTTTTAAGTAAATAAAAAAACTACTGATTGGTAGGGGTGTGGGTAGGGACTTTCCATAGAAAATGAATAAATTTACCCCATCCCCTCCTGAAATTCCATTATCCCCATCCGAAATTTTTTTGTGAATTTTGAGGTCTTTCAGAGGAGTAAAAAATAACAGGCAAAAGAATGTAGGATTTTTTTTAGAAACAATAATATTTTTTTCAAGGGACGAGCGCGTCCTCCTCCTCTACTCCCATCCTCCACAAGGATCGACGCCAGAAAATAAATCGACTCAGATAAGAAATCGTATGTCAAATAAAATCTCAAATCACACTTATGTTAGAGCAGGGGTTCTCAAACTTTTTAACATCGCGACCCACTTTTGAGAAACAAAATCTAACGCGACCCACCGACTTCAGTTATTTATAATTAACTGAACTGAGATAATTATCCATGCCCCCTCCCCACAGAATTTTAACTTCTCTGACTGGGGGGTGTTCATCAACTATTTAGTTACAAGGGTATGAAATAGTTTAATTTTGGTCTAACAATGATCCCTGCAATAAAAAGGGGGGTCTGGGGGTACTCCCCCAGAGAAAATTTTAAAATTTGACCCTTAACAACATGGTTTTAACTTGTTTTTTTAGCAATATGGGATAAATTATACATCAGTTGCATCATTTCCCAAGAAAATTCTTAAAATTTGCATTGACCCCCCAGTGTGGATGGGGAGAAACACTAAATATTTTTTTCAAATCTTATTTGAATAACCGACTAGATTTGAATTATCGGCACATTAAAGTGACACACATAGTACGTATTTACATTAATTGCCTTTTCCGTTCCACTTCAAGTAGTGTAGTTTTCCTCAAATTTTTATTGTTTTTACTATAGTATGGTAATTTGATAATTTCAAAAGTTTGATGATTCAAAAGTCAATAACACCGTTTGTGAAAAATTAAAAATCTTATCGCGACCCACCAAAAACTGACTGGCGACCCACCAGTGGGTCGCGACCCACAGTTTGAGAAACTCTGTGTTAGAGCACAAAAAAGCATTTTTTAGTAAACCAGAAACCTTAAATCAGAACTCACACCCGAAAATCCGAAATGGGAGGTTGTTTGCGCCGTTTTGTTCCTTTTAAGGTTAAGTTGAAAAAGCTTCAATATAGCAACCCTAAAATGGCTTTTGTCTGCTTTGGGGAAACTCCATCCTTTGCACTTACTTCCAACGTCCTTGTCAACAGAAAAATCATGTGATCATCACACGCACGTGATTACATCACAAGGAGTGAAAGCGTGAAAGCCATGGTGAAAGCAGACAGAAAGTAAAACCGAAAACACTCAACGAGAGATACCTCGTCATTGTCAAAATGTCTCCTTTTTTATCGATCAAAATTGTCAAGGGAAAATAGAAGAATAGGAATTCGATATTAGAGTTCCCGTCCCCAGCATTGTGCTTCTGTGACACAAAAAAGGCAATGATGGAGAGCAACGTAAAGTTTAGACCCAGCGCAATCAATGGAACTTCTCTCCATGATCCTGATGAAAGAACTCCTCTTTTACAGCCAGCCTCTGATTCAGGAATGTCTTCCATTGCAGTAAGTCATGTATTAAGCGTCCTAGATTTGCAAAATTTCTATTAGCAGTATCACTTTTCATAAGACTGTCTTATTCCATAAAACCATTGCTAAAACATGTTATCAGTCATAGTTAATCCGACTAGGTTTTTGAAACTAAAATTATGGACAGGACCAACTTTAGAAAGAGTCCTTGAGTTGCAATGTGTGTGTAACCACAGCTCCCTCAGATACATGATTAAGTGTTGTCATCATTTGAGCTGTGGTAAACAAGACGGCTGGAGGACTGTTTCTAAAGCTGTACCGTATAGACATGGACAATTTCATGGATGAGAGAAAACTACAATGTAAATTAAGTGAATCCGGTCTGCAGCTGAATTGGGCGATTTTTTTTATTGCCAAGTGGAGAACCGATGGCATCCGAGCATTGAATTGTTATCTCCAAATTTGGCGATGAAAATCTGCTGCCCAGATTCGCTTCATTAACCAATTACAACTTTTTTCATAGGTTGGATAAAAGAAATTTGGGTCCGTTTTCAAACCCTCCACAAAATATTTCATTGTGTAAATGGACTTTCAGAGACGGCGCAAGTTTAGAACTGCTGATGCGCCAAGTTTTTAGCGATAAAAATCAATATATAGTAACCCCAACTAATGTTAAATGAATTATGTGGCTTCTAAATATGACGCCAAATAGCCAAAACTCGCCAACCATCAGCAGTTCTAAACTTGCGCCTCAGAGACTCCAAGTACTACAGATTCTCCATAGTTCCGACTGTTGTTGCTTTCATATTATGGATTTAGAATTAACTACAGAAACATTCACAAAACCATAGCGACTGCTTAAAATTGCAGTTTTAAATTAGCTCTGCATGTACAAGCACCATCATGGCAAATGACAGGGTCTGATTATGATCCTTAAAAGCTCTCTCCTAATAATCAACTCCCTATCTCAAAAATTTTATGTGTAAAACAATCCCTTCAGATTGTATGCACAATAATCAAATCTCATAGTGATGTAAGCTCATAGTACACGGTATGGAACCGGTAAAAAATATTTTACAGACAAATTTTAACCTACCTTAAAAATTTGAAAACTTTCCAAATTAGTGGGTTGGGTGTGATTTTGGATTTTCAGTTAAGGGTTCTTTACAGCACTACGGAAAATCTTCATTGGAGGTTGGAGTCTGTATTTTACCTTAAAATCAAACCCTTCACAAAAAGTATGGATGGACAGACCCCTGGTTACTAAGAAATTCAGACCTTACAAGAGAAACTTATTTTAAACACCACATGCTCTTGCTCATCTCGTAACTAAACTTTTAGGTTGTTGTACAGAGATGTAAGATTTCCATGTTAATAAAATCAATCCTTTTCTTACAGCATACAAGTACTGATTCCAATCTTTTCTCAGAAAGTTTGAACTCATTTGTAGAAAGTGCTTCATACAACCGGAAAATCTCAGTTGGAATGTCGAATTTGCTGTCTCAACGGTACGATGTATGTATCCCATGATTCTCTGTTTTTTACTGCCCCATGTTTCCTTTGTTTTATATATTACCCCTTTAAATAATATCTGCCTACTAGATTTATTTGAAGTGTACTTTGAAATTAAGTTAAGACTATAAGGTTTGGAAAAGTTTTTTGTAAAAAATTTTTAACACTGAGTCAAAAATTTCTTGTGTTGGTTTGTTTTTATTTAATAAAAAATACAGTTATTAATTTCCCTAGCTTATAATTCTATTTCACATCCGGTGCTATATTACAACAGGGTGACACTCTTCTTGGCAACTTTTTTTGCCATTACTCTTGATATCGTAATCTAATAACCAGTACATCTGCCGGGTTGCTAGATAATGAATTATCTCCCTAGTTTGTAACTATTGTAACGCCAAAAACGAGTGGCACCCAGTTGTATGAAATCTAATATCCTTACTCTTTTCAGAGCCTTGACTATGACATTTGTGAAAATTCTTTATTTGTTGCTCAACAAAGTAAAGATCAAACTAAGGTAACAGTTTCATCATTCGTTCTTAAAATGTATTAAATATGTTAAGAGTTTGAATAACTCTTGGATTTTCATATATTATACATGCTGGAATTATTTTTCAAAGTATTTAAGGTTTTAATTATATTTATCGGATAAGTTAGCTCGGGTAATTGTAATGAGTTGTGAAAAGAATTAAAAAAATTCTTTAATGGCCCCTAAATAATTCTGTCAAATTAATATTGCAAAGTTTCAACATAGTTGTAAGGCGCCTGTGTGGGCTGACAAGTTTTGCAGATAACGAGAGGATACCTTCGTTAAACTTGAATTAGCTACTGGAAATCGACACTTTTCATTTACCAATTTTAGAATCAGAAAACTGAAAGTTATAAAAAAGAATATTGTTGCTACTAGATGCAATCTCATTTGGAGATTCATTATCAACATTTGTAATTGCATCTTTATTGCACGAGTGATTTATTTGACGCATTTCCTATTATTGGATACATGCCTCATAAAATAGAACTCAATATTACTGTCTTTACTTCATAATAATAAATCTAAAATTGACTACAATAAACACATTTCACAAAACTTACTTTCCACCAATTATTTGCCTGCCAATGGTGGTTTTGTGAGTGGATATTTTGCACCCTGCCTAATATATAATACTACTGCCTTTTCATTTACTTCATACTCCACAATGGAATTGTCAACAAAATTACTGTACATAAAAATAATCGTTTATTATTAATAAGCACTTGTATTTTGATTTTTGAAACTAAATTCATTTCAAAGTTGTTTTGAGAAAAAACACTGTAACTGACAGTTAAGTTATCCAAATAAAGTATACTTTTTTTGCCACTACCTAAATGTTTTGTTTGATGGCTGAATTTATCTGATGTTGTATCTTGTTTTAAGTGCTTTCATTTTATTCACAGTTGCTGCAGGAACCAGACAAAGGATGCATACCATTTTTCCATTGCATAAATGTAAGATTTTCTGTTGTTTTTTGTAGCTTAACTTCTATTCAAGCAGCTCTAATAAACATTGGCTACTTCTTTTCAGATGATCACCAGGGTTTCAATCTTAAGGTGGTTTATCATTTTCTTGATTGGAATACTCACTGCTTGTGTTGCCGTTCTCATTACTATAGCTGTTGAAGAATTCTCACACTTAAAATTCAAATTTCTAAAAGAAAGTATCCTTTTCACAATGTTTTAATTAAAAATCAAACTTGTTAAGTTCTGATCTAACAATTGCTTCTTCATACCACATTATTATGTAAGATACTTCCTTAGCTTTCATCAGCTGTTAACGAATGCCTCGACTATGACTGTTTGGATAAAACTTATTTTTACTGGCTTTTGTTTTCTGCTGTGCCGGTTGCTGTGGGATCATTTTTAGTTGTATTTGTTGCTGTAAGTATGCCTGCCTTATGCTTTTTGTCTTTTATTATTTTCCCTCTAATTTTTCTTTAATTTAAAACCGTCTTCTTTTAGCCTGTTGCTGCGGGTAGTGGAATTCCTGTGATAAAATGTTATCTGAATGGAGTGAAAGTGCCTGAAGTTGTCAGACTTAAAACCCTTATTGTCAAAGCTGTTGGTGTGGTGTTATCTGTAGTTGGTGGTCTTGCAGTTGGAAAGGTTCATTTTTTTATCATTCTACTGTCCTTTTCTTCGGTCAATGTGTTTGTAGGGTATTTAGATAATTTTAAAAATCAAGGGAGATAATATATTTTCTTTTCAAATATTAAAACAGTTTTTATTCTTCTTTTGATTAGGAAGGACCAATGATCCACTGTGGAGCAGTAATAGCAGCTGGAATATCACAAGGCAAAAGTACAACACTTCGGAAAAACTGCAAGGTTATTTTTAAACAATTAATCTTCATTACTTGAAATTAAGCTTTTTAATGTACAATTGCTGTGATCACTCTTTTAACAGACAGACAGAACTAAACTCTATTTGCGAAGCAGCCCTAGTGATCCAAAGCCTACAATGCCCATCTTCGTTCTCTTAACTGTGAAGCCATGGGGTGCATTCTTATGACCCTGTTAGGTGGTCAGCCTAACAACAGACCCTTAGTGTTTAGTTCCCGAGCACGCTTGGTCCTCATTTTATCGACCCACTGAAGGGTGAAAGCATTTCTATAGTGTTTGTCTTAAATCAGTGTGGTCCAGGCCGCATGCGGCCCTCGAAGAGATTTTTATGGCACTTGGCCACAAAATATAATATATCCATATGATACTAAATAAAAAGTCGTTTTTTAATTTTATTTCAAAAAAGTGTTAAAAACCTGTTTGTCAGTCAAAGGTTCAGTCGGGGAAATAGTAAAAGGAGTTGACAAATCAGTAGAAGCAATGAGTTGCAATTAACATTTAATCTACAAGTGTAATATAAGAAATTTTTATTATAGAATCGCAGCTGCATACTAATTTTGTAATGACACTTTTACCTGTAAATCACTAAAACCTTAAACACTCCTTGCTCTTTTATTTTTTTAAAAACATTATAAACACCTATTTTCTAATGTAAATGAGACCCTGTCAATATTTTTGCATTGCATCTTTAATGTAAGAAAGACTAAGTGAAATGCGTCTTAGTAAATATTTTTAGTTGAAGTAAATGTTTCACTGTTGACATTTGTTTGATATTTGCCTGTTTTAAAATAGTAAAATTTAACTCTTTTAGCCTCATGACAGACCGAGCGACTCGAAGTCGTAAATCAAGATAGCGGAAAAGCATGGAGTTGAGCCTGAGACTCCCGCTATCTTGACAGGAATCAAGATTCCTGTCGAGATAGAGGACTAGGCTTTCTCCATGCTTTTTTTATGGAGATTGATCGTTCTCGCGTTTAGTGTCGCTTGTAGTGTGTCACAACGCTTACTGTCTCTGGTACTCACCTCCCTATCAAAAGTTTAATTGGCACTCGGGTAGCTAAAGGTTGGACCACACTTGTCTTAAATAATAATTGTGAATTCAGAGGTATTATTTTTTCTTGCTGATCCTTGAGTAGCATCTCATACTACAGGAAGTAAAGCAAGGAATGATATTTAAGTTCTTATGTACTAACCAAATTGAACTTTTTACTCACCATTGGACAGAAATACTAATCTTAGTTCTTAATTTGAATGAACTCATTTTAAAGTAGTGTATCTTTACTACAACTAGGCCAGCCTAAAGTATTAGCTCACCAATGGCAAGTTAGCAAAGGGAAATTTTGAGCTCAGAATTAAAGTAGAATGAAATCTTAGAGCAGTGGTTCCCAACAGGTGGTCCGCGGACCACTGGTGGTCCGTGAGGCCTTTGGAGGTGGTCCGTGAGAAGATTTTTAAACTTATCCAAAAAATGTGTGGAAATTCAAAAAAATAGATCCTATGACTAATATTTGTTCGTTTCACTTACTTTATTCAAAAAATAGTTTATTACATAGTATATACGAAATGTGATTGATATGGCAAAGTGCACATCAGATGAATTAAAACTGAGAGGCGCCAGGGTGGGGCAAAATAAAGAATCGAATGATCGAATTTTTACATGGTTTGATAGGAAGTAAGCGTAGAAGTGTATCAAAGAGGGAATTTCTGATACAAATGAAATCAGTTTGTTGTAGTTTGTTCGAAGAAATAAGAAAAATTTATTGAAATGCGAAATTTTTTGAGCACTTAAATTATCTTCTTTTTTAATCGCTCCTTTGAAATAATTACATACTTACTTTCGACGCGGTTTCTTTCGGGAGAACATCAGTTAGCCTCGCCTGTAGAATTTCCTGCACTCAGTGCATGTCAAGTTTACTTTTTTGTGATCAACAGAATTCCTAGTCATCTCATCTGTCCTGCAGTTTAATTTCAAGCTAAGTACTTTCTTTCAAATTTAAATCTACGAATAGTATTCGTATTATTACTTTTGTTGTTGGTTATGAAAAAGAAAAAATAATAACTATTTTATAATGATGTTTTTTAAACTTGTAACTTGGGTGTAGGTGTGAACCCTCCATGAGCGGACACTGGGATGTATTAAAACCATCATCATTTCCACTCACCTGAACAATTACATAAAAGATAAGTTACCAAGATAAAGTTACATGGTTAAGCCTCTCATATGAGATAAATTGAAATTTTTATTTGTTAATTGCTTTAATATTGCTTTGGAAATTTATATATTGCTGAAAAAAAAGAATTTTTGTAAAAAATTTCCTAATTTAGTTTACTGTATAAAAAACAATTGTAATTAATAATGTATTTTATTTTATTTGTTGAATTTCGTGAGATCTTGATAAGAATAGTTAATTTTTTTTATAAAAGGTATATTTATAAATAATTTGATATAAATTAATATTAATTTTCCTTTGAAGTTTGATAGATTATTTGATTTTCAGTTCCAATTTAGAAACATACTTAAAACTCAGTTTCTCTTATTTCATAAAAAAGACAAAACTCTTGACCATCTGTGAGAATTGAATGCATTGAAAAAAAGGTTAAAATTTTGAAGATAAAGGTAGGGATAGAGATGGTCCGCGGAGGTTCAAATTTACGTGAAGTGGTCCGCGGACATATTTGAGTTGGGAACCACTGTCTTAGAGAGACCTATATATACTTGTTCTTACATGTTTCAAATCCCAGCATATGTGTTTTTATTAAAAATAATTCAACTTAAATTGCTATCGTAATTGTGTATTGTTTCCTGGAGATCGAGATAAAGCTAATATTTCTGATACTAAAATGAATTCTATTGCCAAAGTTTCTAGTACCGGAAGTGTTATATTTTGATCTAATTTCCAGTAATGTTACTCATTACCTTCTTTAGATTTCGGTTTTGATAAAAAAAACTTAAACGAAAGCAAATTTAAACTATTTCATTACAGGTGTTTGAAGAGTTTAGAGAAGATCACGAGAAGAGAGATTTTGTGTCAGCTGGAGCAGCTGCTGGTGTGGCAGCTGCTTTTGGTGCTCCTGTTGGTATGTCTTAAATATCTTTTCTCATTGCTCAAAACAATTGATCCTTGTTTTTCGGCATGAATAGTTTTGTAGATTTTGTCAATACTGGTGAAACTTTTGGCAATACTGTAATAAGAGTTTTTTGAAGTTGCTTCTGTTACGTCTGCACAGTTGGTTTTTTATGTTACTGTCTATTCCCTTTTGCAATATCATAATTTTCAACTGATCAAACTGAGGAATACTTGACTTAAATTAATCTAGATGTAGACATACCACATGTCATGTCTTATATTATATTTACCTTGTACAAAATTTTAACACCATGCATAACTATTTTATTAATGTTGGTATTAACTGAATATTTTGTAGTTTAAAATGTTGAACTTTTATCTATAGGTGGTGTTCTTTTTAGCTTAGAAGAAGGAGCAAGTTTCTGGAATCAATCATTGACATGGCGCATTGTATGATTTTTTTCATTGTATTTATCAAAAACTGATCTATATTAGTTAGCCCATGTCTATTTTAATCTTGTAGGAATTACTATATAACATTTTTGGTATTTTTAAGAATTATGGATAAATAATTATATTATTGTATAAGAACATTTGATACAACTGTAACCATTGTTACTTAATTGCATTATTTTTTTAAAAATAATCTACTAGGTGATGGAAATAATTTTTATTCTTTACTTATTTCACATGAATATTTTTTCATGATCATTTGTTAAAGAATTAAATAGTCTGTCAATTTATTTTATTTCTTCCATTTGTAAAATTCAATACATGTAACATTTTATATGGGTTTTAGACTTTTCTGTGCTATGTTAACTAAAATGCTGTTATATAAAGTTTTAAATAGTTTTTTTTTAATTTAAATAAAACATTGTGCACAAACTCCACAAAATAATGCCTAAATATTTCATTTTATTTGCCTATAGTTCTTCTGTTCCATGATCTCATACTTCACCCTTAATTCTGTCCTGAGTGAATATCATGGTCACCCTGGGCAGTTATCATATCCTGGTTTAGTTAACTTTGGAAGATTTGAGGTAAATTATGCTCATTTCATTAATATATAAAGATAAAAATTCCGAAAACAATCTTTTGCTAGAACTTTCTTGTTATTTCTAGAATTTAGACTACACCTTCAAAGAACTCCCCATTTATATGGTTATGGGTGTCATAGGTAAGTTGTAATGCAAGATAAAAACCTATTAGAAAGTTACTTAAATTACGTTAGATTTACCTTGTATTTTTCACTGGGGCATTTATTAGTTTATTTTTTGTTAGTTTGTAATATAAAGTTTAATTAAAAATCTATTGTTCCTTGGACATTTAAAAAGTATACATGTTATAACGTGTATTGTGATTTATAAGTAGTAGATATTTGAACTAATTCCTTTTTATATAAATAAATTTAAGTTGTGTTTTAGATCCCTATGGATTAAAGATGTCTTTTGAAGCTAATAGTGATATGGAAATATTATAAAATATCTATATAATCAATTATGATATTGTCAACCTTTCATATAATCTGATAACTAATTAATTTTAATATTTTACCTATTTTTGCCCTAGGGGGTTTACTTGGAGCTCTCTACAACTACTTGAATTACATGCTTACTGTATTTCGAATGAGGTAATTAACTTTCATTGGCGGCAATAATTAAGAATTTTTGTATGAATCCTAACTTCTGGATGCATATCATTTTGATTTTTTTTCAAAATTGACTAGCTATAAATGTAGAGGATTTGATTGATCAAATTTTAAGTTTATCAAATGAGAGTTGGACTTTATTTGATACCCTATAATAATTAGATCTAAAACCTGTTCATAAATTTTTATTTTGTCTAGATATGTGAAGCATCCATTTGCGCGCATTTTTGAAGCTGTGATGGTTAGTTGTGTAGGTTGTACCATTGCCTATCTTTCAACTTGCCTTCATGATTGCTGTCCCTTTGAAAACTCAAGTGTCAAGTATCCTGTTAGAGTAAGAGCAAAGTTCTTGTGTGTTTGTAGTTCTAATTGTTTTTTTTTCTGGAAGAGTTAGATGAAATTTTTTCAATTTGTGCTTGGGTTTTTAACTATTTTTTTCGAAGTTATCTCAAATCAAAACAAAAATGTTTGATGAAATTTTTCATTGTTAGATATTTAAAGACTATCTCAATATTTAGATTCTTAAATACATTTTTTAGCTTGATTGTGAAAGTGGCCAGTTTAGTACATTCTGGTCTATATGGTTTCAAACACCCGAGTCATGCCTTAGAAGTTTGCTCCATGACTCTGAAAGTATGTATTGATTGAAATTTAAAGTTATTTTATTGTGTTTCTTCTATTTAATTAGTTCATTTCGAGTTACTTAAATAAAGGTTATTTATCTTATCATATAACATTTCTGAATAAGCGTTGCTTTCAAACTCGTGTTTAATCATTATGATTTATAAAAAAGTAGTTTTTATTTGATGATACATTTGTATGAATATAATTTTGAATTTTTTTGTTATTTGTTAAAGCAATGATAAATTAACATTTATATTGATTTCAAAAATTATATGTGTGCAATTTTAAATTATATAGGTTTTTCATAACTCTAAAAATGATAGGATGGGTTGAGGGTCCTAAACATTTTGAATAGAAATGGGGGCAGAGATGCACTGTTTAAGTGGTTGGTTGTAATTTAGTACAAAAGAGTTACAAAATACCTTAAATTAGCAAAATTTAAACTCTTGTCATACCATAGAATGAGTATAAAAAGTGCAATATCAAGATCCATTCTTTGGCTGAAGTCTCAATATTACATTTTATAACTCATCCCATAATTTGAAGAGTTTCAATTTTAACCAAATTTATGGTGTAAATAGTTGGCATATTGCAATACTTTAAGCAATTAATCTTTTCATTCAATTACGTCTTGTATATTTGAACAGACCTTGGGAAAATCTCTTTGTAAAGCCCTCGTACTACATTACTTCCTAGCACTTTAAGAGTGCCTCTCTGCTCCCCCATTTGTATACAAAATAAGCTTGTCTAGGTCCCCTCTACCAAGAGTTCTGAAACACCCTATATTTTATTGACTTCCATAGATTTTTAAAGTAATATTCTTTTTTAAAGTTTTTAATAATTGAACAAAATTTTTAAGAAAACTTTATTTTAGATTGATAAATTTTATTTAGCATCATTTCCCCTATAATATAAGAATTTTGTTTCCATTAGCTACTTGGCATGTTCTACCACTGAGTTTATTTTTCGTGGCTTACTTGTTTCTTGGATGCTGGACTTATGGACTAAGTATATCCAGTGGACTCTTCATTCCAACTCTAATGATCGGTGCTGCTTGGGGAAGACTCTTTGGTGTATTTGTCACCTACCTTACTCAGGCTATGGGCTTTAGTACCGTGAGTAGACACTTGGAGAGTTTGCTCTCTTTGAAAAACTACAATATTATTACTCTTCAATTTTTCTTGGTAACTAAGAGTATTTTGTGACTTCTTCAATTCCAGGAATCCCTTTGCTATTCTAAATTTGCTATTGTCGGAGCTGCAGCCATGTTAGGAGGAGTGATTAGAATGACTATAAGTTTGACTGTCATCTTAATGGAAGCTCTAGGAAATATAACGTTTGGTTTGCCCATTATGTTGTCTGTCATGATAGCCAAATGGATTGGAGATATATTCACTGAAGTAAGCTAGATGTTTTAAATTTTGAAAACTAGTATAAATAGTTTATAAATACATTTAATTCAAGCACATGTTCAATATACTGAAGTGTGTGATAATTTCATGGGCATAGCCAGGGTTCCACTTATAGGAAGGCAAGCAGGTTCTACATTTTTTATTTTTGTGGAGACCAATTTTAAAGTCTAGTGAGGGTGGGCCGTAGCCACAGTATTGTTTCAAGATGAGTTTTTGACCTAAAATGAAATTGATGTAAAATTTTTGTGGGTAGTGTGGAAACAAAGATGGTTTTTAAGATGAAAGTTTTTGTAATTTGACCCTAAAAAGTAGTTTTGTGACTCCTTTAGATACTGGGGACCATTTAGGTTGCACTCAAAGTGGATCAATAATCTTCAGAATTTTCAAGGCAAAAAGCAACAATAATAGACGTAATAATTTTGAAATGGGGGTCAACTCCCTAACCGCCCTTGGATATGGCCATGGGTGGGAGCTCTTATTTTTAATTTTGAATCAGTGCTGGCGAATATATAATTTTATTTCGGGAGAGGCCCAAAAATACTTTTCAGCCCCTTTCATCCATATTAGGTTTAATGTAGCTTTTCAACACACTTTTAGGCAGAACTTGCTTCCAAGAGAACTTTATATAAGAAAAGTGTTTAGTAATAAAAGTTTAAGTTTCACAAAAGGGGTCTGGGTCTCCCCCAAAAAATGTATGGAAATTTGACCCTAAGAACAGGGTTTTTCAAACTGTTTTTTGGTACACGGAAACCACAATTTGGGCATATATTTTTCGGTAGGATTTTGATTTTTATGAACTTATTATAAAAAAGAGTAAATAATAAAGGTTTTAAATACTAAAGGGGAGCCTGGGGGTCCTCCCCCAGAAATTTTTTGAAAATTTGACCCTAAGAGAAACTGGGTTTTAACTTAGCTAGAAGTGAAGTAAAAGTAAATTACTTGGAATTTAGGGGGGGCAGCTACCGCTCCCTGCACTCTGGCTACACCCATAGATATTTCAACAAATTAAGTATTAACTATTGCTTATCCTAATTATTTTATACTTTGTTTAATGATTTCTAAGCTGTAAAATATAAGGAATATTTATTTTAAACTGGTAAAAAACCTGATTAAGTTTTTTAAACCTTCCTATTTATTTGATACTTTTGTTATGTTTTGAAGGTTCCTTTAATTTTTTGAAAGTTATTTATATAATTTTTTTCATATCATGTTCAAATATTTAGTATTTTTGTTCCTTCATCCTATAAGTTAGAAGAAATACTAATATTTAAGATCTCTTTTAAATATGTGCTATTAAATTATACTTTGTGTCTAAAAAAACAAGAACTAAATATGTTCAATCATGCTCACTTGAAGGTGATAAACTTATAGTGTTCTACTATAAAAACAAATATTGGACTCCATACATAATTTGTAACACTTTTTTTATTATTATTTCAGGAAGGGGAATTAAATCATGAAACCTGGGAATATTAAATTATGGGAAAACCTGAGCAATTCTATAAATGTCTAGCAATTTCTATTTTTAATTATATTTCTTCTGGTGCAATTTATAATTTATCATAATTTTAAGTATCAAGAGACCATGGGTTGTGAATTCCTTTCAAATTCAGGTTGTGTAATATGTTCTTGCAACAGAAATGCATTAAATGAAACGTTATTGGTGTTGAACATTTTTGAGATTTTAGAAATTTCTCTGGAAAAGATTTGGAAAGTAACCTCCATGGTGATCATCAACTTAGCAACTGGTCTAGCAGTGGTTGATCTGCTGATTTCCCATAGCTTGGCGACTTGTCCTCCCTTTTTCACCATGGATAACCTGTTTTATATCTACTGTTTTCTAGTCAACATGTCAAGTAGTTTCATTTCCTCTTTCAATAATCTTACTGCATAAACATTCCATGCAACAACGGTTTATGGAGAATCCCATAAAAAATGCTGGTGTTTGCAGCAGCAAACAAAAAAAAATTGCGGTATTAAGTAAAAAAGAATTTGTGTGTGTGGAGATATCAGAAAGATATATTATTGTGGGTAATTTTGAAAAACAGTACAAGAGTATCTACCTTGGTCGTTTTCTAGTTTATTATTTAAGCTGAATTACACCACATTTGATATTGATGAAACATTTTCATAGTTATGATTTGTGTTTTAAAATTTATTTTAAATTACTTTTAAATAACATATTGATAATATTAGTAATGTTCTACATCATATTTTTAGGGTTTGTATGATATTCACATTCAGCTAGCAAGTGTACCTTTCTTGGAATGGGAACCTCCACCGTACTCTTACACAATTTTTGCCAAGTAAGCTTTTATGCCTGGTACAACACTCAAGGCTCAATGTTTCTAGAATTGTTTAAAAGCACATAAATATTTAACAAATATTTTCCCTTTTATTTCGGCTGACATGTTAACATTCATGTTATGAGTTAACTTATTCCAAGTAATTGCCTTCATAAATGCAAACTGCAAGTAATATTTATGTTGAATATACTTTTCTTAAATTACTTATGAATTTTTTCTAATGTATGATTATATTTTTAATTAGTGAAGTCATGAGTTGTCCTGTTGTTACTTTCAAAAGAATTGAAAAAGTCGGTTTGATTGAGCACATACTCAAGACTGAAACTCACAATGGATTTCCTGTTGTTGACATAACTGAAGTAAGTTATTTATATTACTAGTGTATGATTGATGCTCTATCAATATTCTGGTTAACTTTTGTTACTAATTCTTGCTCTTATTAGTATTAAATGTTAAATTTTAACTTGTTTATCAAATTTTTTTACTGTAAAAGTATAAGTTAAATTCTGCTTTTAGGGTACTTTTGACAATGTGCAAACATTTGGGACGTATCGAGGTTTAATATTGAGGTGGCAGTTAATTGTACTGCTCCAACACAAGGTAATATATACTTTTTTTTAAATGTAAATATCAAGTATTAATGAGAAAGATAGTTCATTAAAATTTATTATTATGGGACATTGTTTAAAATTCAAACGAATGTTTGAATATATTTGCTCATAATATGTTCATTATTTTCAAATAGTTGCTTTGCAACATGAAAATAATCTTATAATTTGGCAATTTATAGGATTTGCAAAAAGAAAAATCTTTTCCATATCTTTGAGAGTCAATATATTTTGATGTTTATAAAAAAATTACAGGATTAGATACAGACCTGGAAAAAGTGCCCGAACCTGGTTCGGGGGAAGCCCCTGCCAGCTCCATAGGAGAAATACATAAGGGTCGGGGAAAGGTTTCCACTTTTTCCAGGTCCGATTAGATAGCTTGCCTTGCTTTTTGATTGTTGTGTCTTAAATGCTGTATATTGACCTGACCCTTATCGGCTTGATACTGCTGTTAAGAGTGCAGAGTGAGAATCGTACACCTGTGTTCAAGGTCCATGAGAACACAACTTAAACCAATTCCAAAAATCCTCAAAAGCCACTTCTCTTATTGTGGAATTATCTGTATGTCTTGTTTGTAACTGTAACCACGCAGACGGGAATTTCCCCTTCAGTCAATAAAGAACCACCGAGAGTGAAGACGTATGAAATTTTTTTCCTTTTTTTATGAGTAGCGTCAAATTTATTTCTTTTTTACTTATTGAAGATCAAATGAACTGCTTAGCATATTAACATTAGAAAATTTTATTCTTTTAAATTATTTTCCGTTTGAAACTTTTCATTTTCATCCTTTAATTTCATACTATATACGTAAAGAGATTGCTGTACCTGCTACTTATACCATAATTATTTTTGTCTTATAGGTTTTTATTGAAAATGACAATCTTGATACTCTTACTCTAAAAGATTTCCGAGATTCATATCCAAGGCATCCTACAATTCAGGTATATTTACATGAGTTTTAGTGGAATTTATTTTAAACTTTGTTAAGAAATTGCTCATATTAGTTTTTTTGCAGCAAATTCACATATCCCCACATGAGCGAAACTACTCAATAGATTTGACTCCATTTATGAACTCCTCTGCATATACAGTTTCACAGGTAAGTCCAGGTTTTATATATATTCTTATATGTATTAATTACGAAGGGATATTAACACTTTCAGTCCTGAATGCCTATTTTTCAACCAAAATCTTGGGCAATCTAAATTTAAAAGGGTTATTGTACTTATTTTTTAACTGTATACACATTTAAAAAACATATTTGAACTAAGAGGAATCGCGTTTCTCTCTTCTAATAAATATTAATGTAAAATCCAAAGTCAACTTGGAATTTAATCTTAACTATTGTTTTTAAGATATTTTAATTGGGGGATGAACAAAACAAAACTACTTTTAAAATAAAAATGTATATTAAACTAATCACATTTGACATTAACTTCTCAACTACTTTTTAGAGGTATATAGCCCATATCTATTATCTCTGAAATATTTACTTTATAATAAAATATATTTATTTAATTAAAATGTCACCCTGTTTAACTTTATGTAAACTTGGTATGTCAGCATTTAAATGGAACTATATGGAAATATATTTGTATTTTTTTAGAGAGCTTCCTTGCCCAGAATATTTAAGTTATTCAGAGCATTGGGTTTAAGACATCTTCCTGTCATTGATGACAACAATTCAGTAAGTAATTCTCAATTTCAAAAGTATTTCTCATTTTAATTTTTATATCATAGATGATTGTGTTCTAAGGTATTCCAGATTTCTTGTTTTTTTAGTTGAAGCTTCCTGGTTTTACTATTACTCAACCAGTATATTTAGGGAACTTATTTTCAAAAATTTTCTTAAATAACTAAAAAGAATGTACCATCCTTTCACAAAAATCATCCTTTTAGAAATTTTTGCATTAAGAATTCAATTAGAAATTATTATTATTATTACTTAGTTTCACTTATAATATTTTATATAAATTTATTTAAATGACATATTGCAATGAAAATATAATTCAAGTAATTTAAATTGACTTAGTTATGCAAATCTAAACATTTATGGGGTACATATAAAGTTACAAAAAACTTCTAAAGAGAAAATTTTAATTAGGAAATGATTCCTTAAACTAAGGGATTCAAAAACAAAAATAGTTTGTCATGAATTTCAAAGTGATATTACTTACTATATTTTGTAGAATTGGGGATTTTTTATTCAACATGTTAACTAAATAAGTATTATTTCGTTAAACCTTTATTATTATTTAAATCCTTCTAGAATATGTTACCTAACTCTACCTGATTGCATTTATTAATTCTACAGGTTGTTGGATTAGTTACCAGAAAAGACATTGCAAGATTTAGAGCTAGAAAACATGGAAAGTTTGGATTAGAAGAGCTTCAAGTATCCACTGGATAAATTTAAATATTTAGAAAAAACTTTTTTCCTATAAAAACAGGAGGGAGGTGGTTATTTCCTTAAATTCCTTCTGTTTAAAACCACTCATGAAAAGTTTATTTATTTCATCATTTGTTTTCCATTTTAACAAATCTGTGCCATGAAATTTTAAGCTTTTATGTACATAAACAATGTACTTAAAGAGGGGGCTTTTAATTTCCCTTTGCTTGTTTTTCTTTAGTTCAACTCAATACTCTTATATTTGTACATACTAAGGAAGTATTTTAATGTGTGACAAACCTGTTTCAGATCAACCTTGTTCTACTTATTAAATAATAATTATTTTTTTAAGGATGAAGGTGTGATTGTTTTTGCTTGGCAAACAACATCAATGACTTTTAAATGATTAGTTTTTATTGTAAATCAAAATACTGACTGGACTATACTCGGACTCATTTATGACAATGGTACAGTGTAATTATTTCTTGACTGATAACTATGATCAAACATTTTACTATGAAAAACACACATTCAAAATGGTTAATTGTAATAGTGTATCAAATTTGCAAGAAAGGTTTGTAACTTATTTATTATAAGGACACAAAAATCTGGTATATATTCCTGTGGGGATTTTAAGGATTTTGGTGTTTTCTTTGGTTTATCTTCATTAGTGTATTATCTGGCTAATTTTCCTAGTTTGTATTTAAAAAATTATATAATTTCTATTGCTATCAGCTCTGAATTCCTTTACTGGTTGGTTACTAGAATAAAAATGACAGTAAACATGCTTTGTAAAAATATTTAGTCTAAGTATAAGTTACAGAATTAAGGAAAACTCTTAAACCCTTTGAATAGCCCAATTTTCTAAAGGATTTAATGGAAATCTTTTGGGATCTAGGTTTGAAAGGGCTTTATTTATATTTCAAACTGTAAAAATAAAAAAGTTAGTTGTCATTAGCATTTGTTCAGATGTTTGTTAGATTCTTTAATCTAAGCATTAACTTAAAAATCTTTATTCTTATTATGTATACATTTGTATATTTTTCTGACAAAAACCTCTATGGTTGGTTTTTGTACGTTATTGCTGTGATATTTTATTCTCAATTTTTTCTTAAGTGAAGATATGTTTGCTTTTATCATATAGGGTAACTCTTTTGTTTTATTTCTGTTAAAATGGAATAAAGGTAGTGAATCCTATCGAGTTATTAATATCTGCCTATAAATATTACTTTTATACAACTAATGTTTCATACTAATTTCACAATAATTGTTTAACTTATTAAGGATATTCTAAATTTTCTCTGAAATTGGAGAGTCTCCAATGGAGACTGAAAAATCTTTTTTTTAATACTGTACAGTAACTTTGAATCTGTTGGAAAATATTCTTTTCTTCTGTACATGTTATGAACTTTAATTTTTTCATATGTATTGTTTTAAATTTGATTCTTTATTATATCGTTACCACCACCCCAAAAACACGAATCTGCATTCGTAAGAAGGTAAAATCCTAAAAGTGGGTTCAGGTTGGTGCCTCTTGGCAAATTTTTTGTCGCCCACTTCACTTTGATACCTAGGCGCACATTGGCACTACTACTTCGCTTGGCGACTGAACCCACTTCTAGACTTGAGGCTGTAATTAATAGAAGATTGGGGCCATCCATAAATTACGTGAGGCGTTTTTTCCAAAATCTGGACCCCCCCTCCCCCCTTGGTGAGATTTAGTGAGATTTTGCTGGACCCCCCCCTCCCCCCCAAGTGAGATTTACCTACAACTTTTTAAAAATAATTTTCAGTTTCTTATCCTTTCTCATACTTAAAAAAAAGAAAATCGTATAATTTCTAACTTAAAAAGTTGATGTGAGATTTTAATCGACCCCCCACCCCCCTTGGTGAGATTTGGTGAGATTTTTCCAAACCCCTCCCCCCCCTTTTTGACCTCACGTAATTTATGGATGACCCCATTTGTGTTTTTGGCATGGTGGTAACAATATATTTTTGCTTTTTTAGGTAACTTGCAAATATTATATTAACCTGATACTTACCTTTTATAAATGTCACCTACCATAATAAAATGTTTCAAAGAATACTCTTTTCATTTTCATAAAGATCTCTCTAAAAGTAAAAGGGACCAACAAAATTGCTACTTATTTTTTGGAACAGCTTATTGTGACCCTTTGCTTTTTCTGAGTAATTAAGTTTATTGGAAATAATGGTTCGATTCCGTTAACGTTCCCGCTAGATACCGCCATGCTCTTTCAGGCACCAAAAAGTAGAAATATTGCTAAATATCTTCAAACTCATAGATTAAAATGTTTTTTTAGAATTAAACAATAAAAATGAGAAAAAATTGTCAATATTTGAATATATGGTGTTTGAAAGAGCTTCTTGATATTTAGTGAGAACATTAACAGAATTGAAATTATTTTGAAAATATGTTTGAATGTTATGGTAGTCTACTTGCAATGTGATCGTGATCTGGTAGCAAATATCTATACCGTAAGAATCTATAACATTCTTTAAATGTGAAGGTGCTTATAATATTTTGGGTTTTGATGGTTATATAAAGCTGTCCCAAAATCTCCGGGTCAAATCCCAAAAGGGGGTTACAGTTACAGCCCAATAATTGAGTTCATATCCTTAAAATGTAAGTAATTTAAAAAAGCGGATCCCATAGGAATAGTACATTGGTAGGAAAACAAAAAAACTTTTATTGCTGGGCTATGTTATTATAGCTATCAGTCATACAACAGGGTGACCACAGACCTTAAAAACCTGGAATTGTCAGGGAAAATTAAAAAACCTGAAAAAATCGGGGAATTTTATAAAATTTGAAAATTATCGGAGAAATTTTGAAAATTTGCCTAGTTTTAAAAATAAATTCAAAATTGTTCTGATTTTCAAGTCTTTAAATACGTTCATTTCCATTCTCCTTCCTACAAAATAACTTCTTGAATCCATAAAAATTGGTGTTGTGGCAAATGTTTAAAAAATTCCTGGAATTATCAGGGAATTTTGAAATAAGTTTTGTCTTATCTCCCATCGATTAAGCATTAGAGACCAAAATGATTTGGATCAACAACATTGGAATTTTGAGTTGTTAGGCAAATGAACTTTTCAAACGAATTGTTTTGGATGCATAGCTTTAATTTGAAAACAATTAAATGAGGTTTGGAATCATGTTTTAAGAGTTTCTGGACAAAAATTTTTTACATATGGGTGGTTAAGAAGCCAAGGGGTACGAGTGAGAATTCATGCTAAGTTTTGTATGAGTAAGTGAATTTTGCAAGTTCTTCTCCTAACATGTTAATCTTGATTAAAAAATTCACTTGTAAACCAGTAAACCTATTACCATTTATGGCCAAAATTTAACACATATTTAAGATTGAATGTGTTTGGCCAAAGTGCCTTCCTCTAGAAAAATATTTTTCTTTAGTTTATTAGGCTCAAATCCTTAGTGCTGGTGTATGCTAAAGGGAGCTAGTTGCCCCAAGTCACATATAGAAGTTTGAATTTAAAAATCAAACTCAGAACCAAACTTAGCCACTAGACTAGTCAAATTTGATAGATTTTGGAGGTTAAAATTGTGTGTAGAATTTGAGCCATACATTTCTCCAAGATCTTATCAGATTGAAATTATCATTTGGATTTGAATTGAACGTATTTTTTTTACAATATTTCGTCGTTCTATCAAACTTTACGAAAGGTTAGGGGACATTCATAAATTACGTAAGGTCAAAAAGGGGGGAGGGGTTTTGAAAAATCTCACCAAGGGGGAGGGGGGTCGATTAAAATCTCACGTCAACTTTTTAAGTTAGAAATCAAACGATTTTTTTAAGTATGAAAAAGGAATAATACCCACAGATAAGATAGTACTGTGGTGATCTGGTGATTTTTCGGCGGAATGTCCTTTTCCCCCCACATCATTAATAATGGAAAAGTTTTAGGTGTTGTGAAGCACAAAATGCAAACGAATAGGATAGAAAATTATTTTTGAAGGTTGTAGGTAAATCTTACGTAGGGGGAGGGGGGTCCAGCAAAATCTCACCAAGGGGGGTCCAGATTTTGGAAAAAACACCTCATAACTTATGGATGTCCCCTTACTTGTTTCAGATTTTATTCACCCGTAAATTTGGTTAAAACTTATACCATTAGTCTCTCAAAATGAAAAGAGAAATTTAACGTTTTTCTCCTATCGCACAATTCTAGGAATTTTGCAAGTGGCTAGTGTCCCCTCGTTGTGAGAATTCCTTAAAAAAACTGGCATATGAAATATTACAATGTACAGCTTTGAGCTGCATGGGCGTAGCCAGGGTTCAACTAAGGGGGGGCAAGGAGGGTCGACTTTTTTTATGTTTTTGGAGAACGAATTTAAAGCCCCGTGCGAGAGGGCGGTCAAGTTTCAACGAGGGGTCTGGATGTCCTCCCCCAGAAAATTTCGGAAATTTGCCCCCTAAGAACAGGGTTGTAAACTGCTTTTTGGTACGCGTAAACCCAAATTTGGACTTACATTTTTAGGTAGAATTTTGATTTTAATGAAATTATTTAATAAAAAGTGTTTAAACACTACAGGCTACAGGGGGGGTCAGGGGACGCCCCCCCAGAACATTTTTTAAAATTTGACCCTAAAATACTGGGTTTTAACTAACTAAAAGTAAAGTAAAAGTTAATTATTCGAGACTTAGGGGGGCAGCTGCCCCCCCTTGGCTACGCCCATGCTGAGCTGTAAAACAAACTGGAGTAACTAGTGAGCGTGCTGAAACCGCATCACACCACGGAAAGGATTTCCATATTCTTTTAATTTTCCCCATTTGTTAGCCCTGTTGTATACACAGAAAGAAACGACCATTCTAAATTTTGCCCATAATATTTAAAGAAAAACAGGCATGGGCGGATTCAAAGGGGTCATGCGGGGATTGCTCGCAGCAATCGGGGCAATAAGGAAGTTGCATGTGTCAGATTTTAAAAAACAAACAAGTGTTCCGTATCAAACAAACAAGTGTTCCATCAACTCCATTGCTTTACAACAATGTTTAGTATAAGATGACGTCACATCCAAACTCTTGGCGTTTTCGCGCGCTTTTAAAAAGGGGATTTTGTTAATTTTTTTAACAATCAAAAAATTTCTCGATCGGCCTCAAATTTTGGGTAGTTGCTTATTTTTGCAAGAGGAATCGATTAAAAAAATCATGCAACTTCCTCATTTAACCTTCCGCTCCGGCACGTTTGGTCGCAGCACGGGTTACGTTTTGTTTTATAGCTCAGTGATGTACAGTCGCAAAAATTTTTTTTTATAACGCATGAATCTGTAGTCTATGTTGAGCCAATCTTTATCTCTTTCCTCATTTGTCAAACGAATTTGATGACGCTCGAAAGGAAAGCGACTTTCAGTCCAGAGGCGGCATCTGGGGATGAAATAATATTATTTTAAAAGCCAAAATGGCAACAGCTTAACTTTGTTTATTTACATTTCCACATTCGTTCGTGCTTGTGTTTACTTACACGTGAAGAACGGGATAAAGATTGTTTTATTTAGTATTAAATTAATATCTTTTCAGTTAACTTATTGTGTTATGGCTTCTACTTCTGTGTGTAGGTTTCATGTTAAATTTTTATAGCATTTTGTTTTTTACGGAATAAATTTTAGTTATTCATACATTTCTTTGTAGTGTTTGAAAACTATGAAAAGGGAGAAGTAAAAACAATCGAAAAAGATCCAAAAGAAGAGTTCTCGCCCCAAATACCATTGCCTGAAAATACTATAGTTGTAAGGGTCAAGCGTGGAAGTAAAATTAAGAATTTGATGACTTTTGTTGAAAAGAGTCTAAAGGTAAGTGCAATGCAACATTTTAAATTTTTTATAACCCATTAATTTTTAATATGCATTGGTTAATGCAAACAGTTTGCACCTTCTTGACTTTTGGTGGAGTTTTGTTTTCCCAATTACCCTTCATTACTGCCGTGGTGCGCTGTCATGTAGAAAGTCTAACTCGTGTGAAAAAATTGCTGTCTATGCTCTTCTTTTGAGATTTCTGTCAGTATATACCTTGAATATTATGATTAACTTGTTGATAATCTCATTTAAAAATTAAAATACCATAAAATTTTTAAAAAATGCATTATTTAACATGTTTGCTGCCATAAAAACTGAGGGTAGCAGTACCATATGGTTCTTTGATGTTTCGAATCGTATGTGTACATTATACCTTTCTGGATACTTTTCCATTACCCAGAACTAACAAATACTTGCATTTCTTACTACTGCCAGGTTAGCGTCTTTGGCATGTTTTTACAATGTGCCCTCTACAAGCTTTCCTATAATTGCCATAATTAATCATTTCATTTCTCTTAAGGTACCATTATGTTAAACATTTTTTTAAATTTAAGGTATCGGATAAAAAATTATTAGGGGAGACCGGGCAAGGATGGGACACCTTCAATAAATCATATAATTAAAGGTTCTCACGTATTATCCCGTCAACCGTACCGCTGGATGGTAAACAAACCATTGACTTTTCTGGATGTGGATCATTCTACGTTTTTAAATGGTCCCTTTAGCTTTAAATTATCCAAATTGCAATATTGTTTGATTTATATTTTGTTTTTAGGAAGAAGAAATTAGACATATGATTTTCTCTGGCTGTGGTGATGCTATAGAAAAAACAATAACTTGTGTAGAAATAACTAAATCCAAATTTGAAGTAAGTACTATAATATTTATAACTAAAAATTATATTGAGCTTGCATTTAGCTTTCCTATGTTCATATGAGCAACCAAATTTCTTTTTGTATTACTGTCCAGGAAGAGTTACAATAATAGGTTTACAATATTTTGTGTGCATATCCAAGAACATAAAGCAATTGAGAGCTTTGAGGTATCTCCACTTTCAATGCAAATTTACTTTAGTTGATTTTTGATGAGATCTTAAGTGTTGGCGTGTTTTATAAGATCAACCTCATTTGATTTCTTTAAAAAATGTTGCTGGATTACCCTCAACTTTGTCTTAAAAATAGACTACCCTTCCGTTATTCTTATTTAGTTAAGCTTCTAATGAAAGCTGAAATTTTACCTAGGTTTTTTGCCAGACTTGCTCTTTAAAAAGGGGTTACAGTTATAGGGTAGTAAATATGCCCCTTGAGCTAAAAACTTAGGAGACCCCCTGCATTAGACTGGACCTTATGGAATGAGAGTAGTGCTTAGTATGTTGTAAATAGGTTGTGAAATAGAGTTTCATTTTTCAGGGTTTGCATCAGATTACAAGACTGAATGTTTTTAGGTTTGTGTTCTTATTCCTATTTTATATTACCTATTACAAAGTGACACCTCAATTGAATATTTCCATTTTTTGTTGATTTCTCATTTTTAATGTTATATTTCATAGAATCCAATTAACTCCCTATAAATGTAATGCTTTTCATATCCATTTAGAATGATCTATGTAAAATATGGCAACTTATTAAATATTTAAGTTACCCTTGTGTAAAAATTTATTTATTCACAAGGGTACTTAATGTTCATTATTTAAAACATTGAAATGTTTCCCCTTTAATTTTATAATATTAATCAATGCTTTAAGCTTTGCTTTATCATCACTTTTCTTAGGTCACCTTTTCATAAGTTGACTTTTTTTCTGTTTAGGGTTGAGGAGTTTTGGGAACCTACCAAACCAGAGTTAGACAGATTAGAAGTGATGAGAGATATACCTTTAATTGCTATTTTACTATGCAAGGATGCATTAGACCCCAGTGAACTAGGGTAAGAGGTTATTCACTATATATTTTGATAAATACTGTTTGACACCATCAATTTAAAGTCATTTTAATAAAAATTTTATTACAAATAAAGTTATTACTATCATAAAACAATCAGTACTTTATTACTTATTGCATGGGTGGAAAATCTGCTCCAAACTGCTCCAAAATTAATTCATTGCTCCAATCTTCTCCAAAATCATCAAAATTTCTTTTTTTGCTCCAAACAACTCCAAAAACATGATTGAACGATGATATCAAGGGGGAAGCCAGTGTACCCACCCCCAAAAAATCAAACTAGGTGTCCAAAACAAGTTAAAGCGCTGTTTTTTAGGGTCAAATTTTAAAAGAAATTCTGGGGGAGGACCCCCAAACCCCCCTTTGAACTTACATCTCTATAATTCTCCACTTTTTAAAACATTCTACAAAATCTTAAAATTCACCGCCGAGAAAGTAAGGACATAATTTTTTATTTCCTCTTTTTTGCTTTTTGGTCAATCCCATCCCTGAGTACGTGATTCGATGATTTGAACAAAACCTTAACCAGGCATATTAGTTACCAGTTTGACAGAGTTAAAATTTAGCTTGAACAATTGAGATTACATACACATTCTTGGTAAATGGTTAGAAATTTAAATAAGATTAAGTTGATGAAGTTTACCTTCTTTTGGTTAGTTTTGTTTAGGCACACCATGTATAGTGCATGCAATATATTTGGAGTATTTTTTCAAAATTTTATGTGTCACGCTCGCATTCATCAAAAATAAGTTATCAAACTATTTGTTTAAAAATACATACGGTGTGTGACAAAGAGGATGAAAGTTTTTAGTAAATTTGTGTGAATGCAAACTTCTTTCAACATCAATGCTGCAACAAAAATGCATTTCTCTTGATACAAAACTACCAAAAGGTATTGCAAAAATGCACTTCCCCTATTATGAAAACACAGAAAGATGCTACAAAAATTATATTAGCCTAGCTCAAAAACTGCCTTATCGCTGCTCTGAAATTATCCTAAAGCTGCTCCAAAATGGCTCCAAAATTACCCTAAAGCTGCTCCGAAATTGCCCTAAAGCTGCTCCAAAACTGCCCTTAAGCTGCTCCAAAAACCAATTTTTGGTTTTCCACCCCTGAAATTAAAAGTATTGCTAAATAATTGTTGTAGTTATAATATAACTAATAAATAATTGTTGTAACATAAGGGTTGTTCTAAAATTGTTTTTCAAATGTTCTTTAGTCTTGCATCTTCCACCAGAATCTCTATTTTTAATATTGCTATTAAATTGTGCAAGATGGCTGTAAGGTTGGTTATCGAGTATATTTATAAAATCCTATATTACATGTGCTTAACCTCAAGCAACGTTATATTTATAGGTATCAAGCTCCCATTCATGAAAGTCAGCCATCCAAAATGAAAAGGAAGAAAATGCCAAAGCGTCCATATGATAAAAAAAGTTCAAGCTCTCATAATGGAAATAAATCAGCAGAAAGAACTGAAAGTGAATGTAAAACAAAACAGAATGAAAAGCATGACTCCTGACTGGAAATTCCATTCATCTATTATCCATTGTAGCATATCTGTACTCTATTAAAGTTTATTTCAATCTGTAAATAAATAATTGTTACTCATTATATATGTTTAGATATTCTTTTATGAATTCTATATAGCTTATCACCTTTATTTCTAGTAGTTGAAGTGAATAGTAATGAATGGGACATTTTTTCAATAATATTCCATATTTGTTTTCGAATTGCAGGTTATATTTCTTATACATTCAGGTATATTAAACCAATAGTAAAGTAAGTAGAATATACTACCCTTTATTAGATACTATATTAAAGAAATAAAATTACTTATTTTAATTAAGTATTGATTTAGTAATTTACTAATATGTTATATGATTTATACTAAAATTGGAAAAATATGTAAAGAAAACTAATTTTATCTCTTTTTATAATATTTTAAGTTTAGGGAAGATATTCCACCTGAGTTTCATTAGTTTAGTTTAGGCCAGGCATGCCAAATTCATTTCGACAGTGTGCCTTTAAATTCAACTATGAAGATTATGTGTGTGTGTGAGTGCTCCTTCACAATTACAAATTTCCTTTGAGTTTTGAAAAAAGTAATAAAACAATGTACTATAGTCAATTTACTATTTCAGTTTAATGATGCACTCATATTATAGATATATTTTACAATGCAAAAAAATGAATTCAAATTGAATCAATAATTCTAAAAAATCGTGAATAATTCAAAGTTTTCTGATATAACTTTGAAATAAAAAGTTTTTACCATTCGTTGATATAAAATAATCCCCGAAGTCACTTGGGTTTTAATTATTTTTAGTTTAAGCAATTTTTTTACGTAAATAACCCAGTTAAATTCCTGAAAAATGGTAAGTAAAAATTACACTCTTATGACGGATCTATAAATTTGATTGTTTCTAATTGGAGATCCAGGCATGGTCCTCACTCAGTTGCCCCCAGACCCGTTGGAGTCTGTGGAATTTTTCTGCATTTTGCAAAAATTTTCTTTTAAAAATGACAAAATTTATCTTACATGCCCCCAAAATTCCATTATCCCTTTCCTAAATTTTTTCATCTGTGTCATTAACCTTACTTTGAGGTGTAAGTAAGGTTAATGAATATGTCCCCCTAGTACATAGGTTCCCAAACTTTTTAATACCACCTACCCCTTTTCAAGAAGAAAGTTTTTCACCGCCCCCTTAAACATTTTTGCCTCTAATTTGCTTTCATTTTATATAATTTTATACAAACATTTCGTAATAAACATATTTTAATTTACAACTAAACAAAATTAAAAAATAAAATGCTAGTATTATAGGGACATTATATTCTAAAGATATGTTTTCTATGCACCTTCAAATTTAATTTGAAATAATTGAGTAATAATTCTACCTTTTATCAGTATCAGACTATCTTTTTAAAAGCTTTGACTTAAAAATAATTCTTTACCTTATTCTGAATGTACTGAAATCGTCGTCTATGTCCGAAAGGAATTTTTCCTACTGAAAATTTCCCGTGTATTCATCTTAAAAGTGATAAAAATTACTTATAGCTCAATCCCTAGACATTGGGGAGGTCTGGGGGTCCTCCCCCAGGCAAATTTTCGAATTTTAACATGCTGAAAAGGGCTACTATTACCTAGATTTTTTACTGTTTTCCCCCCAAAAAATACATTAAGCAAGAGTTTAAAAGTAGTCAACGCCCCCCCAATTTCCTTTCAACCCCTAGAATTCTTCAACGTCCCCAGGGGGTGGTACCGCCCACTTTGGGAACCAGTTATTATATGAAACTAGTATATTATAAAAAACACGTTTTCTTTTCCTTGAAAGAATTTTATCGCTACAAAACTAGAACATCACCACCTGCGTTTTTGACGAACAAAAACTGTTCTCTATCGGAATACCCATAATACCTTTCCAAAAACGAAATCCAAAATAAATTTGAATAAACAACAATCATAACTTGAGTTTAGGGAGGAAGGGCAGTCTCTTGTCGCAGTACTTTAATGAAGCCCTTCGCACTCGACGATGGAGGCAATAAAAGTATATATAAATGTATACCTTCCTATAAATTAACGATAGCTTCCAACGGTATTTTCAAAAATGTATTTTCATGAATTGCTATTCTTGTAGAGGAAAATGAGGGTCTTTCGAAAAAAAGAGTTGGAGGAATTGCTAATGTTTCTACAATTGGACCCGAAAGGGATAAAAGCTACTCTTCAAGACCGAGCACTTTCTTACATTCAAGATAATTGCCTTGATGGACCAGAAAGAGATAAACTGGAAGAGAAAATTAAAGAATTGGTTTTGTAAGTTTATAAATTGTCTCCTGTGCTGCTGAAAAATACTATCATATACTTTGGGTAAATGTTTTTTGTTTTCTTGGGTACACCTACGCCTTCCAAGTTTTTTGTGTCTAGTTATGATGATTTTTTTACTTTCACCCTGAATCATGGAGTTCCCTGAATACTTTCGTTTTCTTCAGAAACTAACACATTGTAAGGTCATTTAGGATCAAGTGAACCTATTTTCGTGATTTTTTTTACCTTGGGTCCTTCGGGTTTTTTGAAACCTTGCACTTTTTTCAAAAGATAATAAACACTCGCATATATGGAATAAAAATGCATTAACTTTTCCTGTTTTATAATTTTGAAGTTTCAAAGTTAGAATTTTAAAATACTTCCATAAAATAGGTCTAGGAAATTCCGTCGAACTTCCATACAGAATTGTTTTAAGTAAAAATTAGGGTACTATTTTAAAGGGAAATATATAAACATTTAAAATGGTGTAATTATCATGTAGGTACCTATATTTTTAAAATTAAAATTTTAAGTTTTAACTAAATAATGTATAATTTAAAATTTTCAAAAAATTAACGTAGACTCATCTATATTTTCTTCAACTTACTGCAAAATTTCAGGATGCGAGAGTGTTTTTAAATTGTAAATGGGATTTTTCATTTTTCTACTTATAATTTCAGTCCTAACTATAATCACTAGGAGAATGAGCCCTGTTGAATGATGAATGGTTTGGGATAGAGTGGCTACAAGTACAAGATACTTATATAGCACTGGGACCAATGGTTTATATATTGGCTCTGTTAAAATAAGTTAAAGTAGTGAAGTGATTTAGATTGCAATTTAAAAACTTGACGAAATATTACTTTAATTTTTAATTAGGAGCTCGAAAGTTCCTTTACGGAAACCATCTAAGAAATATGTTGCTCCTCAATCACCTACAGATATTAATCCCATGTTTGTTGAACTCGCACCAATTATCCATGGCCAACAATTTGGTAAGTTGTTTTTATCATCTCTCTTCTTTGGAAGCATGATAAATTGCATCCCCAAAATTTGCTAAAATTTGTCGTTAATAACGTAAGAATTATCATTTTGATGATTGAACAGCTATATCTAATACAAATACAACATTGTACAAGTTTTGGTGGTCTTAGTTGTTTTCAGTGGCGGATCCAGGATTTGGTTTTTGGGGGCTAAGAATTTTCATAATCCAATTGAATCTTCTTGTTAATGGTAATACGGAAAAGGTAGTGAATTATCCTACTCAAACCACTAAAAGGGGGGTCTGGGGGTCCTCCCCCAGAAAATGTTAGGAAATTTAAGTAAAAAACCCCACTTTTTCAACTCGGTTTGGTACGCCTCATCCGAATTTCGGATATGGATTTTTTGCGTTTTGACAAACTTTGTAAAATATTAGACGTTTTTTTGGGGAGGGGCTTCAGCCCAAAAGCCCCCCCCGTAGATCCGCCACTGGTTGTTTGAAGTGTCTTAAATTCTAGATAATCGGATTATTGAAAATACTCTTTAATTACCTTAATTACAGAGGTTTTGACTAGTTAATGATTGAATATTGAATTGTCAAGGGGATTAAACCATGGTGCAAAGTTTCAGGAATTAATATTGTTTGGAAGTGCCTGAAATTTTATGTACAAGATTCCGAAATAGGCAATCGAAATAAGCGGGTAATCGTCTATAATTGAGGAGCAAACAATCAAACCATGCTTTCTCCTTCAAATGCAGATTTTCAAGAAACACAAAAAACTAATAACTTAAAAAATAACTAAATTAAAAACCTAATTATAGTTTGTTTAGTTCTATAACGAGTAACTGAGAAGATTTGTAGTCATAATTTACCTAAAAGCTTAAAATTAATTATTAAAAAATGCATTTGAAATTTGGAGAAATCTAGTTTTGATCGAACATATAGAAGGAAACATAGTTTGAATGTTTCCAACATGAACCAAACACTTTTTGAATGAAAATAAGGTAATACACATTTTACTAAAATGTTATTTTATATCATTTTGTAATTGAATAAGAGAAATATTATTATCAGAAATTATATTCGTATCAAAAAGTCCCCACCAATATTTTTACATCACCAACTTTACGCTTACCAATGAGTTGGTCACTTGACGAGTCCAACTATGATTGGATGTCAATGGAGGAATCACTGTTTCACTGAAAACAGTCTCTAGCTAGACACTGCTCTACAGGGTGATTCAGAAATAATCATCAATATTTTGGGGTGAGGTAGAGGGGCCCTAGACAAGCATATTTCGAATAGGGATGGCGGGGCGCAGCCTTACCGTTAAAGAGCTAGGACCTAATGTAGTGCGAGCGCGTTTCAAAAGGACGTTTTTAGAAGGACCGTGTGACGAAACAAAAAATAATAAAATAAAAAAATCTATTGCATAAGGTAAGGAAGTATCCCTACTACTTACACCATGAATTCCATAGAATTTGAACCACTTTCTAAACCGTGGAGTGAGTTTCAAAAGTGCAATATTAATCTTTTAGTCAAAGAATGGAATTCCCTTAATGGTATTTAGAAAAATGATGATCGGGGAAGGAATTTTCACTGATCGTAACATTGATCATTGAAACTGTTTGATCATTGAAAATTCCTTCCCCGATCATCATTTTTCTTAATACCATTAAGGGAAACTCCATTCTTTGACTAAGAGATTAATTTTGGACGTTTTAAAACTCACCCCACGGTTTAGCAAGTGGTCCAATTTCTATCACATTGAGGTTTTAAGTAGTACGGATACTCCTTTACCTCATGCAATAATGTTTTTCATTTTATTATGTTTTGTTTCGTCACACGGGCCTTCTAAAAACGGCCTTTTGAAACGCGCTCGCACTACATTAGGTCCTAGCTCTTTAACGGTAAGGCTGCGCCCCACCATCCCTATTCGAAATATGCTTGTCTAGGGTCCCTCTACCTCCCCCCAAAATATTGATGATTATTTCTGAATCACCCTGTATCGTTTTAAGAAGGCCCGTGTGCCGAAACAAAACATAATAAAATAAAAAAGAATATTGCATGAGGTACAAGAGTATTCGTACTACTTAAATCCTCAGTGTGATAGAAATTGGACCACTTGCCAAACCGTGGGGGTGAGTTTTAAAACGTGCAATAATAATCTCTTAGTCAAACAATGGAGTTCCCTTAATGGTATTTAGAAAAACGATGATCGGGGAAGGAATTTTTAATGATCAAACAGTTTCAATGATCAATGTTACGATCATTGAAAATTCCTTCCCCGATCATCATTTTTCTAAATACCATTAAGGGAACTCCATTCTTTGAATAAAATATTAATATTGCACATTTGAAACTTACTCCATGGTTTAGAAAGTGGTTCAAATTCTATCGAATTCATCGTGTAAGTAGTAGGGATACTTCCTTAACTCACGCAATATATTTTTTCATTTTATTATGTTTTGTTTCGGCACACGGGCCTTCTTAAAACGGCCTTTTGAAACGCGCTCGCACTACATTAGGTCCTAGCTCTTTAATGGTAAGGCTGCGCCCCACCATCCCTATTCGAAATATGCTTGTCTAGGGCCCCTCTACCTCCCCTCCACTTATTGATGATTTTTCTGAATCACCTATCACCATGTATAGAGCAGTGTTTCCCAACGTGGGGCAATTTGAAAATTTTAAACCAAATCGCCCCTCCAGATTGGAAAAATTCCAAAAGTTTTCTGGGAGAGGACCCCCAGATCCCCCTTATAACTTAGTCGTTACCGTTTTGTCACTGTTATTATGTTAGTGATTTTCCTTGAGATTTCTGCCGCTTATATACAATAAGCGGGGATCTTTGGGTGTAATCTAAATGCTCTCAAAATAAACTAAAACACTATTTTAAAGGGGAAAATTTCTAAAATTTTCTGGGGGAGGAACCCCCAGACCCCCCACGTCATTTAAAACTTAATGTAGAAAAGTACTCGTAAGGATATGTACCTCAAAATTTTGAGCCACCCCCTACCGAAACAAAAGCCTGGTTACACAACTCTGCAAGGATCTCATTAATGTTGTTATGGATTTAAATTATATTAAAAGTTATTTCATTAAAATAATTTTGCATTTTGGGTTTTGAAAATTAACTCACTAGTTTTCCAAACAAAAAATTAACTAATTAAGTTTTTTAAATTGAATATTACATTTTAGGTGTAAAAAATATGTGTCATCTTACATGGGGGGCACGGAATATTTAGAAAGGCTTTGGTGGGGCGTGGACCGAAAAAGGTTGGGAGTCACTGCTTTAGAGGAAACACTTTTTGATTGAAATATCAATTTTCTAAGTAGTTTTAGAATAGGTTAAAACTTGTTTTAGTTGAAGATAATAACATTATTTTGTGCAGTTTAATGTGGAGATCATGAAAATAGCAGTAACTCATTTTTTTAAAATTTTTTTGGAGAAAACACGGTTTGACTGTTTGCCCCTCAATTATCGTAATTACTGGGAGATTCTTGTTTTAGCTTTTGAATATGAAGTTATGTCTAATAATCTAAGCTAACGATAGTGAAAGGGTCACGTGATTTACGTGACCCTTTTACTATCGTTGGCTGATCAGTATACACTATTATGCAAGTTTTGGGGAGCATAGCCCTTTGGGAAAGGTCTCAAATTCCGGTTAATTAAAAATACTCGTTAATTAACTTAGTCCTTTGGTTGACTAGATAATGATTGGATATTATAATGTCATTAGGGTTACACCAATGTGTAAAGTTTCAGGGCCTTGGCATATCCGGAAGTGCCTGAAAATTGAGTTTTAAAATCCCACCCTGTGAAACGTGGCCCAGAGCAAGTCAAATAAAAGCGTTTAGAAACTGAAGCTAGCTTCATGATTTTCCCTATTCTTTACTTTATTTCGAGCCCTCTCCATACTACACATGAAAGTTAATACTAGAGCACATTTTAAAGCATCTATGAAAGGGTATAGGAGGAGGAAGCAAATAAAAGCTTAATGGCAACTGTTTAAAGGGTGTTATATTTCTTTTTAGGTAGGTCAGTGTATTTAAAAATTCATATATAATATATACACTGTTAAAATAAAAAGGTCAACCTTTCACCACAAACCGGTTCAAATTAAGCTGCAACCTAATGTTCGGTAACAGGTTTCCCCAAGTTACCGAACCTTCTTTAGGTTGCAGCTAAATTTGAACCGGTTTGTGGTGAAACAGTGCAACCTTTCACCTCAATCTGGTGAAAGGTTGAACTGTTTTTTAACAGTGATATACTTACTACTTTTTTTATTAGATTTGAAACATGGAGAGCAAGTCTTAAACTTTTCTTTGACTCCTGTTATGATAAATAGTATAGAAAAAGGGTAAGTAACATTCGTGGAATTCATTTATATTTAAAAGGTCAAAGATTAAAATGGAATTTGCTATCCACTGAAAAATGATGTTCAAAAATGATAAATTCAATGATCATGTTTTTAAGATAAATGACCTTTCAGATTGGCGTATACGCAATTGTCGTTTCTTTAAAATTCTTGATTAGTTTGGATTTTTTACAAACTTTGGCAATTATCAAACTTTGGCAAAATCCTAGCCATCAATTGTAAATTTTAAAACTTTTGCTTAGGATTTTTATATTTACTTTTGAAAGGTTACTTTCAGTCAGTCTTTTTTGTAAATTATAATGAAATTATTTCATATTTTTGTGATGTTAAGCGTTGTATATTACACATTATAAACTTTTCATATTTTACGATGTTAAGCGTTGCATTATTACACATGAGTCCATTATAACTTGAATCCAGAAAAGTTTTCTACTACTATTTGAAGCCAATAGTTGCTTAATGTTTCAGATGGCAAGAAGACGGTAGCAATACACATGAAATAGCATTGATTATGTGGAACTTCGTATCCGTAGAAGAATGGGATACGGTTGATTTTCAAGTGTTTGTGAACAACAGACGTCTGCATGTAAAAAAATTCTTAAAATTAGCTTTGTATACATTTTGTTCCTTTCCAGGGTTTATATTGATATTTTGTCATTTCAGGTTGAGTATCCTGGTTCCCAAATTGTTCATCTAGCAACTTACTGTGATATGAACTTTGAAGACAACTTAACAGTTCTTAAAATTTGTGCTGATTATATAGCTCTGCAAGTAAGTTAATCAAAGTATTTTACATCCTACTGTATTTGTGTTATTTTTAATTAGACAAATTAATAATATTTTACAGTAATGGAAGAAAAAACAACTCCTATAACAATAACACACACTTATCACTTATACATAATTCACTTGAATTTTATCTATCAGTGTTCAAATACCTTAACTTTTTTTATTAATTTTGATCACTTTTAAAATTAAAACAATATAGGACCTACCTTATAATTTAAATATTTAAAATTGCGTTATTTAGTCCAAATGGTTCAAAATATTTGATTCTAAGACAACTTCCTATTTAAAAGTCCTGTTTCAACACTAAGTAGTTTTGACGAGCTTTTTCTAAATACAGTGAAATCCCGTTACTACGAATACCGATACAACGAAAAATCCCGTTATTACGAAAGTCCAGACAGTCCCCAACCGTTTTTATTTGAATTAGCAATAGTACGGTTACAACGAAATTTCCGTTACAACGAAGAAATTTTACGGTCCCTTGAAGTTCGTTATAACGGGATTTTACTGTACTATATTGACTTAGTTGTTTAAAATTTTTATTTATTTGTGGATATTAGAGTGAAGAAAATTTACCTTAAATGCTGTTGTAGATCTGTAAAAGTTGATTCTTTTTAGCTGTAACTATAATTTGTTTTCATTACAGAATTTCGCATTTAGGGTATCCTTTGTGAAAAAGAATTCTCCGGAATGTATGATACTTGATCGTTATCCGAAACACAACGAACTCAATAGTACTAAGTACTTGGGTAAGACCTGACTTCATAACACTTACTCCTTGTTTATTTATTAGTTTGCACCATTGAAGAATCATTCCCCTCTGTTACTACTACAAAAAATTTTAAAGTAAAATTATTTTGCGTGTTTAGCAGTTTGATTTATGTTGCGAACTTATTTTTTATGAAATTTCTGATTTTAAGATAAAAAATAGTTCAATATTCTTCACATTTGGAGCTTTGTAGCCAAACAGCTCTTGTATCTTCTTAAAACGAAGTTATGGTTATTGCAAAGAAACATTTGCTTGTCTTACAACTGAAAACTTAATTAATGTGCTGTGCTCTGTTTTGCATATATTGTTACTAATCTTCGTTAAGCATTCTTAACTGCTCAATTTACAAAAAAATATTTTTTCTGTTAACTTCTTGTTATTATTTGATTCTAAAATATAAATTTTCTCTTTTCTAGTTAATAAATATTGTGAGGCCAACTCAATAAGGATATTGACAGTAAACATGATCTGTCCAGTAAGTTGGAAATTTTAATGCTAATTTATTGCAGTTATTGAATAGAAAAAAATCAGTGCGATTTTCCCAAGAACTCGCACAAGTTCTGGTGTCATTAATAGAAAATTTTTAGAAAAGTAAACAATGTAGAGTGTAACAGAAATTATGTTTAAAAAATAAATATAAAATTATTCAATGTTTTGGCTTACAATTAAGTACTATTCTTATACTTGAAAAGGTTTATACAGAACTCTAAACAATCCAAAGAAGCATTTTTCAAAAATTTATACACTTTAGTTTTAAAAGTTGTTAATTCGTATACCCGAAATTTCTATTTGCTAAATCTCAAAAATAAAAATTATCTGCGAAATTAATTTTTTAATCTAAACAACAATCATTTTGTTTTTAAAAAATGTAACCGCTTTATATTTAAAATTTCAAATAAGTGTTTTGTAAAAGTGTCAAATGTTGAATTATTTTTAATTGCATGTCTTTTTAACGGAATTGAAAATTTGTTTTCTTCTAAAGATATTTAAATTCATGTTATTGCATCATTTCTTTCCATAATTATTCCAGAAAACCAAATCTATTATGAAGTACCCCTGCAGAACTATACATTGTCAACATCCTGACGTATTTGATTTGCTGCCTTTTTTAAGAGAAGCTCAATATTTTGTACAGTGGAAGTGTCCAGTTTGCCAAGTACTATTTAAGTACGATGATATAAGAATAGATGAGTAAGTAATAGTTTTTTTTATTTAAGGTATAAAATGTTACAGGCACCTGTTACGGGTTAATAATGCCCAATTAATAACTTTGCCCGTAACATAAATATGGCTTCAAAATTAATTATTCAAGGTATAAATATGGCTAACTTTACTTTTGTCAAAGCGGACGGTTAAGAAACCTTATTTTTTCCCATCAATTTTTGTATGAGATTTAAATAATTTTACTCAATAGATAGCATTTAACCCAGTACGGAAACTCTTTATTTCTGTGATAGAAATAAAGAGTTTCCCTACTGTAAGAGAGAATGTAATTTCTGTTATGAAAATGCAGGATTGTCCTTAAAGGGGTATCCTTATCAAGGATTTTCAACTTTTTTCTTTATATAGGATACTTCATGTACTCACAGGCCCCTTCTAAATTCACTTACGGATAGTTGATCCAAATTTTATAAGTGTTGAACAAGTATTAAAACGGCTCCAAAAATTACAATTATTCAACATTTATTTCTTCCTTTACACAATTATTATAAAAGCAAAATCCAATTTTTTTAGCTATAAAAATTCTTTACCAAACTTTAGTGTTTTTTCTACGAAAGCACATTTACGTATAAATATTTGTATACTAAGAGAAGAGTAGAATTAACTAATATTATTAACAGATATACTTACTGTAAACATTTTTATAGCTATTTAAGAACCTACACAAGCCATGGAAAAACCTTATTTAGGTTTTATAAATCTCGTTCTCTGAACAAAAATGTAAGTATTAAGTTTTTTTTAACAGTATTTATAATGTGGGGATTATATTTATTTAAGATTTAAAAATATCAGGTCGAAAATATAATAAACAGACAGATGTTTATGTTATACACTTGTATATGTAGCAAATATTATAGATATTAAATATAAAAAATAAACCTCAAAAATATTTTTTACCTTATTTTTGTTTTATTTAGTTAAAGGAATTTTGTCTAATTGGTCATTAACTTCTAAAAATATCCATTTAACTTCTAAAAATACTAATGCAATGAGAAATTTTCGTTTCTAAAAGTTGATTATTTATGTCTTAATAAATCTGTATAATTTCCATCATTTCTCAATGTTTTTTTTTTATTATTATTATTTTCCAAAAAATTAAGTTAAAATTGTTTTTAAAATGGATCTATGAAAATACAAATAATGTTTACTTTATAGTGTTTCCTAAAATTAATACTTCATTTTAACTACATTATTAATAATTATATGATTTATAAATGTGAAATCAGATCAATGAAATTGATTAGCTAGCACTTTAATAGGCAGCCTAAATAATTTAAGGATGACCTCTTACCCTAAGTTTTACTGTTATTTAGCTATATTTGTTTTTGATTGAAAAATATTTTTAGGAATGAGTAATTTATTTTTATTTCTTATGCAGAATTTTACAAAGGACACTGATTTGGAGGTTGAGGTAGAAATCATTACTTTAGACTAACTTCATGATAGTTTGGAAAATATTTTCTTTATCAATTTTGCCAGCTTCTTTTTGTGACAGCTTTTCTTTTATCAATTTCTTTTTAATAAACTTTTTTGTATGCTTTTTAAAACAAATTACATGAAATGCTATTGCATGAAGGAGGTTGTGATAAAGTTTTCAAAATGATTAAAAATAATTTGATTTGCTTAGCTAATCTGAGCTGTGTAATCATTGCCTTATGTTGATAGTGATCGATGTCGCGAAAAAAACGCTCAATGCAAAAACCCTTCAAAAAACAAAAAGAAAACTCATAGCTTTACACATGTAATAAATTTATTTTTTATTGAACGGTTTTTGCATTGAACAGTTTTTTCGTATATCCATCTGATCATTGTATTGTTCATATGACCTTGTTTTTTTAGAAATAATGTACACTCATTTGTGTAACTTTTAGTTAAACTTTTATAAATTATTTGTATTTTAATAAATTCAATTGGAGAGATGTTGACTTAAATTTATTCTTCATTTGTATCTGAACAAACAACGTGGGTGATGTGATAGCAATAAAAGTTGCAGTTTGAGATGGCTATAAAAGGAGCAGAGAAGAAAGCTATCTATACTCTGTAATAAAAAACACGTCTTATGGATCACATCTAAAACTTAGTTTCAGGTCAAAAGAAAGTAATGACAGTTTACTTAATGTTATTTTTTTTAATTCTTAAATTTATCATTTGAGGAAAAAGGCACTGCATGACTGTCAAAAATGGCGCTTTAGGGGTTCATTGCTTGCAATCCTTAAACCTGTATGCGAAAAAGACTTGTGACTTTATTGTTTTAAATTTATTAATTTACATAATTTCGATTTGGCAACTTGGAGGAAAGGGTTTTTATACTTAATTAATGCAACTTTTTTATTTTACATTATTAATTAAAGAAGCAGTGTATTTTTCAATAAAGCCTGGTGTTTTTTTAACATTCAACTCGTACGAGAGTTTCATCCGGTGAAAAAAATTATTTATGAATATAACTAGATGAAAATTTACATGGCATCTCTGCCCTTAACCAACAACGACATTGTCTAACAAACGAAGAGATATGTAGGATTAAATATAATTCAACTGTTGTCTAACTCACCTACAGCTTTTCCCTATCTACTAGCGCTGTCGCACACACTCAATGCCTATCCCTCTTGATGAATTCATCAAACACCATTGGACCCAACATCCTCCTCCCAAAAACAAAACCATTGTTCTAGATCCATCGGAGAAAGGCTTTCAGAAGCTTACAATCTCGAACGAAATGTCCTCTCTGCGCACTTAAACCTGGGGAATAACAACCCTGGGGCGGCAGAATCCCGATCTCTTGCCGTTTACGGCCATTAACGGTCGTCCGGCTGCTGCTGGACTCTGGAGCCTGATCCCCGGATCAAGGCTGACCGATGAATTAGGGATTAAGGAGCCCCAATAACGCTGGTGACCCTTCTCGCAATTCGCGGCCTTAATTCGCAGTTGGGGGACATATCCCCGACAAAGTTGCCACTTTTGTTGGCGGTCAAGGAGGGTCATTAGGGGTACAAAGATGGGAGAGTGCTCCATCGCCATGTTTGGTCCTCCTTCAACAGCTCAGGGAGGGACAAACACAAATATTTCTCAAGTTGTTTTTTTTCAGAAATTTTTTATAATATGGAAAGTTGATTTCTTTATAAATGAAATCTCAAAGGGTCTAAACTTCATTTACGTTTAGTCTGAAATTTTTTTTATCAGTTTGGGTCCGGTCTGTAGTTTGGGAACCACTGAATTAGTTTACAATATAGATAAAAAAAGTCATTGTTATGAGAAGAAAAATTTTATGGATTAAAAGGCCAGTTTGGGACTGCTCAATACTACATATATTTAATCAAATTTAGTATTAAATGCATTATATATCTTGATTAAAATTTAATTTATTTAATCATGAACACAAACACATTTTAGTCTTTTTTTATGAAAATAAGGCAAAATAAAAAGATCGATTTGAGAAGTATTCCCATTCATGACATAAATTCATGATTTCACTATTTTTAATTTTTATGCTTTAGTTTCTTGTTGTTTCCAATAATCTGATCAATTTTGGTGGACCAAACATGGCGGACTATCCGAGCGTGAAAACTTTTATTCGAAGTCTTGAGTACCAACTTGGTGTTTTAACGATTCCCAGTTGCCTAGTTGCGAGCCACTCGAATTTTGATAGCCTATTTTTCGTTACATAACAACTCCCACAAAGAAGCATTTTCCAAGATCAGGTTGTTCGCCCCCCAACGAAAGTTGCGACTAAAAAGGAAATGCTATTATCATTAAATAGCACCTCAAGGAAAAGATGTTAAGGCTGTGTATAAAAAAAGCTGGACCACATTCCAATTATAGAAATTTATTTTAACTGATTGTTACTGTTCATAGAGATTGATCGTATTTCTTTTTTAAACCTTTAACTTTAATTCATATCTTGAATAGAAGTTTTCAATCCCCCTAGAACACATACAAAAATAAGACTTCTGAACATAGGAATATTGAAACCAATAGCATTTTATTTTACTTAAATTAGGAGAATGTTTCATCGTTTTTGCCACTTTTTCAACTGATTAATGTTTAAAATTTGCATGGGGATAATATTAGTTTACTAAAAAAACAATAAATTTAAGCATCATAATTAGGCATTGTGAACATTCTGAAAGAAAATACTACTACTAATAATAAAGTAATTACATTAGCTTGTATTCCCAGGCTTGCTTAATGTTTTGACATGGTAACAAATTTTGGTTTATTATATCCGATATCATGATTATCACCGGAAAAATAGAACTCCCTTAATAATAAACTTCAATTGCTTTGATTAATTTTAATAATAAATATTGATTATCGAAATAGGAGGTTTGGAATTTTGACCAGCTATTAACATTTTCAGTCCTAGGCCCCCTCCCAGATAGTCTTAAAACCTAGAAAACTTCGGGCGGCTGTTGGGGATCATTCATTTGTATCCGAATAAAAGGCAATTCAACTGTGTAACCAACGACATTTATATTTAATGCTGAAGAATAATGTTTTAAAACATAACTGTGGTACAGTAAAATTCTGTATCCCTTAAATCCTATGATTTTATACGTAGAATACTAGTGCATATAGTGATAAGATGTTGTAAATTGGACTCTAAAAGGAAATGTTTAAAGTCTAGTGGATCTGGCTTTAAAATTGCAAAGGTGACTACTTCAAGACGTTAAGTGCTTCAAAAGAATTTTTAAATATATGTCTGACTAATATAAAAGACTATTCGAGAGTTGTCAGTGAATCCTTATTACGGTATTCAGATCACGGGGGCTGTCAAGCCATATCATACATAAAATGGAACAGGAATTGAAATCATGGTGTCGAAGGTTGGAATCATAAATTACATTTAAGAAATTGACAAAAAACATAAGGCGGGAAGTCAAAACTCACTCGATAGAATAAGCTGATGAAATTATAACATTTGTTCCCATCTCGCACATTTCTTGGAAAATCAGTCAAAACTACAATCAAATTATTCCCGAAACTCTCGACACAGCATTCCCCAAAACGAGTTAACAATCCCGTTCCACATTTCACACCGCTATCACTCATCCAGTTTTTACACCCGATTCTCCATTCCTTCTCGAGCAAATTTAATTACGATCTTAAACCCACTCTCGGAAAAACAACACCCCATCGCAATAACAAAAGAGGTTTTAACGAAAATTAGAAAACAAAAAACCCTTTCTGGCCCGAAAACGAAGGCGAGTCACTTAAAAATCGGGACGTTTTTAATTCTCGAACGCCAATTCCACTAATGGGGCGGCAAAAGAAAGATGGCTGATTAAAAGGCCGTGGAGCGAGCGAAAGCGCTAATTGGCCCGGGCAGCTGCTTGTTCGGAATCTGATTATACTTGTCGCCAAATTAAATGAACGGAGGTCAAAGCGGGAAGTGGAATTTTGGGGAGTATTAGTCTTATCTTTCCTATGTGAAAAGGCTGAAGCGATCGTTATTTGGATGCTGTGGGAGCAATGCAGGAGTGGGATTACTGAAAAGAAGTAGAGATTGTATCTTACGTGAATGGAATGGTGTTACTGTGTAACAGGAAGATGGGAGCTAAAGGATTGACTTTCATAACAAAAGCAGATTGTAAAGAGTAGTTTCTGGAAAAACATTACATTTATTAAAAAATATGCATCTGGTATACCTTATCATGGTGGTTTTATAGTTAGTGAACTTTGAGTATTCAGGTCTTCTTAAAAAAGGATATTTTAATATTTTGCATTAAAAAAGTATTGTATTCATTTCCTAAAAGCGTTAAAAATAATTTACGGTTTTGGTCATCTGATCAAGTGAATCGCCAGTTTGAAAAAGGGAATATCCCAAAACCAAGTTTTGAGAAAATCAACGGGAAAAAACTGTAAAAGTAATGGAATTTTGATTGTGTAATCACCAAACTTTTACTGAAAATTCAGGACTCTATTTAGAATACAGAACAATCATAGAAAAAAATAAGGGAATTTAAAAATATTGTACAGTAAAACAAAAAGTTGATGGATTCCCTTTTTCAACCTTATGAAATTTCAGGTGAAGAAAAAAATCTTAAAAAAACCTTAAATGGTCGATAAAATTACATGTCTTCTCATCTCACAGCATAAAAGTGAGAAATAGAAAGACAGAGAAAAATAAAACTAAAAACTATTATGAATAGGAGTCATTAAGGTTAGTATTAATGGGGCGGGTGAATATAAATGGGAGTCAAATATTCACTGGACAAAAAAGGTAAAAACACTTTTAGGTTATAAAAACAAATTTTGCTTTGGCTTACTTAGTTTACAACACAAAAAGAATAGGAAAAGAAAGACAAATAACTTAAATTTGAAATTAAATTTTAAAAATACAATGAATGGACATCGATTTCGTCAAATTTAGGGGTTATATCTCATGCCTATTGAGGGTAGTTATTTTTCCACCTCTGTCTACTTTGTATAGAGCAAGGATTTGAGATTTTTCTTTAGTGTATATAAAGGGATCATGAAATTATGCTCTTACGGCAGTATGGACCATCGTGAGTTAAACCGGATGCAGGAGTAAAACCTCGCATTCTAGAGTTAACGTTATCAACTTTAGTATGCGAGGTTTTACTCCCGCTTCTGGTTTAACTCGTGATGGTCAATACGGTCGTTAGAGCAATTTGAATTTCTTTGGACTTATTCTCTTTTTTAAACTAATGATTCAAGTATTGTTTTTAAGGCCCTTAAAGTAGCTTAGTTTCTTTTCATTGAGAAGAAATTTAATTCAAAATGACATTCAAGCTGAGCCTTTTAATGAACGTGCGAAGCTGTTTGGTTGGTTTTGATTTAAAAAAGTTTTTATCTTTCTACGTGTGATGAAGTAATTGTGTTTTAAAATTTCATTACTTAAATGAGAAAATAAGGAAAATATGTATGCATCTCAATAAAAGATTATGTGATCTGAATATACATATTTTTATAAAAACATTACAAATGCAAAGAATTGTATAAAAATTGAAAAAATAACCTTAAATACGAATACAAAATATTCTCATATTTTATGTGCAGTTGAAACTTGGTATAAAATCTAAAACTTTCACTCGTATCTCACTCACAACCTCTTTAAAACCAGCTCCCACCCCCCTTTAAACCCTCCCCTCTTCATCAGACATGAGCGATGATTTTTCAGAGCTCAGGGTGACAAGATCAACCCCCCTCTACCCGGGTTGTGAGTTGCCCCTCTAATTGCATTACCCGGGGTAGAACTATTCTCTGGAGCCCGGGAAGTATCAACCCTTTCCCGAAAATTAAGTTGTTTTTTTCCTGAATGGGATAAAAAAGAAGGGCCCATCCGCAGTTTTGACGTTTATTGGGCCAAGTGATTGAAAAGGGGTATTTTTGAAGTAGGGTAGGATGTGTATGAAATCTCGGGGAGGATGTTTAGTTTTATTTATAATGTATAGTTTTTATTTTTATTTTGATGGATAGTTGAATGTTTTCAACAAAGAAACGTTAACTTGGAGGGAAATATTAAAACTGTTTTGAGATCAAGATTTAGAAAATAAGATTTCTTTGAAAACTTGCACCCAGTGTCAAAAAAAGTAGTAAAACATTGTTGAAAGGTTTCTTTAATACCAAGTTTGAGATGTAAAGAGTTTTTTAAAAACAAAATTAAAACTCGTGGAATTTTGAGCAAACTTTTTAAAAATCGCGTATAATTTAATGAAAAGATGCTGAGCCACTGTGGATGTGACTTAAATGAAAACATAATAGAGATCATATTATTGTGATGGATATAATTTTTGATTGAGTTGATTTTTTAAACTGAGATTGATAAGTGAAAATAGATCAAATGTTATATTTTCCGAAACAGGATTTGTCTCAGTAAGTGATTATGAATTTTATGTTACCTAAAAATATTTCAGTATTTAAACCGTATATTCCCTCTTCATTTTACTTCTACTTATTCCTTTTTAAAACAAGTTTTACTCATCAGATGTTGGAACACATTAAAATATTAGTTTAAACCTCAAAATTAAGCATGAACAGGAAATTGGCACAAAATTTTGGATCAGTTATATAATACAACTATACACACACCAGCGTCCTAGTGTAAAAATATGTTGTCTTATACCTAGATATTTCAAAAACCATTACCTAAAATCTCCACACCACATTGCGCGTTACATCCAAGTATAAAAGCTCGTAAAAGTTAATAAAAACATTAAGATGGCAGTTTTAAAAAAATTACCAATTTTTTTCGGAGCCTTCAAGAGCTATGTGCGTTGCCTTCCCCTTATCCATTTAACGAAACATATACAGAACGTCATTTAAACGACTCAACTTCAGCAAAAAAAGCAGAGCAACGATTGAAAAATTGAATTTTTCAATTCACTGGAGAAACGGGGCGATCCTGGCTTTTAGTTCGCATTTAGGTGTGAGTCACACACATGTGAACCTCACTTCATCGAAAGTGTCCCGACCATTGAGTGAGTCTCTACGCATCATTTGATTAGGGGTATCGGGTAAGCGTCGATTTCTCACCCAAAGCCAAGTCACCCGGACACCATTAGGGCCTTATTTCACTCATTAAATGGGCATAAGGCGGCCCACGATGATGTCAAGTTCTGAGTGGCATATTGCTATTCTGTCACAGGAGGTAGACATTTTTGAACACCCATTCGTTTGGATGGCTAGGTATTCTGAGAGCATCAGGCAAGCAATTAACAAAAATTATTTTTAAAAATATGGAATTTAAATATAGATAAAATATTTCATACTTAAGAGAATAATTGGATAGTTGTATCATTGAGTTTATTTACATAGTAGTCTATGTTAAAGTTATTTTCCTGTATCTTCCAATGTGATTTCTTCTAGGAATGCCCGAAATTTCTTCTTGTTTGAAAATTTCAACAAAATTATTTTAGTATGTAGTATGTATTGTAGGACCTTAATGAATGCAAATATAGTTTCTAGGTCAGGTATTCAAGAGAGTTTTGTTTTTAAATTGCCTAAAACCTACCAAGCGAATCAAAAAGTGCTCCTTTTTTGGGTCTTTCAAGAAAAAAAGGCTATTTTTGTATCCATTATAATTTATTTGCTCGAATACTTCAATTTATCTATTATTTTAGGTTATTTTTCGGTTTTTATGAAAAAATCACAGGAAAAATGTCATTTAGGTTGTTAAATAGTTATATATTTAACTGTGAAATATATTCAGTTCAGAACAATCGGTTCTCAATTTTTACTTTGATAAATGTAGCTAAAATTAAAAAGTTAGACAAATCACATTTAATTGTTGCTATATGGGTATCTTAAAAAATGTGGCTAACTCTAGGAGGAATCTAAAACAAATTAACATATTATAGGGCCCCCGAATTTGAATATTTTAAGATAACATCTACCAGAGATCTAGCCTAGAGAAAAACCCTTCTAATCTCTATAATTTTTATTTTTAGCCTTATAAAACGTTTAAAACCTCCATAACGCTAGAAAAATTTACGTCATAAGCCTCTGAGGGATCCCATAGGCAAGGACACAGCTATTTCCTCAATTTTACGTACAGGGACCAAAGATGGAGGTTGGGAACACTCAGCCAACACCCTCCAAAACCCGTGATCCGTGGCAAAACCTTTTAAAACAGCGACAAGGGTTTTTTTCGGGGTGCACCAAAAATAACAAAAAGGAGGGGGAGGAGAAGGGTGACAAAAAAAGCCCCCCTCAACCCGTGCGTTTGAGGAAAAAGCAATTAAAGAGCGAGAAATGATTTTTTAATCTTCGCCGGGCGCCACATTAAATGGTCATGAAGAAGAAACGCGGGGGACTAGATGGCAGTCGTATTGTCTTAGGGTAATACCCGTGAAAATGGGGGTTTATGGCTAACGATGACGCTTTTTGCAGTGCGCTTCGGTGGGTCGTAGTTAGTGCTCGACTGTGTCATTTTGTTCCGATTATGTTTTGCCCCTCTTTTTGCCGGGGGCATCAGCAAAGAAAATGAAGGGGGGTCGTCATAATCAGGGAATGATTGGCGATCGATAGGATGAGAGTGATAATGACGAGTTGAGAGTGGCATTTTTGCGCTTGGTAATTGGGTTATGATCAGGAAATATTCACTTCGGAACTGGTCAGAAGCAGAGTGAGGGTTTTTGTGAAACTGAATTCATAATGAATGCACTGGGGGGATTCTAGGGGGTGGTACGGGGATTTGTGTCTCCTCTTGAAAGAGTGAAAGCATAGTTGGTAAAATAACTTCTGAAAAAAATCCTAATAAATCAGATTTGTGAAGTTGTGAAGATTCAGTGGCTAAAAAAATGTATTTTCCAACTACAGTATACTTCCGAAAAGACGAACTTCGTTATGTCGTGAACCTCTATTTTTCGAAAAAAAAAATTTCCCCCCTACTTTAGGTAATCTTCTAACTTAACTTGCTACACCGAAAACTCTTTATCTCGAAATATTTTACCAGTCCTTTCGACTTTGTCATATAGAGAGTATATTGAATATTTTGGAAAAAAAAATCAGATTTGTTTTGTGAAAGATGTTTAAAAAAATTTTGACCCCCCTCATAATCCAAACTATAGGATACGCCCTTGTGCATGCCTATTTAAACAGTCCGACATTTTTAAGTATTAGCCTGTGAAAACTGTGGTTACTTTATAAATGGTATTGCTTACACCTCAAGAGAAAGTTTTAGAAGTGGTTTCTAGATAGAGTTTCGCTAAATTACACTTCCAAAAATTTAGTAATTTCTTTATTGGAAAGATATAAAAGATGCTCCTACAATTTTATTGCGTGTCTTCTCCATAGTACTCGGCCCCCTTCTGAAGTACTAGCTGTTTCAAAATGCCATGTTGCATTTTTTTCTCATTTTATTAATATTGACTAAAAATAGACTAAAAACATCAACTTAATTTTTTTTTCATTCGGCATTAAAGATCATCCAAATTAATGGTACTTCTGCGTTTAATTTTTTTAGTTGCCTTACGAATTGATCCCAATAATAAGCACATTATCTGAAGTTTTGAGGAACGGTAGAAACTATTCTTTTCGAGACATTTCATCCATGTGAGAAATAAATCCCACAAACAACTTCTCCAGAGCCAATTTGAAGGAACAAACTTTCCGAGATGAGTGAAAAAACCACTCCCAGTGTACGGCAAAAAAAAAACAAAAAAACTTTCAACTTTCCACCGAAGAGTGTCTCCGTGGTTGATACAATAAGGAAGAGATAAAAGACACGAAAGAGAAAAAGATAAAAAACTTTCCAATAATCTAAGGGTCACTTCCCACAGCTGTGATGCGCAGTAGGTTACGGTCTTGAAGGAAAAATAAATATATGTTTCGGATAAAATGGAGAATAACAACAAATATGAAAGAACTTCCAATGAAATATAGCGTCCTTAGAAACACTGCCCCTCCTCAGAAGAAAAAAAAAGTGAAGAGAGGACTCAAAATGAAATTCCTCTGATCGATCGTGAAGGTTGTTGAAAGGGAGCCAATCATTGGCCAACTAGTTCCCCAAGAAGAAGCTTAAAGTTGCCGGGGAAAAAAGATTTTTTGAAACAAATAGAAAGTAAATGAATAAAAAATGTCTTCCGAGGGAAAAAGTGAGTGACAGCCTTAGACCAAATAATAAAGTTTTTTCATCATCCCGGTTTCCTTCATCCTCTTTTTTATACAGGGGCAGATTCCTTTCTTTATTATTGTTTTCATTTTTCAGGACTGTGTGTGGAGTAAAGTGCTAAGGCAGCAAATTCCGATTTTTCGGGAGAAGATATTACTGAATCGTTTTCACCTGAGATATACTTTTCGGGGGTTGTGGTTTCCGAAGCTTCGGATTTTTTATTAATCGTGTTGGCTTCGACCGCGTGATTCCCCCCTTCTCTTTGGAAGAATGAATAATTCATTCTTCACCCCTGTGCTAAAGGGAGTGTGAATTTTGAGAGCTTTGACTTTTATGGTAGGTAACTTTATCAACCATTTCTCGATCGAATTTCCCTGTTGAAAAACGAGAAAAGGCGTTTATATTTAGCATCAAAAATTTATTTGACACGAAAGCTATACTTTTATAGTTATTTTTATATTTAAATTCTAACATGAAATACAATAACGATGAATGGCCCGATTCAGAAAATTTAGTATTGTAGAGATTAAACACGTTGGAACCCAGTTATATTTTTATAATGAAAACTTCGTATTAGTCTGTTCACTTGAAAATAAAGTTAAAAGTTTTATTCTCATTTTGATAAAAAAAAATTCTGAAAATGCATTCCAGAAAATATAGCAAGTTATTTTCATTTTAAATTTAAGATGCTTTTGAAACTAAGGAGCCCTCCTAGCTTATGATTTACAATACAAAATCATAGCTTGGATAGACATGAAGCTAAAAGAGAAATAAATGGTAATAAAATAACATGTAGGTTTTAGAAATTCAGAAGTAGTGCCCAAACTGTGCAACATTTGAACACTATTCAAATTTTAATATAATGCTTATTAAACTTCCTATACCCATTCAATTTAGTCGTTATAGGATATGGAAATAATGAATTTTGAATTGAAATGCAACATAAATTTACTCTAGAGGACACACACTGAAATAATCATTTTTCAGTGTGGGTATAGGAATTTTAATATAATGCTTATTAAACTTCCTATACCCATTCAATTTAGTCGTTATAGGATATGGAAATAATGAATTTTGAATTGAAATGCAACATAAATTTACTCTAGAGGACACAAACTTAAATTATCAATTTTCTTGTCAAATTACAATACAGCTATTTGATATGGCTATAATAAAAAATCTTGATGAACTTTAAAACCTTGAACTGAACATATTATGGTTGACGGTTGTTTTTTTAATAAGGGGAGGGATACTCCCTACTAAGTGCCAAGTAGGAGTCTAAATAAGGCGAGCAACTCCTCTCTCGGTACCCCTAGTTATCTCTTTGTGAAGCCAATTCACAGTCGAGAGTCACCTTCCATTTCACTGCAATTAAACCCACCCACTCTAAACAAACATTCCAATTAAACTCCCTTCTCCGTACCTTCCATAAAAGAAAAAAAACCACCGAAGCATCCCGCAACAAACCGAAACAGGGCCATTTCTTGAGTCATAACGCGTCACGGCTGATTTAGCGGCAATGTGGCTCTCGGGACGTCCAGAGGAATTATGGGATGGCACCCGGGGCGCCCTTTATCAAATTTCTCCGGTTCCGCCGCGCGGTTTTATGGCCGCCGCCATGATAGAGGAGTTGATAACGGCGATTTTCGCCGCGAGGCCCCCTAGCGATTGATTTGTTGGCGTTGGCGGCAGAAATTGGGATTTTTAATGGGGTGTTATGTTTGTTGTGGGTGGGAAGATGGGGTTTTAAGAGGTTGAGAGGGCTTGTAGGTAAGCTGATTTTGTGTAGTTTTGTACGGTAGTTGATGGAACTTGTAGTAATTAATTCATTGATAAAATAGTTTTTGACCATGTTTCTTATACAGACTTCCACAAACATTCGCTCAGTCCGCAAGCGAACTTCCATTTTTTTATTATCTTGTAAGAATTGTTAAGGCCATTTACAGGTATTATATCAAATTTTCAAGATGAGTTTGGATGAGTTTCAAGTTTGGGCTTTGAATCGTGAAGAAATTGTACTGGTTACCTATTAGTTGTTGTTATTTTAGCCACAAGAAATTCTTCAGGGAAAAATTTCTTGTGTTGAAAATATTTGCATGGCGTGCTTTTTGTGAATTAAAAAAAGAAAATGCAATTAGTATTTTGACGTTTACACGATTTAAAATTTTGGTTCATATTTTAATCAAGATTTGGACTTATGTTAAACTACAAATAATTACGTATGAAAAGCGTTCAACTACATACTTGAAACTTTCTTGTTTTAAAATCAAGATTTTTTTAGGTCAATGAGGAAGTTGCATGATTTTTTAAAATTTTTAATCGATTCTTCTTGCAAAAATAAGCAACTACCCAAAATTTGAGGCCGATCGAGAAATTTTTTGATTGTCAAAAAAATTAACAAAAATCCCCTTTTTAAAAGCGCGCGAAAACGCCAAGAGTTTGGATGTGACGTCATCTTACAATAGGCATTGTTAAAAAGCAATGGAGTTGATGGTATTATTGTTGACGTCATCCTACAGTTTAAACAATAAACGTTTTCAGTCACGTGTTTTTTTCTCGACTTTTAAATTAAAATATTTAATTACCTGTACATTTTTTTGAAAAACTGACTAGATATTTCATTTTACCATACAAAAAACCATACGGAACACTTGTTTGTTTTTGAAAATCTGACACATGCAACTTCCTTATTCACTCTGTTAACCTGCTTTGACCAAAAAACTAAAGTACGACGATTATCTGTTTAATTAAATCAATATACAATTTAAATTTATATATTTTTATTACAAAGGTGTTTTGCCCCAAATGTAGACTTCTTATAGTGTAACCAAAACACGCTGAAGTGGTTTTCTGCTCTCCAATTATCTTCTTGTTTCTAATCTGTTGTGGTGTAATAAATTGGATCAAGCTGAAAAACAATATCTACACAGAGTCTGTATCTTTGTTTTTTTTGCAATAACGAAGATGTGATGTAGTTGAAAAGCAACATTTACAGAGAGTCGGCATCTTTGCTTTCCTGTAACAAGTGGACCCTATCTGGAAAACGACTTTTACAGAGTCGTCATCTTCGAGAGGGAAAAAAGCGTTTACAAAATCTTACATTCTTTTTTCAGGTCAACAATACAGTAAAAATTATTCTGTTACTAAATACTTATACCCTAAATGTTTTATACATTCTCAGTTTTAGTTATACTTTTTGTTTACCCCAAATTTCATTGCACTTAAAAAATTAGTAAATTACATTCACAGAGCTTTCCTATGTAAATTTCATTTCTGATTATCTATAAAAAATGGGTTTATTTCTTTAGATAACTAAGATAAAAATTTAAACTTCTAAATAACTTCTATGTGCACTTCTTAATTTTCTATTTTTTCTTTAAATAATCTCAATTTAAGATATTTCTTCGTATAGCTAAATTCATCCGAAACGTTTAATTAAAACACGTCATTTTTTATAAGTAGTTACTTTCAGTAGGTATGCTAAAAGAATGGATTAAAAAGTTAATTAATGAAACAGATTATAAGTTGATATTCTTTTCTGCGGTGCATCACCTCTCACCTCCATTCCTGGTAATAAAAAAAGGAATATTAACTCAGAAGTCATCCTGTGAGAAAATATATCTATTACATTTCGATAGATGGCGCAGTGTAAGATACTTCCATCCAGTTTTCAGTTCTATCCTTTAGCTCGGATGTACTTCAAAATTGGTAAATATTAGAACAGAAATTATGTACTTCTTTTAAGAGCTAAAAAATCTTGCTTTGTAAGTTTTTTTTTAAAATTAGTTTTGTTTCTTCTGACACAATATTTTTTTCCACAAATGAAGGAATGTTCTCTGTGATGTCTCAGTGATGTATAGAAGAATATTTTGCATTTACAAAATACGTATTTTAATCCCATTTCTAGGTATGTCATCAAAGAGGCATCTGTTAGAGGATAAATTTAGAACGTAATACAAAAGTCATTATGTTAAGACGCAAAAAGGTTCAGTGGTCAGGTTACACAGAATAAAAAGGGCGGAACCCAAAACAAATACATGTTTGTGACAATAAAGAAAAGAAAAGCGTTAAAATACTTTGAAAACTATATAGCCAATTGAAGTGTTTTTTAAATAATCAAATAGCACTAAATTAAAAAAAGTTCAACAAATAAACTAGGTTGCATAAAAAACGTGCATTTAATGACTAAGTTAGACAGACAAGAAATTAACTAAAAATATTGTGAGAATAATAAAAGATATCTATGTGTCTAAGTTTTTTAAATAAAAAGTGAACTTTTTGTACGTACGTGAGTAAAAAGTTCAAATAAGTAAGCATAAAAAAGTTAAAGAATGGAATCAGCTAAAAAAATCTTCAGAAATGTCAGACACTAACCACCAAGTGCCACAGAAGAAAATTAATCCGATGCCAGCGTGAAATTTCTCACGCACTTCGCCGCATTCCTCCCAACCTCTCCATCACCCCAGCTGATGAACAATACTCAAGAACAAACGCGTCAACCCATCGGAATTCTACCCCTCCCTCCAACACGTGTTCCGTTCTCACACACCCCAAGAAAACATCCTCTCCCGAAAAGCCGCACATGCACCCTCATAACTCACTAAAACCCCCTCAAAAAACACTACGTTCATTCACCGCAGAGCTCTAATCACCATAATAGATAGTCCCGTGACGTCTTCCCCGCGGGACCCCTTTCAAAGAGTCCTGCACCTCCTTTCCGAACTTCACCTTCGCAGGCTCCGCCCATCGAGCACCTCCCGACCAATGGGAAGTGATCCCGCACTCCAGTCTGGGCCAAAGACAGCGGAGTTGGGCCGGCCAATGAGAGGCAAGCTCCACAGTCCTGTGTTGTCTTCGGGAAGTGGGGAGTAGGAGAGAGTCGGTCCCTCTCTGCTCTCTAATTGGATTTTCAACCCCACTTCTCCCCCGATAGAGCTAGCTCCCCTCAGTTGGCAGTGGGCTGTCAGTTGGAGCAGTGAGACTTGAGTGTCAATAGAGATCTCTCTTCTTCCACATGGAGTTGGCGCGGACTTTGCTGTATTGTTTGGCGCGATAGGAATGACTGTTTGGTTCACCTGGAGAAGATCGCAAATCTCAGACAGTTCAATTGTTGTCTAAATTAGAAAGTTTGTGGAGGATATCTTTTGTCCGAAATTTCTCTGCTGCTGGTTTTTTATTATGAAGGAAAAACGTTAAAAGGAAAGAGTGGTGCAAATTTAAGCGAAAAAATTTTGATTGATATCTGAAAAAAGAGAAGAACTTTTGTCTAAGAAAACAGGACTTTGTTTATTATGAACATGAGCAGCCACAGTGACAGGTTTCGAAACCGGAATGGATTCCTCCCTCAAGGATTAAAGTTTCCGCCTTTGCAGGTAGGTCTCTTGTAATTTCACTAAAGGTAAATACGAGATTAAGTTGAATATCTTCTTATTATATTGTCAAGCAAGGAATATTTTCCTTTGCATTCTTATGTTTTCTTCCATGTTGAAATTCCCCTCTTATAAGTAATTTAAAGATAGATTTTTCAACTTTAAATTCAGACCTACTCTTATAACTATGATATAAAGAGCATTGAAATGTAAAAGTTTTTATTCTAAAATGAACTTAAACAAGGACAAACCCCTTTTTCTACTCAAATATGTATAAATTTACACCATTAGATTAATTTAAGACACCCTGTGTTTTTAATTCTGATTAAAATAATTTTTTTTCTAAGACTATCTCAATTCTCTTTTCTCTAAAAATTTATAGTACTCACAAAACTTATTTCTTTGCTGGAATGGTTTCACCTAGGAGAGGTCAAGCAAAATTGTTTTGAAATGAAATGTAGTATTTTTCTCTTTATACCTTGAATTATTTAATAATTTAATAATGTAACTACACTGGGATTACCAAAATTCCTTTACACTGAAATAACATACCCTCACCAAACAGATTAATCCAATATATTTTGAATGTGTTCAAATGCCTTATCGACAAATTTATTTAGAAACAAACACAACATGTTCTTTCACAAGGATTGATGTCTTAAGTCTTTTCGAATACCAAGATATTTTTAAAGGAGTGAAAAATCCATTTTATGCGATATTTCAACATCAATATTGTCATTACTAAAATACTACTTAATAGTAAAATTTTTAAGAAAAAGTTACAAAAATTGTTACTTACCTATATAACAAATTTTCAAAGTATTTTACATTTAATCCTTAATTGTTTAGCATGTTTGACGAAATTTAATTTGGAGTTTGAAACGTCTATTGTCTCGAAACTTAAAAATTATAACTAAAATTTAATAAAATGTTACATTTGTATCAGAAATTAAAATAATACAAGAGTGATACCATTAAAATTAGCCTCAAATTAAGACCAATAAAGTAGTTAAACTGTTTAAAAAGAAAGGAACCTTTTCTTCCTAGGCATTTCTTGAAAAAGTAGGATAGAGATTTTTATAAAAGTTAAAAATAATACTGTGCGCTGGGATATTATTTGCATTTTTAAATTTAATTTTAATAATAAGTATTCCATCCAAACATTTATGAAAGAAAGTGCAATTAATTTAGTCGGAATTTTAATGGGAGTTTGCAATAGAGTAAAATATCTTATGCAAAATTGTCAAAGGTTGGTTGCTTAGGTTATTGGTCCAATGACCATAATAGGTCATATGTTACTTCAACCAAGATCAATTGTCAAAAGATTTTTTGTGCATTATAAATGCGTTAGATCCTAGATTTGATCCTTAATTTTATTAGATCCTTAATTTAACTCCAATGAGCTTTTCTATGTAGTATTTTAATGGATGGTTTTGGGGGAATATTTATATGTATTTTTCTTAGGGTCAGTTTGTGACCAATGATTCGTTCCAATCTGAAAATTCTTCAAATACGCACTAAGAAAATGTTTCTTATTACTTCAAGAGAATTAATTTATTTTACAAATTGTTTTTCATTATTTAACTGTTATATTTTCATTGACTCTAGAACAACTGAAAAAGTATATGAAGACAAACAAAGCAGTTTTAAGTTAATTATTTAAATAAATATCTCCTATTCTCTAAATTTAGAGTTTAAAATTAGCATAAAGATAATATCTAAATAATCAGCTTGAAACTAGTATTTCTCTTTACTTAAAAATATTTTCCAATTGCTCATCACAGGCAGATTGTGAACATTTCGCAGCTTATTTAATTGAAAGGAAAAAAGTTTAAGTTAAGTTTCATTAAGTTTTTGAGGCCCATGACGGGATGAAGAAAACCACTGAGCGCACCTTTCAATTAAAATGGCCATTCGATTATTTTTGGGCTGCATGGGGAAGAGGGGGTGTAGTGGCAATTCAGGAGGGGAACGGTTGAGGGGACATGTTCGCAGGGAGGCATTGTTATTGTGACGCATTGTTATGTAAAACTGTAGAGAGGAGTTTCAGGGAGACAAATGGAAGTCGCGACCATTTATTTCGGATTCCTTGAATTAAAAGTTGGGACAAAAAGAGAGAAGAGACACCGAGAACTTGCGGAGTGAATCCCGTTTCGTATTTGGTTAAGTGCAGAAAAACTCCCTCCAAATCCATTTGGGATGAAGGTTTCGTATTCAAATGAGTTTTCTTTTTCAATGATTTAATCTATGAGGGGAAAAAGTAGGGTATGGTTTTCTGTTTCGAAATTTTGAAGGAAAGTTAAGAGTACTAAAGGTTTAAAATTCAAACTATTAATCTTGATATCAATAATTAAAAAAATTTTTACTGTCAATATTTATGTGTAATGTATAAAAATACTTCGTTGATATTCAAAGACCGATGGTCAATAATACTTGGAAAAACAAAAGATTATGAAAGATAAAATATTTTCCATTACCGCTTGACTTCAATGACAGTTTTATAAATTTGGGATTAGAAATCCTAAGACGGACCAATGAAAAATAAGTACTTAATTTAGTACGGGGGTTTTGTGGTCGGCAGAATTTGAGTCTGTATTTTAACACTTGACTTTATAGAATAGTGTGGCTGATACGATGGTTTTAAAGTTTGTAAATGTGAATTTACATTAATTTTTTTTGTTTCTTTGTTTAATAACATTAAAACATATGATCTGTGCTTGGTTATAGTTTGCCTCCTTGTTATATATGTGTGTTAAGTTTGATTGTTTTTCTATTTTTGAAATTTGGGGGACTTGGGGGGTCAGAGTATTTTTTTTAGCCATGGCCTTCCGCAAAGTTCCACACTGCATCGGGGATCTGTATCCCCGGATCTGAGGTTCTTCCGGTGCGCACTTCTTTGATTTTTGAATTAATATTTGTAATATGAAATATAAGTACTAAAGTATACATTTATACTTTCATTACAAATAAGTTGACCTTAAGCCAGTAACTTAATGATGAGATCTGCTCTTGTTAAAGGTATTTCCAAGCTGTTTCTCCTTAAAAACTTGACATTCTCCTTTGATTAAAAACTAACTGAATAATGAGCAACCTATTAGCTTATGCTTGTGAATACTTTGGATAAACATCTACAATGTTTAATCCCTATGATTTTTTTCAGTGGATGATAAATCAATATGCTAACAACAAAAATCAGGTAAATTTTGATGACTTTTTCAAACAATTTTTTCTTATGAGCAAAATGTATAGATCCGTTTTTCAGCAATCGGTTTCTCTTATTGGTGTTTGAAAACAGATTTTTCATTTTACTGCATCATTTTTGTAAATGATCTTGTTTCCAGTTAAACGAATATTATCTTAATGTTAGAGGTTATTTTTGATGAAAACATTTTTACTAAGAAGCGACCGCAATTGTATATTTTGTAAAAAAGAATCATATAAAACGATGCAAGATTAAAATTATTGCTGAAATTTTTAATAAAAAAATAATTTAATATTTTGATGAATTTTGGTAACTGAAAAGTACCAATAATCACTTTCTATAAAATCATGTTTAAATGATTTATTCTTAAACTTAAAAAAAATTTGTTTGCTGGAAACAAAAAGTATTATTGAGGAATATAATGAGAAAGGGTTGGGTAGTTGATATATTTGCATAAATATCAGAGTTGCATTATTTCCTCTTAAAAGTATTATCGGAAAAAAGTTTTATTATAGTTTTTTATTATTTAATTCTAAAACATTAAATAGTTAATATAATATTGTGTTAATGATTTCTAATAAACAATTTATTTGTGGGATACTTTTTTCAATAAATACAATCGGAATTAAAAAAAATAACATAATGTAATTTAACTACATCACTTAATAGAAAGTTTGTTCTTACGTATTATCCCGTCGACTGTTCCGCGACCATCAAATCTAACGGCACAGTCGATGAGATTCGGTAGGATTCAGCTGCACAGTCGACGTATTTAACAGGGTGTAAGACCCACATTTTGAGAATCGTTGGCTTAATTGCATACATTTTACTTCCATTGTGAAACTATTTTTTTTTGACATTTTACTTTAGACCAGGAGGATGTCCGAATTCGGACTATTTTAATTAACTTTCTGCTCGAGTACTACTGCTAGTTATCGTACAATTTTAACAACTATACAAAAATAAAGGGGCCAATTACCCATTCACCAAAAACTCATAAATTTCCTCTTTCACCATATAATTTTTGTTTTTTATTTTGTACCAACTCAAAATATTTACGCATTTCCCAATTCATTTTCACTTCCACACATTTAACCGATCGGAATGAAATCAACATGCCCGTTAACAAACTCATATTCGTGTAGTTTTAACGATCGCTGCTTCCCTTCCAGGGTCTCTGCCTGGACAGCTCAGCCTACCTGTCGAACGCCATGGGCGGCCCGGCGGTCATGGTGCTGAGCTCGTCATGCGGCGACGTGTCGCCGCACAACCCCAGCCACGTGTCGCTGGCCGCGCGCCCCAAGGAGTCCTTCCCGAGCCCCGCGTTCCCGGTGCGACCCTTCTTCGCACCGCAGGGCGAGCCCTACCCGTCGCCGCTGCTCTCGCTGCACCACCCGCTGTTCGCGGGCGGCGCTTTCGGCCGCGGCTACCTGAACGGCGCCTTCCGGCCGCTGGAGGACCGCGCCTTCCACGGCTCGGCCTTCGCCCCGGCCACCGCCAAGGGCGCATCGCCGCTCTGCTTCCAGCCGGCCGCCGACGCCTTCCAGCAGAGCGCCTTCGGCGGAGATGCTAAAGACGCCGACAGGACGGACAGCGACTCGATGGCCGACGGCCCCGACAGGATGTCCGTCACGCCGAACATGTCCGAAGAGTCCCGATCGATCGAGAGGTCCACGCCTGAGGATGGAGGGACGCCCAAACGTGAGTACCTTTTCGTTATTTTTATGAGAGAGAAAATTTGTATTGTTCTGTATACTGAGTGTTTAGTTGCCATTCGTCAATAGTATCCCCTTTCCACATTACTCTAGTGAAGGTATAATTTTTGGGATTCAAACGGAAGGTGACGGGGGAACTTTTTCTCGATCACTATTTGGGTCTATGAAGAGTGTTCATAAACTTTTTTCATGCCCAGCTCTTTCAGAAGTCCTCGTGAAATTTCCTTGCCAATCCACAGGGCTGTAACTAGACTTTTACCTTTTATTTGTGATGCTTCGTCCCCTAAATATTTTCTACAAATATTCCGTGCGATTCCATGCATTTGATGATGACTAATAAGTTAAACTGTAATTTTAGAAAACAAAGGGTAAATGTGAACCCTGGAGAACCAAATTTTAAAACTTTGTTGGTAATACTGATCTTTATATCAGAAAGGGGGAGGACTGAGGGTCCTCCCCATATAGAAAGATTTTGAAATATTGCTCATAAGAACAGTTTTAGTCTGGGTGTTTAATAATCTGGAATAATTTGCTGTACATTTCTTTAAGAAATTCCTTATAAATGTCTCCCCATTTCTCAACAAATCTTGCGCCACCTTGAGAACACAGTTCAAAAGATCCTTAGAAAATAAAAGGTATCGCCATTTTTTATATCGTGCTCTGTGGTCAGAACACTACTATCTCTTTTCCCTCAAAATGCTAAGAGAAGGATATTTAAATCATTGAATTTTCTTAATGGGGAAACTTTATAAACGAGTTTTCTTAAAGCCACTTTCTTTCTGCCAAGTTTATTCTTTGGATGTGAAAAGCTTCTATCGGGGTAGTAACCACTATAGTTATCGTGTTTTAGTAGTTAATAACTATATTGTATAATTGCTTTCCTTCTAAATACCTTTTAAATAAGCACTTTGGAAAGAAAGTTAGGGAGAAGGAATGTGTGTGTGTGTGTTATCGAGAAAGAAAAAAGAGAGAAAGGAAAAGAGAGAGGTAAGGTATATATGGAGGATAGATATGACAATAGAGTCGAAGAAAGATGGTAGGTGTGAAAAAATGCTTTAGGGAATAGAGAATTGAAACTATAAAAAAAGAAGGGGGAAAGAAGTAATAAAAAGAAAATCCAGATATTAGGTATCAAATATGCTGATAAAATGGGTAAAAATGATACTATCTTATCAGTGCCTATAAGTATTGGTTTTCTTTAGTCCTCCATCACTAGATTTGATGGGAGAGAAACCTTATTGAGGGCGTGTATATGTTTGAAGAGAGTGACGATAAAATAGGAATGGTTTTTATGACACCCAAGTATTGGGAATCGGTGGTATTCATTCAGTTAGCTCTTTTTAAGGTATTTTTTGGATCTGCAGGGTTCTGTTCTGTCAAATAACATTTTGCAGTTTAATGGAACTACTTGGCTTTTCATATGGGTTTGTTGTTATATGACATGACAAGCGTAAGATGTTTGATAGTCCGAGACCATCCGAATTTAATAATGGAAATTAACAAAAGAAGAGAACGGCGTGTAAAGGGGGTAATATTTAAAAAAAAGCTTTTCGGGATAAAAAAAAGTTCTTGATAGGTTCTTTTTAGCAATTAATCTTAGCTCTAATACTATTTAAAATATAAACACATTATAAATTAAATTGTAAAAACTATGATTTTGTATCAAGTGGTTCTAATTTTCAAATTTTGCACATAAATAGCTTTTTCACTGAATTTTTTCCCTTTTCGAAACATTTTATTTGCGTAAAGCAATGGATTTTACTTCAGTCCTCATTGTAAAATTTAACCCTCTCGCCACCACGGGCCTCATATGAGGCTCCTACTGATGAGCTCAATTTTTGCATGATATAAACATGCAAATTTATTTTCTTCAGTTCTTTCTTCTTCTTAATTTCATCAGTGACTTCACCGATTCATGTAGATCACATATAAGACTTCTACATGGTTTCTGAATTCGTTCCTAAATGGCAGCAAATTTATACCTCAATGTTTAAATTTTAAGCTGTGATGCTTGTGAAGAGAAAATAATAGCAAGATACTAGCTTCTGTAGAACATTTTTATAGGTTGGTAGATGTTTTCTTATTTCGTAACCTTCTAATATTATGATCATGTCTTTCAATAAGTTCTAAACCAAGTATTTTCTGTTAAAATTAAAACAATATGGCCTCAATGAGGCTCATAAAAATAACTATGAAGGAGTGCACACAAGAAAAAAAAATTTTACAGACAAATTATAGAGGCATTTTGGATGTATTGAGAAGAAGAAAAAAATTGTTAAAATTAAAAAAAAATTTTGTTCAATAATGAGAAAGTTGTAAAGTTTCTTTTCAAGAGTATTTTTGACTTTAAAAGTCTTGTTTACTTCCAGCTCCACTTTCTGAAAGGTTTTCCACACTTGAAAGGCAGTTAAATTTAATAATATGCCCTTGCGCCATAAAACCTACCAGCCGGATAAAAATTTTCAAAATTATTTGGACCCCAAGTAAAATTACTTGCCGACCCCTGAATTATAAGATCCATGACTGAAGAGAGGAAGGTACCGAATGGAAAAAAAAGTTTAAAAATCAAATTTTAAAAGTCTGAAACTTTTTAGATGTTCTTTTCATTTAAATTTTATTAATATTTCTCTCGGTTCATTACAAACTTTAAATACATAAGAATTAATGAACCGCTTTTTTGGTTAAGAATTAAAGGGTGAATTTACAAACTAATACAATTAAACAATTTATTTTACGAAAATAATGGCTAAATCTTAGTGTATTTATCTCTGTCTGATTTACACTTAAACTATATAATTTGGCTCTGTCTATAGTTTTCATCCAACTCAAACTAAAGCTAATAACAATGTGAAGGGGACGGATCAGCCTGGTGAGTTTACTCTCTGCCCACCATAGGCTAGCAGCCTGCGCGCTGTTACCGTGGTCGGTTCGATTCCGGCCTCGCCCTGGGTGTACTTTCTCTCTTCTGTGTCTGTAAAAATTATGTTTGTTTCTGCCTTTTTATGTTATATAAAAAGGCAGTTTAAGGTTTATAAGCGAATTCTTGAGATCAAGCACACAACCCGGAAAATTTATACACCCGCAATCCAATCCAACAATGTGAAAATTAAAAAAAGTAATGTGTGTCGGATTTTAACTATAAACTCCCTTTCCCCCCACCCAATTAATTACACACACAAACCAAACTATTATAGAGAAGGAATCAACTTGGATAGCCAAGATAACTACCTCCATGTTCCGGAAAACTTTTTTTCCCAATGTAACATTAATTCACACAAACAAGACAGTTTCGAAATACCGATATAAACCCTCCATTATCTTAAGAGCGGTCAAGTACCTCCATCACTAGTGTGTGGACTTTATATCTCCTCTCCAACCAATAATTACACACATCTTCAAAACACGCCAATAACGAGGTGCATATAATAAAGACGCCCCCAAAAACAAACCCCACAAAAAAATCACCACCGCAGCACCTATCATCGCCTCTAATCCTTCACACGAGCGAAACATCCTCCCAAAAGAGAAGATAAAAAAAGCACCACACCGCCTTATTTAAAACCCGGCATTAGGCAGATCCCAACCCATTAGCGAACAGAGATATAACAATTACGGACACGAAAAAAGGCGTAATGGTGCTGCTGCTGCTGCGACTGAAAAATTTTGCAGAAATAAATAAAAAGAGGGCGGGGCGAGCTAATGATGATGGGGGCAGCCCCAGCTGGCGGGGCGCTTTCGCACGTAAATTGCCCCATCGAAGTTGAAGTGAAGTGGCGTGAGCGCCCTGTTCGATGAAGACGCGGGGCACCGATTTTTAATGCCATAAAGGGTTGGTGGGGAGGTGCTGATGTTTTTAAAAAGTTGTTGTTGCTGATGGAGAGTTTTCTCGCTTGATTGGAACGTAAATTGAGTTTGAGGGCTGAGGTGGGTTTAAGATGAGGTGGGGCGGTGGTCTGTTGACGATGCTTTCATGAGGATGTCGGACGGGTTCTTTTCTGCATCGTCTGTGGGGGGAGGGTGGACAAGCAGTGGGTGTTATTCTATCTTTAGGTTGGGTGTAGGGCATCAGGCATGGTCAACCCACGGCCCGTTTGAAATAATTTTTTTAGTCAAAAGTTAAAGTTTTAGGGTAAGTTAAGCCCCCCGAAACTTGGACAAAGTGTACCAAAACACATTTAAACTTGTTAATTATACTTTGTTCCACTTTAACTTGTCAGTGGAGAAAAGGCTACGGCGACCGAATTACAGCCAGGAAACCGGTTCCCAGCCAATTAGCGGGAATAAGCTGCCCGTTCAACGCTGTTCTGCCCGGCTCTACCCTACGGACTATATTCATTCGCTTGGATTTAAATATTTTTAAAGCATGATTAAATTAAGTTATATGATAAAAATCTCTATTAACTATAATGTATGACAAATTTTTACAAATGTATCTGTACATTCTTTATTTTAAAGTGCAATACAACCTTGCACTATTTTTTCGGGCGGATCGGTACCTTCTCTGCCTTTCCCAGTGCTGACAAGTTAAGGTGGGACAGAGTATAGAGTCGAATTTCCAAAAAATTTTCTGGGGGAGGACCTCTATACCCTCCTTTAGTACTAGGACCTGTATTGTCCACACCTTTTTTAGGATAATAAGTTTAGCCAGGTGCAAATCCTACCAATATACTATTTTAATTTATGAATTGAACCTATTAAATATGCATGGGGGCATCGGAGGAAGATTGGGGTGAACTCTTTCCCGGTGCAAAAATCTAGCTGCAATTTTTAGAGAAAATTTGGGTCCTCCCGAAAAAATTTTCTAAGCGCCACAGGCTTCTTAGTTTCCTTCTACAGAAGGTATTCTTGGGGTTGCTCCTAAAGGTAAATTTAGATTAATATTTTATTTAGGAATCTTTCAAACTAAGCAAAGGATATAAGAAACTCCCTAATTTATACCTAGTTTATTCGATTTACTCCACTGTCATTCTGTGCACCAAATATCCAAAAATTTTATATGCGGCCCGTGAGAGTATTGCGGTTTTAAAAAGTAGCCCTCAACATCATTTGTGTTGGCCACCCCTGGTCTAGGGTATAGAAAAGATCCTCAAGTTCTGTTATTTTTTAGATATAGACTTTTCTGTGGTTTCCATTCTCTATAATCGAAAGAATAGAGTTCGAAGAACCTTTAAGATTTTTCAACTAAAAAAGTTAGAGGAACCACTTGTACCAATTAGCTTCTCATCGTTTCAATTACAAAAAAGCTTAAGAAACACATATGAATAGAAAATATTTAACCGTTAAAACAAACTTATATCTCGAACTTTTCTCTCCCGACAACCACCGTAACATCCCGTCCGCGCCTCACCCGGCATAAATCAGCCGTCCCTCCGCATACCTCCCCCGCTGCACGTGGTGACGGGATCGAGAAGAAATTACCGCGTCCTTTGTCGGCTGGAATTAGCGGAGATTTATCCGCGACAAGTGGAGCTCAGGCTGCAAAACAACTCAATCCAGCTGGGTGAGCCCTTGTTTGGATAGGCGGCTGGGAAAACAGGACGGGGGCAAAAAGTTGTCACTTTTTTTCTTCTGATGGAGAGAGGAAGTGTTCGGTCATTTGTTCCTTGTGTGTTGAGCAGTGTTTTTCCTGATTCTTCACCCCCTTTTTTTTGGATGTGTGATGGTTGAAGAAAAAATTGAATTTTTTCCAGCAAATTGGTTTAATGATAGGGAGGGTATTGTGACGCATTGGTGGTATTTATGGGTATGGTGATGTGTGGCTTCTGGATGAAACTTATGGGTGTTGTCTAAGTGATAACTTTTAGTGAGAATCATCTAATTCAGTTTGAAAAGAGGCTTTTGGGGTTTTCTCCCAAGGAGCTCTCAAAATCTACCCAAAAGTTTGTAAATATCAAAGAAAAACAGTCCTGTTGATTAGTAGATTCTTTATTTTAAGATTACGCTTGTAAAATGTCATGCTTTAGATTAAAGAGGATTTTCATAAGAGAACTTAACACAATATATCTTCCCTATATTTAATTATATTCTTAGACTTTGGAATAAGTTAATTCATATAAATATATTGTGAGTATTTAATATTACACATTAATTATCCCATTTAAAAAACCTACATTTTTTGTGACTTTGTTTTAAATTTAATTTATCGTATTCATCATATTAGAACCCCAGAGGTGTAATTGAAAAAAAAGCTTGTTTTTTTGTTCAATTCACTGATTTAGCCTAATTCACTTTTAAAATTCATAAGGTGATTGATTCATCTTTAAATGATTCCTCATTATGTATAGGTATATAAACGGCGTTCAAAAAGAGTTTTAAAAAAGAAAATGTATTATTTTTTGGAAGTCTCTTTCATCAAACTAAACACTTTCCATTCACTAAATAGGTAGGTAGAGATAATTTAAATTTTCAAAATGTTTTACAAACTTTTCTACACACTCTTAAAACGATTGTATCAAAATTGAGTAAAAAGTACTCAAAAAGGCTCCGATCCAATAAGTACTCAAATTTGAATACTTGAATATACTCATTTCTGAAAATGTGCATACTCAAAAATGAAACATCTTGAGCTTGAACTCAAAAATGAGCTCACGATGTTTCATTTTTGAGTATGCACATTTCAGAATGAGTATATTAATGTATTCAAATTTGAGTACGTATTGGATCGGAGCCTTTTTGAGTACTTTTTTTCTCAATTTTGATACAATCGAATCGTTTTAAGAGTGCAGTCTTAATCCCAGGAATTCACGAAACAAAAGGATTTTAGAATATGTCATAAGATTTTAAACCACTCGGCAATTTGAGAAGCTGCTACACAAGATTTACATCTTGAGTTGGCTACAAACAGATCCCGTGGCAAGAAAAAGCCAGCAAAAACATGCAAAGAAAACAACAAACTCTGAAGAAATCCCTCGGCCATCGGCACCTTTTCAGCAGAGCAGTATCGCCTTACACGGCTTATGAACTTGAAGCCTCTTATCTCCCAAACACATCATCACCTTCCCCCTACTACATCTCCCCCATTGTGCCACCCACTGGAAAACCTTCCTCGAGTATTCCGATCAAAACTGACGGTTCCTTTCACTAAATCAAAGCTCAAAGGAACTGCAAGTCTATCACAGGTGTGAGGAGGACCAGCAGAAAAAGACCCCTCGGCCATTTATCCCAGAGTGGGGAGAACCCCCTGATAGCATTTCCATGCGTAGGGGGAGGCTTTGACCCAAAGGGGTTGACACTCTTGTCGGGGGACTGCCTTGTATTGACTCAACTGCCTCACGCACGTGTTCGGGTAGCTTTGTGAGCCCCCGAAAAAGGTTTGCACAATGTGACTTTTTGACTTCTTGTGTGACTCCCAAATATGCGCACTTTTCAGCACACAGGTGTCAGAGTGGGAAAGAAGAATTTTTTTTTGGTCGTCGTTGGTAGAATGAGGTCCAGAATGCTTACTGGTTTCGGTAATTTTCACGCATTCCGGGGTGTACAATGGGGATAAGCGCTTGAGCTCTGTGCGGAGTGGGTCTTGCTTTTGCCTTATAAAATTCTTCAGATTCTTAAGTGTTTATAGGGTTTTCGGGGATGGGGATTTTTTTTTCATATTCACTGTGTGGGAGCTGTGAGGTTAGACGTATATTTGAGTAACTTGGGATACTGAAGTTGAATACCTTATTTGAGAACTTTTTATAGTTCCTTTTCTTTACATTAGCGGTGTAAAATAAGTTAAGGCTAAATAAATAAGTTTCAAAATGAAAGGTCCATTATTTTTATAATAAAAGCTATTAACGATAAAGAAAGACATTAAAATTTTAATTTTTTTGTATTTTTACACATTTCAACTGGAAATTAATACAAATTAACGATAATTTTATTCAGTTTTTCTGTTGGGGGTATTCCTTTTTTAATAAATAATTTCAGGATTACAAGATTAAAAAAATAAACTCATAAAGGAGTATCTACTGACGGTACATACAAGTCCCACCAATTTTAAAATTACATAGAATAACCAAACCATCCTTTAGATCCTATACTGACGATGCAACATTCTTTTAGTTTTACTCTTCCAGGATAAAAGGCAGCACGGGTTCTATGATGAGTATTTTTGTGGGAAATGCGAATAGATTTAAAACTGATGTTGTGCTTTCAGCTGACATTTTGATAGGATTCCCATGATTGTCATTTTTGTTCCCTCATAAGTAGTTAAAGTCAAAAGGAAAGTGTATTATTTTGTAAGACTTAAAACTGCAATAAAAATCCATATCTTTTTTGTATTGTGAGAATATTTTAGCCCTCAGTGTATTGACGGTTCTCAAAACTATCAATTTAATTAATTAAAACTTAAATTTCCCAAAGAATATTATTTTATTTATGAATATATTTTAATATTCTATTTAGTTACTCAAAAAATAGTTAAATAGAGGATTCCCGAATATTCTTCAGAATATTTTTAACTGCCATTCAATACGTTTTAACGAACATTTGGTTAAAAATACCTGGTCTTTAAATTTATACAACCGGAATATTTAGAAAAAGGCATAGTAAATCTTACTAAAAAGATTACGGGGCAGTATTATGTGTAATTGTTTAACTGAATTTATAATAAAAAGGGCATTATAATTCGTTAAAGAATGTTAAATTTTAGTGTTTTGCTCAAAACAAATTTCATTTGGATTTTTTATTATTTTTTTTGGATTATTATGCCTTTTTTAAAGCTAATTTTTAAAGGTGAACTTGCACAAGACGATATTTTCAATATTATTTCTTTCTTTTATCAGCGTTCAATCTGTGAAACCTAAATATCCAAGCCTGGATCTTGTCCCTTTTCTGAGAGTTCAGTAATGAAACAAACCGAAAAAACTTCCGCATGCTATCCAATAAAGAGTTGTTCTATTTAGGTTCCTCTAATTTCCATTAAGTGTGGCGAACCAAGGGATCCATTGCCAGTTATCCATAAACATGCCTTGTGGGAATGCCCCAAAGAAGCTATCTTCGTCCTTTCCCGTTTCTCCTTGTGCAATTCAGAGGGAAAATATTGGGTTTCACATTCTTTACAATTCATCGTGTGGCAGCGTCGAGTATTTATGTGAGAATTTAACGGATGACGCTTTCCCCTGGCGTATTTATGGATGCTTTTCATCCACTGTAGAGTGTAACTGTCCTAAGGAGGCATTTTTTTTCACCACAGGTGAATGGAAAGATCATTAAACTACGGATATCTTTGTTTTTTTAGTCGAGGCGTTGAATAGTTTTCGTTGTTGGTATTCTAGAAGCGTTGCTTTTTTCCTACGTTCTTCAGATTGTAACCGTTTTGTAAATAGTTTTGTTCGAAGCAAAAAGTATGTATTTGGATTTGGCTGATCTATTTTTGTTCCCAATTTAGTTACGGAGTTTAGTTAGTTTTTGTAGTCAGTTTAATAGGTAATCAAACTAAACTTTAATACCACCACAAAAAAATTTCATATATAAATTTATTGAAAATGAGGAATGTACTGTAAGAAAGTGAAAATTTATATTTTGATAAAATCAAAATTCTAGGCGTTCGTTATAAGCCCTAGTTATTATCCTTATTTTAAAATATCTTAAAAGTTTTAATCTTAGCCTTTAATACAGTGTCTTAAAAACTACACTTCTTTCTGAGTGTTATTAGTTCAATGAATTTGCAGTCTGTTATTGAGTTAATGATTCGAATTAGGTCTAATTCAGGACAAGAATAGTTAACCAGTTTAATATCCCCCTCATTTGTTACTACAAATGCCCTCGTTCGAAACTTATCACTTTCTAATAATTAAAAAAAGCTAAATTGCGCTTTAAAAATCTCCCAAAATGTGAAGTCCTGTACAGCAACAACACATCTGCGCATATTCATTGATACTATATACAAAAAAAAGCATAATCCTCTTAAATCGGGATCGAATGTGCTATTTTATGACGCATTTTTCCATTCTTACGCCATAAAGGACAGCATACCTTCTCTTCAAAAGCCAGAACTCTCTAGTCCGACTAAACTACTTTCTTTCCATGTCCCTCAGCAGGACACAAACCGTTCCCCTTTAAAACTCCCCTCTCCCTCATAATAGACCGAAGTCAAAACCTTTAATCCCATAAGCACAACCCTTCACGGTCTCTAAATAAAGCAAACATGATTTTTCCCCATCCCCGCAGGTGTCCCCACCCCAGATCAGGTGGACCCCTCCAGAATGCCCAGGCATCCATCTTCCTCATGGGTCAGCTCATTAGTTAGAAGAGGGGCACGTGGCCCCGCCCGATTCGTGTTGCCCGGGAACTACAGGAACGTGAAAGGGTTGATCGACCTACATGCCCCGGTTGTGTCCTGTGGAGGGGCGTTTTGTAGGACAGATAGATCTTTTACTGCCCGATTTCAGGATATTGAGACGTTGTTGAGTCTGATGGTGCAGTTTGTTTCCTTTATTTGCTGGTGATGAACAATTTGGTTTCTTTTGGGAAAATTTGGGCGCTTGGGTTAAATTTCGCTGTATAATTTTTTCATTTGCTCTCAGTGGAACCACCTTATACCTCAAATCTTAACTAATATATTACATGAATTACAAAAAGATGGTCAAATTTCTTTTTATGGGTAACACATCTTTTGAACTTTAAAAAAGCATCTTAATGATCGGGAGAAAAGAAGTCTAGCGTCCTTTTCTTAAGAAAATTTGACTCCAATTTTTCAACTATTTTTTCTGATTCCCGATTGCGGCCTTTTGTATTAAACATACAACTGAATTGGTCTTGGGATCTATCCAGTTAATCAAGAAGTCTCCGTTGTATAGATCTAAAAACGTTATGTGTATTGTTATTAATTGTATTTCAATTTGTTTAAAAATTGAAAAGAAGGAATTTCTTTTTTTACTAAATATAAAGACGTCATACTGAAATAAAAGTTTTTATCACTGGGTCAACACTTAAAAGTCTTATAACTGCATTCAATAAATTTAAAGTTTTTGATATTTTAAAGAGAATTCTTGGCTTTCTAACCATTTCTTGAACAAGTATTCTTTCACTAGAGATTTGTCTGTTGCATTGGGATTAGACACTAACTGTAGTCTTTATTTTTCCACATCCTCAAAGCGATATCTTAATCTTAACAAATATTCATGTTTGTAAACTAACATTTAAAGAATTTTTTATTGAAAATAATCCAATCGGCTACAACTCAAAGCGGATTCATATTAAAAGTAGAAAATACTTTCCTATTATCAAACCAAAACTGCTTATTACAGAAGATCATAATCCGAATTTCTGAAAAAAAAACTCTGCATATACTCGACAAGATTCCCCCATTTCCTTCCAAATAGGAATCCCCAAACGCGCGTATCGAAACCGACAGTCAAGTAGCCTCAAGAGAAAAGCCTTTAAAAAACATAGTACCCCCTCCTTCATCCGTCCTTATCCAAAGCCGATAAAACTGCGAGTTTTCCCACAGACAGCATCAGCCGACGGGATCCAAAACTCACTTCAATTTCCATATAAAGAACGCCCCACACCTGCCTTCTCATTTCTCCTACTGCATTTTTCACAAGCGGGAAAGCCACCTTTTGGTATAGAGGACGAATGGCCGAGGATTCGGGACTGCGCCCCACGCCAGATGCGGGCTTATCAAAGCCCCATTTGGGGCGCCCCTAGATGGGGAGGCTGGGTCTATGTCCGTGCTTCATTCGAACGTGAGTGTGTTTATTTATCTGTGTGCGGTTGGATTGAGAGCTAATCTATCATTCGGAAAGTAGAGTCTGCTAAGGGTTAGGTTTTGTTGTTGTTAGTTTTGTTTCGGTACATATTGGAGGGTTTGAATTGGGGATAACGTATTGGGTTTTGTTTAGTTCGAAGGAGACTCGTTTTGGGAGGGTGTGTGTTTTTACTGCTGATGTTTCCGGAAGTCCTTCTTGTAAATTATTCATTCTCCTTTCGCGTATACAGTGAGAAATTCGATAAAGCTTCCCAGTCTTAAGAGGGCTGGTATGAAATATTGAATTCTTTCGTGTATTTTAATGTGCTTGTTTTGATGCAAAGTGACGCAAATTGATGTGGGAAGATAATGGGTGTTAAATTATATCGATAGTGTGTGAATTTCGGAATGGCTAAAATTTACAATTTGTTTTTCATCGTTTTTTTAAACCCTTGATGAACAAAATATGGTTCAATTCCGTTATAGTCCCCGCTAAATATTGCCTATCTCTTTTGAACACTTAGTTTTCAAGTATAAACAATTTTTTAAAAATTTTTAGTGATAAACTGAACTGTTATACATCTAATTAAATATATTAATCCATGAATTTAAAATTGTTTAAAATTTAGCAATGTTTATAATTTTTGGTGTCCAAAAGAGATAGGCGATATTTAGCGTGGATTCTAACGGAATTGAACCCAAAATATCTACTAATGACGAAAATTTCTATTGATAAAATGAAAAATATCCTACAAATATATTTCTCTATAAACAAACGAGTAAAAGAAAACCAAACGGATACGAAATTATCGCTAGTCTAAATTTTCATTTCAAAGTGAGAATTTCTTTAGAAATGTTTCCCATATTAAAAGTTTTTTTATTTTATTTAGTCCCCATTTATAAATGTTTCCCATATCCCACATTAAATAAATAAGTTATTAATTCATATTCATCTCCATAGAATCGAGAATAGAAGCGCTTACGCATGTAGCAACAGCAGGCTAATCCAACAGCTTTACTGATGGAGTTAGCTCGTTTTGTTGCTGCAAGTGCCTCAATTAAATTTTGCACAATTTTCAATCATGACCTCATTTGCGTTAAAAGCAATCCAATGCTCTCATTCCTTTAAAATCAGCAGTACTCTACCTCTTTAACTAACCTTCAAACAACGTCAAATCAACTTAACATTATTAAAATTCTCCCCTCCGACTTCCTAACACCACCGCCGCCAAACGCGGCAACCCCTCGAATTTTTTCCGGGGGATTGTGACTAAAGCCATAAATGGATGATGGCAGAATGTTTTACATGGGCCGACCGGATGACCGGGACAGAGGCCCCTGACAAATTTGCCGGATTCTGCTCCCATTCATCACTGGGGCGCTTTTATTATGTCCCCTCCTCCTCCCCCGCTTTCTCCCGATGCGGAGAGGCTGTTGTCCGGAGTGGACGATTATCTTTTCAGGTTTCGATTTTGTGGGGGGATTTCGGTCGGTCGGGGGATTCTCTAGGAGGAGAGGTCTTCCCCACTATCTTCCCAGTTTGTCCTTTACTTGATTTGAAGGGATGGACACTGGAGAGCTGTGGTTGTGTTGGGTTCTGGAGTGGTATTTTGGTTGTTTGTGGGGAGGTATGCAACTTTGATTGGGTTCAATCTTTTTTCTTATACTCAGTTGCAACTTAACTTGAGCCTGTAGAAATATGCTGAGAGCAACCAAAGAAAGTTGATCCCCGCGAAGTGTCTGAATTTTGAGTGAAATTTAGAGCTTTAATTTTGAATAATGATTAGTTTTTTAAATCCACGTATATTAAGCATCTTTTCATCCCAATATGCATAAAATGTTCATTATTATTATTATTTTTTTAAAGTGGCGTAACGCGTAGTAGTACAATTCGCTCTCAAACTCGCCAGCTAATAAGAGCTTCTAATAACCCAGCAGGCTTTCTGTTTACTCAGATTTTCTTCCGCGGGGCCATGACGTCAGGCTCAACTTAAGTTGCATTCGAGTATAGCTACAATCACCCTCAGTAAGGTACAAGGAATCAATCAAATAATGAAGATATGTTTTTTTAACTAGTCACTTATTTGTGTTACCAATACAAAATTGAGTTAGCATATACCAGTTCAAAGTGTGTATGTATACGTATACAAAAGTTGTTTTGGATTAAGGCTAAAGCGCGCATTAGAGACTTCTGTCGCCGCGACTATAAACACTAGGTCACTCGAGAGCAATGCATTTCTATGGTAGATTTTTGGCAATCGGCCAAGAGTCTCGTCGTCTAATGTGTGTGCTCTAGCTTCTTGCAATAGCCAGGGTGATAATTTTGTCTCTGTCGCCGTGACAAAAGTTTCTAGTGCGCGCTTAGCCTAGAGTAAAAATAAGCGACCTTACTAATAAACTGAAAGATAATTTAGGACCACATTTATTGGTACCTTCACAAAAATATTTAATGTATTTTAATTGGCTATCGAACTGTAAAATTTTGATTATTATTGTTCAGTTATTTGAGTATTATTAGAAAATAACATTATTTAAACAAACTGATAGTTTTACGTGAGAAGAATTTGTGTAATACCTTTAAATCTGTTAATTTTCGAGAAAATCCGTAGTGATTGATAAAACGTGTAATACTTCATAGAGAAAATTACCTTTATAAGTTTTTAATTTTCAGTAGATTCATATCTAACAAAAATTAAAACTACTGAAAATCCTTTTGTGATAGTAAAAAGTTATCTTTAACAAATAATTGGCAAAAGTTCTTTTTCAGTAAGAATTAAGTAAATTAAAAATCCAGCATAGTGAGAATTAAAGCTTGGACACTCAACACTAAAAATTTTATGAAACAACAAAAATACCAGCTAAAATATGTAAGGAAGATGGCGAAGGAAAAATATTCTCAACCCAGCCTAAGAAAACGGGTTACTTAAAAGAGCTCCATCACACTTTGAAGTACTAACACTTTCTCCAAAGTTCATGTTTCACAAAAATTTGCATTCTGCTTACTATGCAGGCACCCTTAGCATCTGTTTCAATGCTTACCGCTCTTTAATTTATTCAGTGCTTCCCGAACCCTCTTGATTAGATAACTTCGGTTACGCATTTTGCATTTTCAAAAGGGTGGAACATATGGTGGAATTAATCGCAAATTTAATGGTGATTTTCGAGCTATTCTGGGTCAATACAGCCATTAAACCATAAAAAAGGAAAGGGCTACCCACACCGAGTTAAAACTCTATTAGGGACTGCTTCTTTCTAAAAAGTTTGATCGCGAAAAATGCAAAAGACGTCTGAATGAGAAAAAATGCTTGGAAAGTACTTTTTAGCCTCAAGGAACTCTTAGATTTTCTTAATGGATTGGGAAAATGACTCGGTAAGAAAAAACTGAATTTTGGGTTAAAAACAAATTTACATTAGGGAATTTTAATGAAAGAGTTTATCAAAGAACTTAGGTTTGATACCATAACCTTTACAGAAATAGAGCTTATCAGTTTATACTATAAGTTGGATAATTCAACAATTCTATTGATGCTTTCATATACCAGTACTTTTAATTGATATTTAATATCTTATGAGCACTAAAGTTAAGATAAAAGTTTTATAGTAAAAAATTGTAACGGTGAAAGAGAAAAAGGTATCTTGCCCATTTTTATTGAAACTAAAACAACACACACCTTAAAAAATCGTTACATAAAATTTAATGAACCCGTTCTTCATATTTTTCTGGATAATCTGGAACTCACTAGGCCGTACACAGTACACCACTAATCTCAGTTTTTGAAAACGGGGGATTTTCTCCCAACTTCATTATTTACTCTTTTTTTATAAAAACAAAGTATGGACATAGTATAGACAACTACAACATAATCAGTTATGATTAATGCACTGAATAATTTCTATTTTAAGCTATAAACTAATACTAATAACTTCCAATTTTAATACGTAACTAAAATCATGAAAATATTTTAAACTCTGAAAGATGAATGTATCTCGACACCAGAACGAAATTTACGACAACTCGCGTTATCCTCATAAGGACGACATGTTCACAATCAGTCATACTTTCCAAAAACAGAATCAGGAAACCTTTGAACGGTTACAAACAACAATACATTCATTTCCACCCAGAAACAACCTCTCCCACCCTACCATTCGGTGCTGTTTCTTGCGACGGGATACAATATGAGAGAAATCGCATTATTTCCGATTCCTCAGCCTTACTACAAAGGCAGCTTTTCAAATATCGTGTCATTCAAAAAGCGATTCCGCAGCATCCCTTGCATGTCAGACTGATAAATGCCCGTCTTATATATGAATATGCGGATGATGTTTTGAAGGGGAGGACGTGTGACAGGCTGTCCTGAGGGGTGATGTGTGATTTGAATCGCTTCCCATTGTGGTGAGGGATGATGCCGTTTGTGTTAGGGCAAAACGGTAAATTGTTGGAGTTGAATAGGAACCGTGTATTTTGGACGTCCATGGAGTGGAACGAATGGAGATGTTAAGTACGTTTAATGAAATCTTGTGGTTTGTGGGGGGATTGTGTTTTTTTGACAGATCATGACGGTTTTTTGTGTACAATGATCGTGGTTTCACTCAGTTTTGCCCAATGGAGTGTAGGGGGAAAGTTGGTGGAACCTCTTAAACTTAAATGCCTTGATTTGTTTGAATATTACGACTTGAAATACTAAGTGCAAACATGATTTTACCATCTCATATTATTAATACAGCTTTAAAAATTTATTTTAAATTTATATAAATACAAATTTAAACCCTGAAATCATGGGAGGTTGTTGTTGTGTTGTTGTTTCTTATCCTCCGTGTCTGACGAAGTCAGATAAATTCCATCAAACCGTTGATCCTCAGGAGGAAGTCCAACACAAGGAGAGGATCCGAATAGACATCCCTCCCTGTGAGTCCCAAACAGTCGAGCATATGTTCGGGAGAAGCCTGATGATTTTGGCATTTTAAGCAAGTGGTAAAGTGCTTCTCACCTCCATTGAAGGTGATACTCTTGACGTGTCCGCTGACAAGTCTGGAAAGGGCGGTTTGTGATCCTCTATCAGGGACGAGGGACAAGGTCCAACCGGGTTTTCTGCCTATGTATATACCAATGATGGACGGGAAGAACCAACCATTCCGCCATCATTTCCGATTTCTTGATAGAGTATATCTCTATCAACCCTGAAACCCTGAAATCATGGGAGGAATTGTGTTTATTGAAGGAAGGTTCTTTGTTTATCTTATTTGGAGTATTGTAAAAGTACGTAGGACAATACGGTGGTGAAAAATCGTAGGATACGGAAGAGTAAAAGAAATCATAAGGAAGAGTTAAAGAGAGGAGGAGGGTAATCACAGAAAAAATTTGATGTATGTTATGAATAAACAACTTTGATATGAAGTAGTAGAAGAAAAATAACATACTTTGTATCCATTAATATAAGCTAAATATCATACCAATGCATTTCCTTCAAAAGTAATTCGAAAGAATCTTTGCTTCTTTCTTCTACTGTCCCTATAAATTTATTTGGTACTACTCTATTTGGTGCCTACTCTATTATTTCTCTAGATCTTAAATTGAAATTATCACGAGGATATAACTAAATTTAATCTCGATAAATCTTTCGAAGCAACTTAAATTTCTGAAATAATCATGTATATGTAACAAAGGACGAATCAGTTGACAATGAAGCATCATTCTAAGAATTTCTCAGATTCCATCTCATGATTAGACGCATACATCACGAGTCCAAAACGAGTTTTCCCTTCCAAATCCATTAACTTTTCCCAACAAGTTATTTAACACGAAACATTATGACTACAACAGCGCATCCAGCTCGCCCTAATGTACCATCGTTTAGCAAGCAACGGCCCTCCATATTATTGCGGGTCCTTGCCAAACTGAAGCACCACTGCATCTGCTGTAATGATGCAAGCGAGCCAAGTTTCAGACCATTAATACCAATTAGCGCAAATGAAGGCCATTCTTTTACTCGGTGTCTTGCGAGAGAGAGAGATAGCTTCTTTATTCCTTCTGGCCATTGAGAAGGCTTGGAGCAGTCCTGCCCCTATCGGTCCGATGCTCTGAAGAAGTCTCGGAGCTATGTCCCGGATTATTGGAGACTCTGTAATTGAGTTAGGCTTGCTGTGGCTTCTTCGGGACTGGCTGGAAAAGCTTCATTGGATGGGAGTGGTGATGATGAATGATTTGGTTGTTCTGCGCTTAGTTTGATGGAGAGGCAACTGGGATTTGGTTGTGAAGTTTGAGTTGAAGAGTCTTGTTAGTAAAGGATTTTTTTGTTGTTTTCTGTACTCAAGAGGAGATCTAATCGCTCTTTTGAAATAAGGGTTTTGCATTTTTCAAATAGGTCAAAAGGGGTAAATTGTAAACAATATTTTTGAACTTTTGTTAAATAAAGGCCCATCAATGTTGATAAAATTGCACATTCGTACGTCTATTGGTTTCCATTGGTGTGAAATGCACTTGAACTATTTTTACACTATTTTATCCTATTAATTACTGCAAACTATGTGAAGGGTTCCAGAAAAAGTGTATAATATATCTTGATTTTGTTTCTTTAAATATTTCTATAACTATAATGACTGAGTAATTTCGTAAATTTTAAATACAAAAAGGACTTGTCCTATAACAAGTATGGAATTGCTAAATGTAACAATCTCTTGAAATGTGTGAATCTGAAATTCAGCGTATGAGAAATAACATGTACGTTCTTTTATAGGACAAAAGAAATATTTCCACGATGGACAAACTCCGTACTGCCCGATCTGTGGTACTTCGCTGCAAATGTCTGAACTCGCCTCGCATTACGAAATGGAACTCGACAGGCTCTTGGAAATGAGCAAGTAAGTGAAGCTCTCCAACGCCTTCTCAGTTCATTTTCAATTAATTTGCATTATAGCTTTATAGCTCCATATTACACAAAAAATACTAATGTTAGAGTTTTAAAGTATAAATAGTATAAACTTTACCCCGTTATACCTAAAGGGAAAACAAATTTGTACATTTTATATAGAATTTGCTAAGTACAGAAGAAAAATTTTCCGATAAGACTGAACATCTTACCACTTATATTGCAAAATTTTTAGTCATACTTATATATTTCAAAATTTTTAGTCGTATCCAGCACGGCTCCAAGGGGGGACACTTTCACAATCCCCTTGTAAGTACCATTGGGGGTATGGGGGTCCACCCCCAGAAATGTTTTTAAAATTTGACGTGTAAAAGTAGGGTTAACTTATTTTGAGTCTAAGGGGGGCACTTTTCAACACCATTGCCTTTACTTTTTGACCCAAATGTCAAAATATTGGGAATTTCATAGAAATTATCACTGAAGATCCCATTGTGGTACTAATAGGGGGCATGGGGGTCCCCCCTCAGAAAAAAATTTTGAAATTAGACCAGTAAAAGTAGGGTTTTTACTCACAATTTGAGAACCTTTTTTGGTTCACAAGGGGGGCACTGTCCAGAGTGCCACTCCCTGGATCCGCGCCGGCTTTTACTTATTCAGTTGAATCAACTAACGAAGAAAAATTATTTTAGGGCATTCTCAAATTTTTTTCTTAACCGAAATACGTGAAGGTATGCGACCCATCACGAGTTATCGCTTCCACATTTCCGTCTCTCCGGAGTTTTAAATTGCCGCGCGTGAAAAACACGAGTTAATTTTTTTCTTCTTCAAAAAGAGTCGGTTGTAGTAACTCAGCCGCTTGCTAAGCGATTCCAGCAGCTCCTTGGCAGCGCTTTCGACATCTTCGAGAGTCCGCGTAAGACATACGAGTAAGTGACGCGGCCAAGACTGCTTTCTTGATTGATGCGTCCACACATGTTCACGTCTCAGTGATCTAAGCTCGAATTTGTCTAATTTTAAAGCCGTTTCAAGCAGAGAGGAAGAAAAAAAAGTGTTGTAGTAATGGGGTGAAGACCGTTTGAAAGAGACGGTACAGATTACTTTACAAGAGAATAAACGTTTCTTTATGATTATAAATTTCAGAATTATATAAGATGGGTATAATTACCTATAAGTTAAAGTGTGTCTTGAAGAAAAGATATGGGAAAGTATAACTTTCATATTGCCTAGGTGTGAGGAAATAAGAATTTTACATATGTTACCACACAGGTATAACAAAAACATTAGCTTCCAAATCCTTTAATTAATGTTAATTGACAACTTACGTGAGTTATAAATTGTCAGTACTCTTTCCGGTCCCCTCCTGAAGTTCTTGGTTCCACCAAACCTACTAATCATGAACCCATTCTAAACAGTTTAAACACAATGCTAAAACGTTTTTCCTTTTGCTCTGCTTTTCTGATCAGTTTCAAACAAATATTGACCGTAAAGGCCTTTTGCAAAATATTCCATCTTACGCTGACGGGAAAAGACAACATCCGTCGACGACGAGAGATTTTGAGACGGGTGCTTCGGAGGTAACGTTTTACGGGGAGGGGGATTAAACTGGATAAGATGGAACAAAAAGGATGTCGTAAATATATAGCGAATTTTTTGTTTTAAACACAATTTTGAAAATTGTGTAACAGTTATTTTTTACCAATATTTTTCTTTAATTAGTTTGTTTCCTTTTAGGGTGATTGGACAACAACTGGATACACCCAATTTGCATTCGGTAAGTGTTTTCGAAATGACTCTTAAAATATAAATAATGGAGAGCATAGAGTATTTATTTGAAACAAATATGTAATTACTATAAGTAATATTGAGATATTTATTTTTAATGAAAGGTTTTTATTAATAAAATATTTACAGCTTGTAGTTATAGTTTGTAATATTCACTAAACGTGAAACATGATGGGAAAATCATCTTTATTTCAAATATAGTAATCACTAAAGCCCTGGACAGCAAAGCTTAAACAAAAGTAACGTAGCTTCATCCAGGGCTTTAGTAATCCCAAAATATGAAATAAAATTTAATTTATTTTTCTTTTCAGCCGTTCTCTTCGCCTTTATGCATGGTTCGTAAGGATGATAAGAGTAAACCTGAATCAAGATGGGAGGTAAGATAGCAAGAAAATTTACAAACTTTAACCCTTTATGAAGGCGTGTATTAACTTCATGAAAATACGCATTTCTCTACTAAAAGCGAATTGATAATAAAACTTATTTCCTTTTCTTTTTCAGACATATCAACGGGTCAAAGGCAATCGTACAACCAGACTAACATGTAAGTATTAGAGTAGGTTGATTTTATTTATACTATATTATACATAATAACTATTATTCACATAAATTGTATTGTATGGAAATAGTAGCAAATTGTAACCATTATTATTAACAGAACAAAATTTTTGTTTGAATGGGTTTGCATGACGAATATATCCTTACCTTAAAATAAAATCACTGCTCAAAAATTTCAATTTTCTGCTTCTGTCAAAATAATTAAAAAGGAAAGTTTTTTTATCTGGAATCAAATTTGCCAACCATACATTCTTTAAATAAGAATTTCGTTTGGTAGGTTTGAGATGGTGTTTTTTTTTCAAGATAGAGTTAAACGTACTACTTCTATGCTATTGAATAAATGATTATTTTAAACTTTACTTTGATGATTCGTTTCTTTAAATAAAGAATAATATTAACAGTTAATTACAAAGATAAATCCTTCATTCATTAAATAATTCGGTGAATAATTTCCTTTATAGCAGCCAGATGTATAATGAAACGAAAGAAATGGGATGATGCCAATGATAGAGGTCATGATGAAGGACTGCATCTTCTACCTCCAGGTCTTAGAAAAGTAAGCATATACTTTACATAAAACTCCAATTTTAAACATATTACTCCAAAAACATCTGAAGTAAAATAAATTAAAAAACTTAAGGGTGATCATGCAATCGTATTCTTCTTCTTCCAAGGGGAATGTTTAGTTATGGATATTCTGTTTCAGAGAGAAAATCCAGAACTAGATTCCGAACCTTCAATAGACAGTCGAACAGCGGCCAATTTCAATTGGGCTGTTACGGCCAGGTTACACGCCATTGCTAATCTTCAGAGATCACTTCCAGGTATGGACGCTGATTATTTACGTAAAAAATTATAAATTGGTGTTTTTTAAATGAAAATGAAGAAATAACATTATGGAGAATCGTTTCGTGTTTTGCAGATTTCTCAGCGAGAAAATTTGAAATGCCCGAAGATGATAACCAAGAGTTGAATGTGGATGGTGATGACAGTGCCACATACGGACCTCCTCAGTATCCTTTGCATTTGGTTTTAAAACTACTTCTCGCTTAAGCATGTTATATTCTGAGAGACTTTTAGAAAAAAATTATGATTTCCGTTCAATGCTAATATTAAAATTATTATTTTGAATTATTTGTATACATCGCCAAGAAATATATGGTTTCTCCTTAACGACATTTGCTCAGTTACACCGAAGCAGACGTTATTACGTGCTCTACGGAGGACAATACAGACAATAAAGACCAACTGAGAAGACTGCAATCAGAGTAAGTAAATATTTGTACGTAAAGGTGGAACTTTCACAAGTCTATCTATAAAGTAGGATCAAATATTTAGTTCTATTAACTATTTTCTTAATCTCTAAAAATAATTCTTGATTTAAAATAAAACAAATAACTTATCCTACTTAATTCAATTTGATAGTAAGTAAATTTTTTTACAGCGACTCCAATTACCAAAGAATTTCCGATTCAAGTCAATGGGCAATGAATGGAGGTAAGTAATCGATAAAATGCTAATTATTAGAAAATCGATGAAGTTACCATTTTTATCATGTGTCAATGTTTCTTACACCGGTATTTGAATAACAATGGATTTTTTTAGGAAACAATGCAGAAGGTCAAGAAGTGACAAGCACATGTGTTAGCAATAACGATGCCAGGTGAGTGCATTTCATAGTTTTAATTTTTTTTGCACTTTGATACTTTTTTTTGGTACTTGGAAGTCCGATAAAGAAATCGTCATTTAACAAAGGGAAATGCAAAATTGCGCTCCTTGCTTGTCTGAACTGTTGTAATACAACGTAAGAAGCACTAAAACATACTTAAAACTGTTTTGTCTGCTCTGTTTGTTTTGGAGGAGATAAACTAGACATCCTTTATATTTCTCTCATTATTACCAGGATTTAAAAAAAATCAAACTACGTAAAAAGGAAACGAAGAGAGATCAAAAATATTTTTGTAACTGGCCGTAAAGCTGAAAGATATTAGTCTCGAGTATCATCTTTCTCCATATCAAGCACCCCTGTTCTGGGCCATCCCCTTGCCCTCTTCCATCTATTTAGTCTCGAAGTTCTAGTTAACTCATTCTCAAAACTTTAGAAGGATTTGAAAAAAACTATATGTTAAGTATATTCTATAGTTTAATAATCAATGTTCTCTATTGATTTAACAGTGAATGCGTGTCACCTTCCTCTGAGAAGACTTCCAAACCAAATAAAGATGCCAGTGGGGACAACCCAAAAGAGCAACTGGAAGATGGGATAAAATGTCTTATTTGCATGGTAAGTAAAGATTCAAGACTTGTAGAGATGTAGATCTTTATATGTTACGGGCAAAGTGATTAATTGGGCCTTATGCCCAGAGTGGAAGCGGGCAAAGTGATAAATTTCATTGATAAATGCCATTTAATTTATTACATTGCCCTCCTCCACCTCGGGTATTATTAATAATGTCCGATTTATCACATTTCCCGTGACATATACACTGCTGGCCATCCAAAATGGTACACCAAGAAGGAACAGAGATATCAAACCCAAATTTATTTCTATGATTGCACATAGTATTAATGTGAATTGATTAAAAATTCAGCCTTCCTGGATGTTAGGGGGCCGAGAAAATCAGTGAGGAGTGTTGTCTCCATAGGTGTCCATTACCGCCGCCCCACGCCATGGTAATGAGTGACCGGGACTCTAAATGGCTTTTGAGGGATTGGAGGACCATGTTGTCTCCTAAGGTAGTCCAAATTCATATAGTGCACCAGCGGACGTTGCATACCGGGTTAGGTGGTTTCTCCTCTTTCATCGGACATGTTTTGCGGCGTTAGATCTTAAGAACGGGTAGGTCACGGTAAAAATGCAACATAGGGGGATAAGAAGAATGCTTGGACATTGAGTTCATCACGTGGTTGTGCATTTTTCTCTTGAGACTTGTCCGCAGGTGACTGTTGAAGGTAAGGGTAGACAACAGGTTGTCAAACCTCAATGCTGCAGCTCTGGCTGGTTAGTGTGCCGGTAAATCATACTGAGGAGGTGTGGGAGTGGAATGCATGTCGTTTACAGTGCAGGGGACTGCCCGTTTGGCAAGCATAGCTTCAGAAAAATTCCAATCTTCAACAAATGATTTGGCGTTGGCAACAGTGCACTAAATAATGAAATGGACATTTCAATGTGATGGCACAAAGTTTATGAGAGTGTCCCAATGCGGTATGGAGCACCACGATAATTGGAGTCGACTTTACGACAGCGAGAAAAGAGAGCACTCGGCTGTTAATTTTGTAATCGTCAGATTTCTTTTTCACGCAGAGTAACGAGGTAGTGAAGCATTGGATTCCACTCCCACACCCCCTCAGTATGATTTAACGGCCCAATGACCAACCAGAGCTGCAGCATTGAGTTTTGACAACCTGTTGTCCACCCTTACCTTCAACCCTCGCCTGCGGACAAGTCTCAAGAGAAAAATGCACAACCACGTGATGAACTCAATGTCTAAGCTTTCTTCTTATCCCCCTATGTTGCATTTTTACCGTGACCTACTCGTTCTCAAGAACTAACGCCACAAAACATGTCCGATGAAAGAGGAGAAATCACCTAGCCCGGTATGCAACGTCCGCTGGTGCACTATATGAATTTGGACTACCTTAGGAGACAACATGGTCCTCCAATCCCTCAAAAGCCATTTAGAGTCCCTGTCACTCAATACCATGGCGTGGGGCGGCGGTAATGGACACCTATGGAGACAACACTCCTCACTGATTTTCTCGGCCCCCTAACATCCAGGAAGGCTGAATTTTTAATCAATTCACATTAATACTATGTGCAATCATAGAAATAAATTTGGGTTTGATATCTTTTTTCCTTCTTGATGTACCATTTTGGATGGCCAGCAGTGTATATAAAAATGAATGTTTGTGTGCGTGTTTGTAATGTCCTTTATATTTTTAAACTTTTCAAATCTACATTAACTATTAAACTTCACCAAGTTAATATACTCACTCCCGGGAAGGTTTCTGAAGAAAAATAATTTAAAATCGAAGCATCCTAATAACTTTTTGGTCCATTTTATGCTTGAAAATCAATATTGCATGCCTAAAATCATGGCAAAACCATCAATTTTTGTAGATATAACATCGATTTTTGTAGTTTAAAATCAATTTTTGTAGCATAAATATAAAAATCGATCTATTATTTAATTATTTCTCACTCTGCCGGACATATTGTTCTGTAAAGCCTGGCCTAGCACATAGTGCTACTGTTTTGGACTGGCGAAGCCCGGGTCTAGCGCGTCAGCGCCTGTGATAAATATTTTTTGCTAAAAAAATGAACTATTATTTGATTTTTTGACGATTTATCAGATTTCTTTGAGTTTGAACTCGGCTTGGTGAAAAATACAAAAAATGAAAAGAATTGATAAACTTTAGCCAAATGATAGTTTTTAAGAAAAATAGAAATTAACCAAGTTTTTAAAACGTCATAATTGTTCTTTTTATTAACAAAAGAATAGCTGTTACTTAAAGTTTCTAATTAAAACACATGTATTACTATTGACACTAATTACACCTTCAGCAACCTTTTCGATACGTTACTTTCTGTTTTTACCTTTGACGAGAATCAAACACTCTTCGTTTCTCTTTCGTGATCAGCGAACGGAATGAAAATCTGTTCGTCGACCCAATTCATGGTGTAATTTCTGGCTGTGTTATTGTGATGAAGCTGCTTAAACTCCTGAAGGTATTTTTCTGGTTGAACTTGCTTTCTTGATTCCGGCCATCTGGAGTCAAATCGGTCTTGGGCAGTTTGCACTAGAGGCTGATACCATCTATTAACTCCTGACATGGGTTCGTTTTTTATGTCTGTATTTATCAAATCCCGAAACAGGGTAGCAGAGTTTGTATCGACTCCAGGAACGCAGTCCTTGTGGTGATGAGTTAGCTTCCTGCGAATATAGTTAGCAGTTCGTTCTGGAATGTGTTCTGGATATTCCTGCGTTATGGGTGTACTTCGATGATTTCTGGCTCCTTGAAACTCAGAGGCTAAGACACCTCGGTTGATGTACTTCGGTTTGGTGTCTGCAACGCCGAATATACGTCCATTAATGATGCAACGAGTTGGCTTTTCAAATGGACCGAGCGGTTTTCTCTCTTTGAATCCCCTAGACTTGATATTTTCCTTTCGATGACTCGGTTGTGATGCACCAGCCCAGTTCTGTCTTAGATTTCTCAGTCGAAGACCTTCGTAATCAGTTGGGGAGTACGATAGCCATAGTTTTTTCGGATATTCATCGTCACTTCGACCAACTCCATGGTTCAGCTTATACTTTGAAATCTCATCTAAAAAATCTCTATATCCCAATGGCATCTGGCTTAAAGGTGTAGTAACTAACTAAATAACTAACTAACTAACTAACTAACTAACTAAAAAAACATTATCTGACTGATTTAGGATAGGGAAAATTTTGACTAAATCTAAATACTTACTAACAACTAAAAAAATGTAAACTGAATGAGAATTGGGAAACTGACATTTTCAGTTCAGTTGCCACAAGATTTAAAGTTAAATAAACTTCTCTTAAATACTAAAAAAACCGTAATTACTAGTTGATGTTGAATTAATCACAAAATGAATAATACGTCATAATACGTAAATAATTATATTAAATACGTCATAGTTTTTCTAATCACATTAATATCTCTACTCAGAATTTTTGTATTACTAACTTATATTCTTTATAATACATATTTAACCATAAAACTTATTGAAATACCTTAAATTTATAATTTGTTGCTTAATTAAAAAGATCATGCAATGTTCTTCAGAATGCAATTCAGTGTTTTCTTAATCCCCGCCTAAAATTATTAACTTTATTATTTTATCCTGTGATATAACTTATAAATGCCGTAACTTGAAACTTTAAGTGAATATTATAGCCTTTAAAATAGACATTTTAGAGAACATAATTTAATTTAACAACTCTGGTGGCGTATCCAACCACAACAATTTAGTTGAGGAGTATAGCTCCTGAACCCATTTACCATAAACTCTTCAGTAAACGACTGCATTCTTATATTCTGAACTTTACAAAAGAAGCCATTGTCACTTCCATTTGGAAGTTCCAGCTATTTTTGTGTGGGTTTGGATTACATTGTTTGACTTTCACGTATACTAAGTAACATGGGCGTTTTGCCTATCCCCTTCAGATACATTATACCTTGACAGGATAAGGACCACTTCCCTCAAGAGATGAATACAGGAGTCCTCCCATTTCTCTGTGTGACCATACATTTGTTTGATCTCAGATACTACCTTTCCCCTTTTCCGTTGGATTCCTTACCCCTTTAAGAAAGAGTTATATACTTAACTTGGTTAGGGTCTGATAGCTCTATTGACTGAATTGTCCATCAGAGTTAGGATATACATTTATCTCTTGCTTCTCGGAAATTCCTGCTTATAGACTTTTCCAACTGAACTAAGAATAGGCTTACCAACGGATTGAATCCGACTGGCTCTATAAGCTAGTATTGGGATTCTCGAACACTTTGCTTTGTACTTTTTTAAAGGGATTGGAAATATATCTCGGAACACCTTTGCCTTCTACGTAGAAAATATAAGAATAAAAACTTGTGCAAATTCTATTAACATAACACTTTTGTAAAGACTGATTTGTAGCCTATAATAAACTTCGAAATTCTTGGATAATAATAGAATTTTCAGGAAAATTGATAAAAATAAGTGAAATTCCACAAATTAAGAGGAGCCACTGGAGATTCCCTCTTGAAATCCCCTCTAAAGAGGCATACAACACTGTTTGAGAAACACTAAACAGTGTAATAGTGCTTAATATAGTTGAATGCTGAATTATAGTTGTTTGTGCTTAAAATTTTGTACCGAAAAAGAGAACTCTAAAAAAATTATAACAGAATTCTATAAATTTAAGTGTCGGCAAAAAATATAAAAGCCTGCATATAATATCGAAATTGGAATCATACTTGGGAGGAACATTATATTTAATATTTTTATGTATTCATCTTTCAATGATAGCTTGAATGAACACTCGAAATTTCAGCTGATTTAAATAAAATTGCTTGTAATAACATGAAAATTTTACTTTAATAATGGTTCCAACTGTTGAATAGAACGGTAATATTTTTTCTACACGAAAATGTCCATAAAATAGTGAGATTAATCTTAATGCAGATAAATAAGTCGCAACGTCTGAATTGGATTCTTTTACGGGAGGTATCGTAAAATCTGTGATATGACTCGCATGTATAAAAGCTTATTAACTTAATAAGTTTTGTACATTTTATAGGTTTTGAGAATTTACTATACGATATATACAAATTTCAATGCGGATTCTTTATTTTATTATAGCTACTTTTAATGTTTATGAAATCAATTCGGAATTGGGGTGTTTGCAGCAACAACGAGCTACTCCGACGAGCTTTACATAGCTTTTATTAGCGAGCTTTACATTAGAGTGAGCTCGCTGTAGCAGAAAGCACCTATATTATTTCAACTAAAAAATTCTTTGAAATAATCAAATGCTTAATTTTATGCCAAGAGTCTACCAGAACCATTATTTGCTACCAAGACGCTATTGTTTAAAATCATTAAGGTGTTATCAAAGATTGAAATTTTTAATTTTTTCTACTATTCTTCTGTTATTTACACAATTGAATTATATAACTGTATTATATTACTATCATCTCATTTACAATTTATCATACTCTCAACTCCATATATCCCTATTTCTATTGACCGTCTATATTTTGCTTTTGTGTATGCCTTAAGAAACCATAACCAAATAAGTATAAAAAGGGTTGTGTGTGTTTACCCACTCCTCTCGTCCTTTACACTGTACAAGGCATGTGAAAGGAGGATCTAAACAGTGATGACCAGGCAAGTGTGGCCATGATCGATGCTCAGTTCAGGCATCCCTATTGGTATCCAGCCATCCTTATCCCCTAGGTGTACTTCAATACTTTATCTGCTTGACAGTTGTTTAAGGGTTCTTGTGTGCTTTGTGAACTTCATAAATCACTAGAGAAAATGCGACGCATTCGAACAACATAATTAACGAGTTTTGACCCCTTTGACCCCCATTTGACTCTTCCCTCCTGTTACTTTGAGTTGTACTAGGGGGTCTTTTCATAGAATTCAAAAGGAAACCGTTGCTGAGAAGTACTCAAAGCAGGATAAAACAAATATTTGGGATTTTTTACTAGAAATTTTGAAGGATTATTTTGTGTAAAAATAGGTTTTAAATTAGTTGGGATCGTGATTTATATCAATGTGTTTCTTTATTAATTAAATGTGTAGTTAATTATTGAGGTACTTACCTATATTTTTATGTGGTTGAAACTTGTTTTATTTGCATCTTTAGTATTTTTAGTTTAGTTAAAATGTAACTGCAATTAATATTAAAAAAAGAAATTTACTTTCAAAGAAAATTATTGTAGGGTAAAATTTAGTTTTGTGTTTTTATGAAAATCATCTTTATTAAATTGTAATTTTTCTTTGTAGGAACCTTTCATTAAACCTGTTGTTTCAATTTGCTGTTGGCATGTTCATTGTGAAGAGTGCTGGCTCAAAACTCTTGTAAGTATTCTAAATTGACTTTATTTGTAAATGATTAAATTTTTTTATGTTTTGGGGAGCATACTTTTTAATACATTAATTATTTATTTAAAGTATTTATACACAATGCATATAGTTTTTATTGCAACTGTTTGTTTTTTAACAGGGAACCAAGAAACTGTGTCCCCAATGCAATATGATAACAGCAGTAAGAGATCTTCGTCGTATATACCTTTGACTGTTCTTTCAGAAACAAAAAATGCAAGCTTATGCTAGTCAGAATACCTTTACCAAGCTTGCAGTTATAGCCATCGTTCCCTGCACTACAGACACAGCTTTCCTTCACTTTCCTCTGTGGCTTTTAGTTTTCCAAATCGGCAATATGAGAGATCTTTCAGAAGAGATTTTCGATTTTAATTTTATCTAAGAAATGCGCGAAAAAGAACTGAAATAACTTCAAAGCTTTATGCAAGAGAAGCTATGAAAAATCATTAAATGCATTTTAGAATGGAATTTCGAAACAAATTGTAGAATTGACCTGCAATGCATTTTAGTGCTGAAATGTTTTCATTTTCAGTTATGTTTTTATCATCATCATTGCCTGTTTTTATCGTATTTTAGAACTATACATCTTGTTGATTTTATCTTTTAAATCACTCTTGTTAAAATTTTAGTAACTAGTTAAATGCTAAAGCAAAAAGTTATTTTTGTTTCAAACCATAATCCTTTAAATTTTTAATGAATTAGTTTCTAGCGTCTTTTTGCAACCGAAAAAGATGTAATAATCTTTAATACACAAAGAATCTACGCTATAATTGAGAAAGATAGTAGGTATCAAGGTATAGTAGGTATATAATAATACTTGGATTAAAAATTTCACCCCTTATGATAGATTTTACTGTTTATTTCTTTGCTGCAAATCATACCAAATCTATCTAGAATATTAAAGTTCAAAGAAAATTTCAAGTATCTACAAAAAAGTGGGTAATTAAGTTAAAAATCGAGAATAAAACAAAATGGGTATCTAAAACTAGGAAGATTATGAACTATTTGTTTCAAGGTTGCAATAAGGCGCTAATTTTACGAGATACAATCTTGACGGGCTCATTTTGTATCGTGTTCAAAAAGTTATTTCTAAAAACTAATGAATTTGAGGCTCTCGATTTGTAGAATCAGAATGGCATCAAAAGTCAACGAGTACATGATCAAAATCGAGGTTTCGCCTTGTAGTGCAAGATCTCGAAATAAAAGGATTTGTAAATAGAAAAGTGTGAAATTCACGCTTTAATGTATACCACTTTACATTAGTCATTAAATGCAGAGCTGACTAGAATCGTGTAGAGAACTCTTGATTCTAGCTCATCTGCAACATTGTTATTTGTTATCCCCTCTTTGCGAGAGGGTCCATAAAAAAAGGAATGTTGTACGTAATTAATGTTCTTTCTATTGATCTCTATAGTTGTTTATGTACAAATTTAGATCCTATGTAAATATCCCCTATTGCGTTGTTACATTTTTACAGTTTTTCTTTACCAAATAAGTTGTGCAAATTTGTACATTTTTTGTTGTGGAAAATAAAGATAAATGTGTGCAAAGTTTTTAAATGATTCTTTTTTTTCATAATTTGTTATTATTACTGGTTGAGGAAATTCCTGGTTTGGAGTAAATGAAAGTTGCCCAAAGAACTATACCTCTTCCACAATGTAAATTACTTCGTTTCACGGTACCCGTATGCATGGGCATTGGAAGTTTTCAAATTGGATTGGATGTCGTATTGGTATCGGGCAAACATGTTCAAATAACTATGTTGGCGTTTTATTTTAACTTTTTTAGCGTAAACCAATAATGCCGTGATAACTTTTTTCTGCCCCAATTTATTAGCAAACTATTAGTCGTAGAGGTATAGTTTTTTGGAATTGCCTTTTTTATGTACGCCCCACAAGGAATCTGGCGTTAAAGAGTATGTGCTTCCTTCTGACTTGTTCAAATGCCCTGTATAGATAGTATCAAATTTTAAGAACAATAAGTACGATGTACGATGATAAAGAGACATCATAAAATACATTTTAGAAAAAAAATCTAGCAATTATTTAAACTACATTCCTTTGTTTGACAAACATTTGTATATAATTGGTTTTGAGTGTGGATTTTTCAAAAATTTAAATTATAAATATTTTAGCTATTTTGACCACTTGTTAAAACCTTTAGAACAGGAATGGATAATTTTTTCTCAACTATAACATAATTATTACTTCAATAATAATAATTATTGGAAATAAAACTTTTATTAATAGAAGGAAAAATTGTTGCAATTCTTTAAAGTTTAAAAAGTAATTAAGAATAATAAACTAATCCATTAGACCCAAATGCTTAAAAATGATCTCCCAAAACTAACACCCTGTTATCTACTCTTATGATAAAAATAGGTTTTTAGTTATGGTTTTTAGTTAAGTCAAATATATTCACCCTAGTTCAAACCCCCCTATCTAAACTTCCTATTGTAATTCAGTAATATCTGCCTCTCCCTATCTTTTGAACTTTCTTAATAGTTGTCATCTAACTTACCAAAGCAAAATAAAATTTTTATTCTATTGAGTACCTGATGTTGCATCTGACCTAGGGGAAAGAAACCGGTGACCGATTCGAGTCCGTTCACCCATCGAAGATGTCGGGGCTCGGACAAGAAGAGATCTTCATGGCTACCCTGATCTGCTCCCCGGGAGGTCGTGGGCCTAGGGAGTTCTTCGAATAACCCCCGAAAGCCCCTTCGCCCCAGGGCGCAGGGGAGATGAGGGCTTAAGGAATTATTAATTTTAAAAACTCACACTTCCGCTACGCACTTTGACAATTAGCTGGTTATGAAACGTCCTTAATGGCTCAGTTGGTAGAGTTACTTTGCTGGTGTACAGAAGGTACCCGGTTCAAACCCCAGTGAATTAACTTCCTGTTTTAGTGCATTTTACAGTTATATTAAATTTAAAAAACCGACAGTTCCACTATGAACTATGAAAATTAGCTGGTTTCAAAGCGTCCTTGATGGCTCAGTTGGTAGAGTCACATAGCTGGTGTACAGAAGGTACCCGTTTCAAACCCCAGTGAATTAACTTCCTGTTTTAATGCATTTTACAGTAATATTAAATTTAAAAAATTGACAGTTGCTCTATGACAATTAGCTGTCGTAGCTTCTTTGATGGCTCAGTTGGTAGAGTCACATAGCTGGTGTACAGAAGGTACCCGTTTCAAACCCCAGTGAATTAACTTCCTGTTTTAATGCATTTTACAGTAATATTAAATTTAAAAAATTGACAGTTGCTCTATGACAATTAGCTGTCGTAGCTTCTTTGATGGCTCAGTTGGTAGAGTCACTTTTCTGGTGTACAGAAGGTACCCGGTTCAAACCCCAGTAACCTAACATTCTGTTTTTGTGCATTTTACAGTAACATTAAATTTAAAAACTGGTTCCGACGGTACCCGGTGAATTAACTTCCTGTTCCAGTGCATTTTACAGTTAAATTTAAAAAACTACCAGTTCCACTATGCACTGTAACAATTAGCTGTTTGCGAAACGTCCTTGATGACTCAGTTGGTAGAGTCTCATTGCTGGAGTACAGAAGGTACCCGGTTCAAACCCCAGTAGCTTAACATCCTGTGTTAGTGCATTTTACAGTAATATTAAATTTAAAAAACTGACAGTTTCACCATGCACATTGACAAAATTAGCTGGTTACGAAACGTCCTTAATGGCCCGGTTGGTAGAGTCAGGGTCCTTCTGAGCAGAAGGTGCTGGGTTCAAACCCCAATAACTTAACATCCTGTTTTAGTGCATTTTACCGTAATATTAAATTTAAAAGGCTGACATTTCCACTATGCAGTATGACAATTAGCTTCTTACAAAACATCCTTGATGACTGAGGTGGTAGAGTCGCTGCTGGTGTACAGAAGGTACCCGGTTCAAACCCCTGTGAATTAACTTCTTGTTTTAATGCATTTTACAGTAATATTAAATTTAAAAACTGACAGTTCCACTATGCACTATTACAATTAGCTGGTTATGAAACGTCCTTAATGGCTCGGTTGGTAGAGTCGTGGTCTTGCTGTGCAGAAGGTGCTGGGTTCAAACCCTACTATTCTCTCTCTCTCTCTTTCTATCTCTCTCTACTCTTTCCACCTGATGCATGTGACCTAAGAAACTGGTGACCGAGTTGAGTCCGTTCACCCGTCGAAGATGGCGGGGCTCGGACGAGAGGAGGTCGTCCTGGCGGACCTGATCTGCTCCCCAGGGGGTCGCGGGTCTAGGGGGTTCTTCGGATAACCCCCGAAAGCCCCTTCTCCCTGGGGGCCAGCGGAGAAAGGTCCGTCAGGAAGCCAGTTTTGGCAAAAATTTTGATATTAGGGTACAATACGCAATTTGTGGACGGTCCCCTAACGGAGTGCAATATGCAGACAGCCCCCTTAGTTATTGGGTTGCAAAATTCTGACGCCATTACCCGTCTTTAGCCACCCCTGTGGGATTGAAATTTTTAAGGATGGACGCGCTTAACTGTGACCGTAACTTATCAGTTAAAATATTTTAAAATAAAAAACTCTTCAGGATTGAACCTCCATACTTTGCACACCGATAGGGGTAGAAAGAGAGAGAGTGAGGATAGTAGGATTTGAACCTAGCACCTTCTGGACAGCAGGACCAAGACTCTACCAACTGAGCCATTAAGGACGTTTCATAACCAGCTAATTGTCCTATTGCATAGTGGAACTGTCAGTTTTTTAAAATTAAAATTACTGTAAAATGCACTTACACTGGAAGTTAATTTACCGGGGTTTGAACCGGGTACCTTCTGTACACCAGCAAAGTGACTTTACCAACTAAGCCATTAAGGGCGTTTCGTAACTAGCTAATTGTCACAGTGTATGGTAGAACTGTCAGATTTTTAAAATTTAATGGGGCATGTGCATTCTATTTTAAAGTTTTCTTCAAAGTATAAAACTTAAGTAATTTTATTAATATTCTAGTAGCATTTGAACCCGGAACCTTCTGAACCGAAGACTGAAGCTTAACCAACCAGGCCACTGGATGCACAGCAGCAGGAAGGCAATGGATGAAATGTATTTCCTTTAACACTTTCTTTAAAGTAGAAAACTTTAGTAATTTTATTAAAATTTCAAAATCCCGCCTGGGTTTGATCCGAGATCCTTCTGCACCGATGACAGTCACTTAACCAACCAGGCCACTGGATCTACATCAGAAAGAAAGCAATTGATGATGTGTATTTTATTTTAAAACTTTCTTTAAAGCAGGGTTGGCCGGTTTAAACCATTTGGTTTAAACCATTGGTTTAAACCATGGTTTTTTTATGGTGGTTTTTTTACCAAAAAAACCACTTGGTTTTTTTGGTTTTTTTAGAAATTATAAAATATTTTCAGGATTTTTTAAAGAAAGTGTTATTAAGTATAATCTTTTGCATAAAATTAAAAGGTCAGATTTATCAAAAAATTGACATTTTAAGGTGATTAAAAATCAGAAATCTTTTAATTTAATGGTTTTAATTATTGAATTCTCTCTAATCTTAACCTTAAATGCTTAAGTTAAACTTATTATATGTTGCAAGAGATAGTTCATTTATTAATTTCCTTTAAAATGAATTATTATTTCAAAGAGTAACTAAAGATACACAAAAGTTATGTTTTTCACTGATAAAATATGGCTTGGATTTTAATTAATTGATAAAACCAATTTGTCTTATTTGTCAGTCATAAAAACCAGTTGGTTTTTTTACTAAATTAATAAAAACCGTTGATTTCTTTAATGATAAAAGCTAAAAACCAGTTGGTTTGTTTATAAACAGATAAAAACCAGTTGGGTTTTTAACTAAATTAATAAAAAACCGTTAATTTCCCTAATCGGATTAATTATCTCAATCATTTATCCAATTTCAATTAACATTAGTTGCTTACATTTCCCTTTTATTTATTTAAAAAATAAAATGTTCTCTTTCTAAAGAAATTTCTTAAGTTTAAATTAATCCATATATAATTAAGATAAATAATTTGATTATTTCAGTCATTTATCCAAGATAAATTAACACCGATTTTTATTCACTACAATAATACTAGATATTCAAATTGGAATATTTTAAAAACAAAAATAATTTTTAAAACAAATTAATTTAATTTTAATTAATTAATTGAAATATACAAATCATTTATCAATTATAAACAACCCCTGAAATAAATGTCTCATTTACAACTCAATTTCAAACATCACTACTAAAATAACTTATTCTGAAAAAAAATTCTAAAGAAACTTGGTTTAAACCAAAAAAACCTGGTTTAAACCAAAAAAACCAAATAAACCCGGTTTTTTTTGGTTTTTTTTAAAAAAACCCGGTTTTTTGCCAACCCTGCTTTAAAGTATAAATTTATGGAATTTTATTAAAATCTCAAAATTCCGTCAGGGTTTGAACCGGGAAACTTCTGAACCGAAGACTAACACTTAACCCACCTGGCCACTGGATGCACATCACCCAGAAGGCAATGGAAGAAATGTATTTAATTTTAAAGCTTTCTTTATGTATAAAACTTTAGTAATTTTATTAAAATCTTACTGGTGTTTGAACCAGGAAACTTCTGAACCGAAGACTGACACTTAACCCACCTGGCCACTGGATGCCCATCAGCCAGAAGGCAATGAAAGAAATATAGTATTTAATTTTAAAGCTTTTTTTAAGTATAAAACTTTAGTAATTTTATTAAAATATCAAAATCCCGCCAGGATTTGATGCGGGAACCTTTTGCACTGAAAGCTGACACATAACCCACTAGAGAAGGATGCATATCAACCAGAAGGCAATGGGTGAAATGCATATTTCATGTTAAAACTTTCTTTAGAAAACGTAATTTATAAAAATCTCAGAATCCCGCCTGGGTTTGTTCCGGGGACCTTCGGCAGTGAAGCCTGGCTCTTAACCAATAACAGTTCATTCAAATACAGGGTGTCCCAAAAAAGACTGACACATTTTAAAAATCAATAACTCAAAAACTAAAAAAGATAAAAATGTGCGGTTTCTTGCCCCCTTCTTCTCAGACCAAAGAATTTTCATCCCAGAATTTTTGATTTTAGTTCTAAATTTTTCACTAGATGGCAGCACGAGAATTTTTGAGGGACTAAAGGGAAAAAGTATTGGAATAATCCCTGTTAGTTAACTTGTGATAGGAAAACCAAAGTTATGGTAAAAGATCGATTCATTGAATCGAATGTTGTTCGATTCTGGGAAGATTTAAGAATTGATCGAAGGAAAGCAGCAAGATTTGGATTACGCTTTGAATTAGTTTGACAACTAAACCTAACTGAAATCTTCCCGTAAGACAGGTCTCGCATTTCAGCGAATGTTTTTCAAATTACTGAATAGACGAGATTAGTGTGACGCTTTTTGTTTTGTTTGGAAACGTAAATTCAGTCTGTGATTGGTTCCGTGAACTGTACGGACAGTACGGATCCGTATGTAACCAATCACGGATCGAATCAACGTTTCCAAACAAAACAAAAAACGTCATCACTAATCTCGTCTATTTGATTTTGTTTTATCCTGATGTGGATCATGCGTAATGTGACCATTTATTTTCTGACTCAAAACGGGACATTGGTTTATTTAGTTTAATTAACAGGTAGTCAATAAAAAACACTTTTTAAAAGTTATTTATTCAGAAAAAGGCAGTTGGCTTAAAAGTTACGAATTAAAAAATATATATACCCGAAACGTATAGTTATATATTTATATTTATCAGAGGAACAAATTTGCTTTAATATAGCTGGTGATTATTTTGGAAAATCATGAAAAATACCTGGAAAAAGAAAATTTTTTATGTTTGCGTGTCAATTTTGGCTCTGGTTAGTGAAAAATAGTCGATTTTTTTTAAATTATGTGTTCAAAAATACAAGAAGTATCCGAAAAAGGCAGTGAATTGCTAGTTTTTTTACCCGAATAATCTAAAAAAATTGATCAGGGAAAAGTCAGGGAATTTTATTTCTAAAATTGAGTGGGAACCCTGATATTCGCCTTAATTATCAACATCGCCTTTAGAACTGAAATTTGTAACTGGGTCTTCTCAGATTATTCCATTCGGGTTACTTTCTGCGATGTAATGCAGTTACAGATTAACGAAAATTCGTCAAAAACTTCTGCATCTTTATTAAGTCAATATATTCCTTTACAATTAAACGGGAATTTTCAGAAAACGGGACAATTTTGCGTCCCAGAGTTCTTTTCGGGGACACCGGGACTCTTAACTCTAAAAAGGGACAGTCCCGTTCAAAACGGGACGTCTGGTCACGTTAATCATGCGCCATGAAACGCCAAACAACTAATTAATTTTGTTTAATATACGCATTAAGTTCTTCTATTGAGTGGAAATCCAAATCTATCCTTTAAACGTTTTTATTGCGGGAATAAAAAGTTTAGATGATGTGCTTTGGAAATCAATTTAGATTATGTGCATTTGAGGATCTCCATTCTGAATCCGTTATGTATCACTTGTAATTTATCGGATTTTACCAATATCGAGGGTTTTACTCTTAGTCACGGCGATCACTCCTTGTACTTTTATTTAAGGAGTGCTCAAGTGTTTTTAGGACCTGAAGATAAGGGGGTGTCGGGGCTGTAAGGAAGATGGTGAGTCGCCGGCTACTGAAAATAAGGGGAACTCAAGGATTTTTGATTCCTCAACAGAGGGATTCTACAAAATCATGATTATCTACCCTTAAAAAAATCTTTTATTTCGCTTAAAGATTTAATAATGCCTAGAGATTTTAAGATGGTTTTGAGAATCAATTAATAAACTTTCACTTCAAGTTTTTGGGAATTGCTTTTAACTTTCAACTAAAAAGGGAGGTCTGGGGAAGTCCTGTCCCCGAAATTTTTTTGAAATTTGCCCTCCTCAAACAGGGTCAAACTCATTTTAGTGCTTTATGATTAGACAATTTCAAAATCAAATTACTATGCTTCAATCAGTGCTGTAGCTGGATTTTTTTCTGGGATAAGGGCTCGCCGTATTATTACGCACTTTTTTTCTTAAATTTTTTTATTGAAATAATGTCCCCCAAACTCAGCACTGGCCACTGGCTTTAACCAATTCTAAAAAAACAGTGTTTTAAATCATGGGCAGTCGGTCTCCCTTTTTATACGACCCTCTTATGATTGAATGAATGCCTTTAAAATTGAATGTTGGAAAAACATATTCATAAAACTTTATGTCTTTCCTCAAAAGTTAAAAATAAAGTTTTTCTAAACAATGTTCCTAATTATTGAGGTGGGGGATGCGTCCGCCCCCGGGAACGACGACCGGGGGGACGTTACGTTTGTTGAAAGAGATTGTGTTTTGTTCAGGGTTTTACTTATAAAAAATATGTGTCTTAATTTCCAATTAAAAGTTTGCTTTTATTGCTTAAAATACTTTTTGAACGTTTAGGAATTTCAAAACCACTGAGAAATAATTTTATAGGCCGAGGCTGTAAGCTAAAATAAAATCTAAAGAAATGTCTGAAAATGGATAAAAATATTTTAAATTGATTAGGGTTTAGGCATTGTCTCATGAACCCCTTGAACCCGCATTTGAATTCAAAAGTTAGCGTAACGCAAAGTTAACCATTTCTAATTGGCTCAGTGCTTAAGAATTTCCACACTTTCACCCAAATTTTTGCTTAATTCATATATTTCTTAAATACCTTACATAAATACAGTTTCAATATACTGTAACTTAGTCTTTAGTCTAATTGGAGCAATACTCAAACACCAAGTCGAAATTGAATGTTCCCTCTATTGCATGTTATCTGAAAAATTCTAAAATTTTGATTTTTCCTTAAAAACTTAAAAATATTTTTTACATCCTCTGACAAAAAAGCAGAAAAACCCCGTTTCACAAAGAAATTTTCAATAAAAAGTTTCCGTTGACTTAAAATGTGTAAAATCCCCTAGTTTAATTAAACCATTAATGACGCAGCCTTGGTCAGAAATCATGTGTACGATATAATCATTTTCATGACATTCCTTAAAAATAATTTCCATTTGGCAATAGAAGTTCGATTTCCCGATCATCTGATTATTTAGTAATAATTCCTAACAATATCTCCTCTGTGCCATTAAAAATCAATCAAACAACCAACCAGCTAAAGCTTTCAATCTAATTCGATTCTGAAATCGATTCTATCTCTCTACTTCGATTTTCCTATCACGAGGCAATTAGGGATTCCGCTGATAGTTTATACCTAAATTTCAGAAAAAGTTCTCGTGCTGCCATCTACTAGTGCATTTATGAACTAAAATTTTGAAATTTTGGGAGCAAAAATTCTTTGCCCCCTTAAGAAGGATGCAAAAGACCGCATATTTTTATCTTTTTTAGTTTTCTAGTTATTGATTTTTAAAATGTGTCAGTCTTTTTTGGGACACCCTGTACAATATTCAATATACACAGTTCAACAAAACAATTCATTCAGTTGCAGTCATCAGTGACCCAAAAACGGTCCTCAGTGGGTAGAGGCCCTCTGGGCGAATGCCCTTAGGCCAGTCCGAGCCTGATTAAAGAAAACACAAAACAACACGATAACACTTAAAAATTTGCAAATTTACGAACATTTTATTATGCGAATATAAAATATTTTTGTACAATTTACGAACTACTAATATCTCCGCGAATATTCACGATATTTTCATAAAATTTTTACTGAGGTTTTTGTTCTATCTCCTTTCGCTTTTAAATTAATTTTTTAAACTTTTTTATTTCGCCGCCAGGATGCTGTATGTCATCTCAATGAATTCTCCAGTGTCACTTACCTAGGGGTAGACCTCACTTCCGTGGCCCTAGGACACGTTGGTTCCAAATAAAAGGCTTGAATAATAACATGACGGTACACAGCAGGAAAAATGATAATGAAAAAAACCCCACTGAAATATATATTTTTTAATATTTCAAAGGAGCCAAAAAGGCTCATCCATGGGGTTACAGATTTCCTGATGTGATTGAGCATAGAAAAATAAAATAAATTTATTCAACATAAAAAATACAATAAGTAAACTTATATGGAATAAAAAAACATGTCACATTCTCGACCATCTCATTTTTACAACTTTAAAGTAAAATAGTTAAAACTAAAAAAGGGGGTTGGTGGGACTGGCTAGATGGTTTCTTTTCTTATATTTGATAATTTAGATGTAAGTTATCACCTGACAGAATATTATTTTGATTTAAAATAAATGAAGTACAAAGTTTTTTAAAACGTCTAAAGTTTGGTTCTATTTGAGTTTAATACGGCAATTTATTAAATAGAATAACAGATAAATAATCAAAATGCTTTTGAAATATTTCTTTATGAGGGGTTGGTAAAAGGTCAACATTTTTCTACTATAATTTAAATTATTATTAAGATTAATTTTTGCTACTGTGGGAAATTTCTTTAAAAAGATCAGACTATTTAATACAAATAAATGCATTTAAATACCATAAAAAACAAAATATCCACCGACAGAGTGAGAACCCTAATCAATTCAAAAAAAGTTCAATCACCTCATCACCAATTCATTACAACCCCTTTTTTGCTTACTATCGCCCCATCGCATCCATAAACACCCATAATAGAGTCCACATCTCTCCAGCAATTGATCCCTAAGAAAACGGCGGCAAATGGGGCGCGAGAAACAAAATCCATCCATCACCGGGAGGTATTTAAAAATCGATAAATTTTAAAAGTGTCGACCGCAGGGCGTCCCGCACGCGCCATTACGCCCCGGTGTTGCCAAAGGGTGCTGAATTTCAAACCCTTCATTCCGCGTGCTCGGCCGTCTGATGAATTGGCTGCAGCGGCGGGTTTAAATAATTTAAGGGCGGCTTGCTGAGGTTTTGGAGTGCGGGTTTTGTGGTTGCTCGCTCGGTTTGGTAGGGAGGTTGGGGATGTAAAGGGTTTGAATACTGTTGTTGAGTGTGTGGGGGACCACTTTTTTGGGTGTTAAAGTGAGTTTGTTGAGTGTTGTGAGTTGGATTGATATTGGTTTGAAATATTTGATCTTCTTGTTTAATTAAGAATCTTTGGGTGTTTTTTTTCTAATTCTCAGAAAGAAAGACGTTTAAGTAAGTTAATGATGTTGAATCTGTACCATGAGTTTTTGCGAATTTATGGTAAGAGGTAAGATATAATACAGAGACAAATAAGACGAAGGTGTAATTGTGGTAAGAGTAAAACTTACTAGTTGAAAACCTTTATGTTTGGTCTAACTAAGCCCTTTCAGTGCTAAGCCACCATGAAGCCATTGAACCGATAGAGAACTTCGTGAGGCAACCCCTTCAACAGTAAAAACTAAAAATCAAATCACACAACTAGATATTGACAGAAAAACTGCAACCACAATCACAAGGCTCAGGATGAAACATAATGGGGCCATCCATAAATTACGTGAGGTGTTTTTTCCAAAATCTGGACCCCCCCTCCCCCCTTGGTGAGATTTAGGGAGATTTTTCTTGACCCCCCCTCCCCCCCACGTGAGATTTACCTACAACTTTTAAGAATTTTTTCTATCCTATTCGTTTGCATTTTGTGCTTTATAGCACCTAATTAAGCTAAAAAAGTTGACGTGAGATTTTAATCGACCCCCCCTCCCCCCTTGGTGAGATTTGGTGAGATTTTTCCAAGCCCCTCCCCCCCTTTTTGACCTCACGTAATTTATGGATGTCCCCTAACAAGGACATGAAAATCTCTTCTGATGGCAGGATTGAAAATTTACCAAAAATGCAGTAATTATCAGGACGTTGAGCTCACATCCAAACATATATTTGATTGCCCAGCTGTCGCTGCTGCAATGCACTCTAAACTATCCCACCGAAGAAGACTTGTATTCAGCAGTCGTCATAGCAAAACTAATTCAAAATCCCCACACTCCATCTGATCTCCACAAGGACACTACAAAAACTTCGTGAGGCTAGGTCTGTAAAGCTTTTAAAGAAATTTAAGAGGTTGTAACCAGTACGGGGTTGATTTTACCAAAATTGGTTTTTCATCGCGTTGTTTTCCCCTTTCAACCCTTCCGGTCAATTTCTCCCGAATCTTGACCTCCCTCAACTCACCCCTCAAAAATCCACCACCCCCGCCCACCCATCGCTCATTCCCAAGGGTGTTCCAATTTGAATTTTATTGAAGCGCACCACACACGACTCCTGCATAATTCAACACTCCCCCCCCCGAAAAAAATCTCGCCAATTTGGGAACTTTTTCAAAAACCTACTCCTGACGACCCCCAAATAAATAAATAAATAAATAAATGACACCCCCAAAAAATAAAGGTTCATACATGCAGGACTCCCCCTCCCCACGTGAAATCAGGGGGTCGGAGGAAAAGGGGGTCGGCAGGGAAAATCATACGTCAAAACTGAAATTGCGACCACAGAGTGACAGGACTCATATTACTTACCTCCTCGTTGGGGCTGGACGATTTTTGTCATTTCTGCTGAAGCAAGGTCGTGTTATAAATTACGCTTCTAACGGCAACTCAACTCAGTTTCCGAGGGGACAGGTTCTCGATTCCGCTGGATTTTTCACTCCCCACTTTTTTTTAAAGGGAGAGTTGCGGTTGACGCGTAAAGAGGATTTCGTCAGCCAGGGCACGTAAGGGACGAGGGTTGCTGATTCAATAGTTTTCAGTGAATTTTAGAAGGGGATGTGGGTCATTCGATACCTTTTAAGTCAACTTTGGTCGGCTGCCCGTTTGGGGAGAGGACTTTAGAAAAGTTTTCTCTCTGTTGTGTTTTTTTGGGATGGATGAACCGATTTTTTAAGTCGTATCAAATACTGGAGTATTTTAAAGTATCTAGATAAGTATAAGCTTAACAATAGTTGAAAGGAATCATCATATTCTTATTATCTACTTTATAGTGGGATTTCTAACTTCACGAAAATGGGTTTCGCGTGCTTTTTCGTGATTATGCTTAGTGAAAATAGCCATTTTGTTCCTTAAAATCTGTAGTTTACTAATCGCGATGGTGGACACTTCGAGTCTGCGCCAGGGGATGGTGAGAGGCGCAGAAGTGGAAAATCGACGAGTTTCAATTTTGTGTTGTTTGGAGTCAAAATGGTTCCTTTTACTTTTTTAATTTGCTCAATTTGCTCAAATGCTCCATAATACGAGAGAGGTGAGGGAGGACTAACGGGACATAGAGTTTGGAAAGGATCAGTTCACTCCAGTAGAAGGGGTGGAAGGATAAAGTGGAACGTAAAAATTTGTAAGCCTATTTTCTCTGAGGCGCAGGCTTATAGTTGTCCATTAACGTAATGAAAGGTGCCATTCTTTTCCTTATTTTCAGGCGAGAAAGAATTGCGATAGTAGAAATCTGGCAACGCTCACTAGGGGTAGGGAGAGGGGCAGGAAAAAATTACGAAAATCAGCAATATCTCCTGAAAAATTATTTCTTTTCTGCACCGACTGCGGTTGAATGTTTTGTAAATTGACACCAAAAATGGGTAAAATGCATTAAACCGATTTTCGAACGATTCTTCTACTTAAAATAGGGCCTGAAAGGTGTAGAAAAAAATAAGGGGAAATTCTCAACTTTTAAGTATTTTAAAAACTTGTTTTTACTCGTGAAGAAGCACTAATTTCAGGCTAATTTTTCCCTTTATACACTTAAGAATACGAAATACCATCGTAGATATCTGGGACCTGCGATTAAGGAGGGGGCAGGGGCAGAAAAAAATATTCCTGTTTTTATACTCTTCGTGAGAGTAAAATTCAAAATTTTCTACTTTTAGTAGAGTCATAAGTGGTGCAAATAAAGAAGATAGATACCTGACATGTCTAACAGCCCGTTAGAAAAGAGTTCCTCCCATTGAAAGGTGAAATGGAAGGATTAAGCGGAACATAAGGAATTATATGGGATGTTTTGAAAAAAATTTTGTCTATTTTAGTGAAATAATGTAGAAATCTATTTGAGCAGGTTTTATGTAATCTGTAGAACGGGAAATGCGACAATAAGTAACTTTCATTCTCGACCGAGGATAATAATTGGGACAGAAAAAAAGTTAAAATTATACTTTACTGAGAAAAAGAGTAATTATCCTGTTTAAAAGGATTTATGGACTGAAATTTTTGATTGGGGTCACTCAAGGTGGTCTATCCTGAGAAGCATAAACTCATCTTTGGGGGTTGAATGGATGAAATGGAATACAAATTCGATTTTTTGACAAATGGCGTGAAATTTCTTGGAAGAGAGTGATAATAAACAAATCGATTCCTCTTTCCAACTCTCTCGAATGGGTTACCCGACAATGAAATTTGGAAATCAAGACAAGGGTCCGTGGTCGGCGCAGAAAAATTTTATACATTAAATTTTAGTTTGTATAATTGTGTCTAAATAAGATAAAATATCCCTAAAATAAGAAATTTCATAGCAGATATGAAGGAGACCCATGTTAAAACTGTTTCTTGGTGGGTAAGAGGATAAAATAGAATATTAGGGGGTATTACATTTTACTATTTTACTTAAAAGTGAGTATTTCTCGCAAAAATTGCATTAAAAGATTTCAATTTTCCAATTTTACTCCATGGAATATGATACGTTTAAGATAAATCAGTAGTATTAGGCAGGGGAAGGTTAGTTGGGCAAAAAAAACCTGTAATTATTACAAATTTAAGACAAAAAAACTTTATAATATTCTAATTTTTTGAGAAATAATTAAATGTCTTAAATTTGTAATAATTACAGGGTTTTTTTGCCCAACTAACCTTCCCCTGCCTAATACTACTGATTTATCTTAAACGTATCATATTCCATGGAGTAAAATTGGAAAATTGAAATCTTTTAATGCAATTTTTGCGAGAAATACTCACTTTTAAGTAAAATAGTAAAATGTAATACCCCCTAATATTCTATTTTATCCTCTTACCCACCAAGAAACAGTTTTAACATGGGTCTCCTTCATATCTGCTATGAAATTTCTTATTTTAGGGATATTTTATCTTATTTAGACACAATTATACAAACTAAAATTTAATGTATAAAATTTTTCTGCGCCGACCACGGACCTTTGTCTTGATTTCCAAATTTCATTGTCGGGTAACCCATTCGAGAGAGTTGGAAAGAGGAATCGATTTGTTTATTATCACTCTCTTCCAAGAAATTTCACGCCATTTGTCAAAAAATCGAATTTGTATTCCATTTCATCCATTCAACCCCCAAAGATGAGTTTATGCTTCTCAGGATAGACCACCTTGAGTGACCCCAATCAAAAATTTCAGTCCATAAATCCTTTTAAACAGGATAATTACTCTTTTTCTCAGTAAAGTATAATTTTAACTTTTTTTCTGCCCCAATTATTATCCTCGGTCGAGAATGAAAGTTACTTATTGTAGCATTTCCAGTTCTACAGATTACATAAAACCTGCTCAAATAGATTTCTACATTATTTCACTAAAATAGACAAAAATTTTTTCAAAACATCCCATATAATTCCTTATGTTCCGCTTAATCCTTCCATTTCACCTTTCAATGGGAGGAACTCTTTTCTAACGGGCTGTTAGACATGTCAGGTATCTATCTTCTTTATTTGCACCACTTATGACTCTACTAAAAGTAGAAAATTTTGAATTTTACTCTCACGAAGAGTATAAGAACAGGAATATTTTTTTCTGCCCCTGCCCCCCTCCTTAATCGCAGGTCCCAGATATCTACGATGGTATTTCGTATTCTTAAGTGTATAAAGGGAAAAATTAGCCTGAAATTAGTGCTTCTTCACGAGTAAAAACAAGTTTTTAAAATACTTAAAAGTTGAGAATTTCCCCTTATTTTTTTCTACACCTTTCAGGCCCTATTTTAAGTAGAAGAATCGTTCGAAAATCGGTTTAATGCATTTTACCCATTTTTGGTGTCAATTTACAAAACATTCAACCGCAGTTGGTGCAGAAAAGAAATAATTTTTCAGGAGATATTGCTGATTTTCGTAATTTTTTCCTGCCCCTCTCCCTACCCCTAGTGAGCGTTGCCAGATTTCTACTATCGCAATTCTTTCTCGCCTGAAAATAAGGAAAAGAATGGCACCTTTCATTACGTTAATGGACGACTATAAGCCTGCGCCTCAGAGAAAATAGGCTTACAAATTTTTACGTTCCACTTTATCCTTCCACCCCTTCTACTGGAGTGAACTGATCCTTTCCAAACTCTATGTCCCGTTAGTCCTCCCTCGCCTCTCTCGTTTTATGGAGCATTTGAGCAAATTAAAAAAGTAAAAGGAACCATTTTGACTCCAAACAACACAAAATTGAAACTCGTCGATTTTCCACTTCTGCGCCTCTCACCATCCCCTGACGCAGACTCGAAGTGTCCACCATCGCGATTCGTAAACTACAGATTTTAAGGAACAAAATGGCTATTTTCACTAAGCATAATCACGAAAAAGCACGCGAAATCAAGTTAGAAAACCCCCTATTAATTTATACTAGGTGATCTTTTGCTGTACTAGACAGCAACTTAAGTTGAACCTACTACGTCACTAACAAACAAAGTAGTTCCCAACTAATTTTTAACAGAGGCTATATTTTAAAAATCAAAATAGCATCCTCATTTTTTTCTATATCATTTTGTCCATTACAATTTGAAAAACGAATTTCGTATTTAACCTCTTCATAAATGAATATCACTCCTCCTAAAAAAGTCAAGGAGTATTTTTACTCCTCAAAAAAGTCCTAAGAATAACACTGGTTGTCTTTCTAAAATGGTTTATTTGTATTTCTTTTTTATATTGTGTTGGTTTAAGTTAAAATCACAGAGAAAAATCCTAACAGAGGGTCCAAAACGATATATTCAAAAGTTGGATGGGTTTGAGGGCGCTACGATCAACTAAATGATTGACAGAGAGATCAAACCTGTGATTGGCTGTCACGCAATTTTCTATTTCGAAGGAGAAGGAAAAAGTTTTTCTCAACCAATCAGGCTTTTCCGTCCTGCCTCTCGTGACGTTGATGCGATCGCAGCTCCAAAATAGCCCCAAACTCATCCAACTTTTCGATTTCCAATAGCTCCTATGGCGAAGGACTCTCTGTTCTAGTACTCTGTATTTAAAATTACCATTTGAATCGAAAATGTACACTTGTCACATTATGAAGAGAAATAGCAGCTACTTAAACGAGACAATGAGAAATAAAAGAGAATGGGTTAAGCATTACAGAATATCACACTTATTTTTCTTTCGAAATAAAATTTTAAGGGGATCCTTTTAAAGGAATTTATATATTATCAAATAACTACGCATTTTGATAGTTTTTGAAAACGATAATCTTTTTACGAAAAACAGAAAAATAAATAATAAAGCCAATAAATAAAAAAACACTCTAAGAAGATTGACACTAACCACACAAAAATTTCCGAGAACAATTCCTTTCCTGAACTCACCATCCCTCAAAAAAACTACGAAATTCCTTCAAAAAACTGAAACAAATCCTCTTTGAAAAAAAAAAGACGCAGCTCAGCCGAGCGGAAGGTAAAGCGCCCCTCAATAAAAGCTGTGCGCCGCACCTCAACATTAGCATGCCACTTTTTCGTAACCCGCCGCTTAAAAACCCGAAAGGCTTCAAGAGACGTCAAACGCAGGGTTATAACCTATGATCTCTGAAGGAGGGGAATAATAACATGCGGAAGAGAGGCGAGCGGCAATTTCGGGAAACCATGGCTTCTCGGGCGCGTCTCGGTTAAAATGAAATGCATATGCAAGTGACACTTGCATATGCGCATGCTGAAGGCAGCACTAAAGCGTGAGAATGCGATGATTTTTTGGGATGTGGGGCCAAGCACACATTCAAAAGAGGGGATATTTGAGTGTTTTTTACCCGTCTTGGTAAAATAATTTGGAATGTGATGAAATGTAGCTTCACTGAATGGTCTTTGAATAATAAATGACTGATCTCTTCATATTAGCAAAGGATTTATTTATGAGAGATTTAAAATGTTTGATGTTAAATTTAAAAGATATATATAAGGGTGTAACATAAGGGTGTTTTAGAGCGTATTAATGATTGTTGCGTAATCCCTCAGAATTGACGTCAATTTCTTTATAGGTTGCTTCGCAAAGTTTCATGCAGAATCAATTGAAGATGATTTGCCTTTAAATCAGAGTTTGAATCAGAATGAAAAACTTAAGTTGCATTTCCTTGGAGCTCGACTTTCATCCTGACCTAGAAAGATATAAGGTTATTATAGGTTACAAGTTACAACTGATTACAGTTATAATAAATATTGGACATATTTTGCAAAATAGTTTTAATGAATTATTTAAAAAGTATACGACAGAAAGAAAATATATTCAAAGACATTATTTGAAAATATTAATCGCATTCCCTACTATTATTTTTTTGCCAAATCCCTTGTCATTCAGATAACTTAGTAATTAATCTGATTCACATTATAAAAAGTATAGGAACCAGAAAGGGGCACTGCTCGTACGTTGGATGAGACAATACACATTTTTGATGTTTCATTGAAAAATTAGAAAGGTATAAAAGTATTTTTTCTTTCTAATTTCAACATAAAACAATTGTCTATTAAATAAGACAAATTTGGATTCAAATCCACAAACAAGTATTTTCCTAAACTTGCCAATGAAGGAATGTAATAAACAGTTTGTTCATCATTGGAAAATTGAGGACAAAGCATTTAACAACATTTTTGATGGTTCTAGAAAAAATTATAAATTTCTAAATCTTAAAAACGACATATTTTTATAAGTAAATAAATAAGTTAGTTGAATTTGAATTATAAATTCGTAAAATATAGAAAATATAATAAAAAAATATTTCATATAATAAAATATTTTAATTTATAAAAGCATTAATTTTCAAAAGATAAAATGATTTTAAATTATATGAAATATTTTAGCAATAACAAAAAAGATCCCTTATGAGTGAACACGTGCCTCTTTTCAAATTTGACCCAGTAACTTTTTATGCACAAGTTGATCACAGTCATAAAAGTGTGATCTCTATACACACAAAGAATACCTTATCTTAAGCAACCAGAACCCTTTTCCACACACCTTCTATACGGTCCCCCAGACCCTTTCAACCCTCCAGACCGTTAACACGCTGTCGAAAGCACGCTGAACACGAACAAAAAAGAAAAGCCCTCCCCAAAAAACAAACAAAACCGCCTCCCAATAGACAGAAATGAATTCTATTCCGAAGAAGAAGGATCCCCTTTCTGCACTTTTCCCAAACTTTCACGGAGTGGGACACTTTGTCAGGCTCAGCCCTCAAATGATCACCATTGCTCTTCTGCATCTTCCTTCTCTTCACACAAGGATGACCTAAAAGCTCTTTTTATTCCCCTTTTCTGTTTTAAACTTCCCCCTTTTTATTTTTTTCCCCGATGGGGTATAGTTGAAGGCAAATGGGGAGGGGGGGTGTGTGCGAATATGCGTTTTCTCTCTCTTTCTCAGTTGCAGGGGAGTTGGAAAGTTTGAGGGGAAGAAGAGGCAGCTATATGCATCGAATCCTGAAGGTATCTTGTATAATATAAATTCTTTCTAGTGTTGAGGATCCCTGGGATTTGGAACAATTAGCCAGGAGGCTAATATTTGAAATGCATTTAAAATTAAAATTTTTTTTAATGTCCAATTTTATTCATGTATATTAATTTAAAAAAAACTTGTTCCCCAGCATGTGCTGAAGCGTGTAGAATTTATCTGGTTTTCAATAAATGCAATACTCAGTTTACACGGGAGTTCTGGAGTATAAAGCAAGGATAAAGGATCAAAGTTAATTTGCTACTAAAAATATAAAGAGTTAAATTAAAATAGAATCTAAGTCTTTTCTTCTGATTTTTTAATATATTGCGTAATTGTTTGTATTATTATTACTATTACTTCTTTTTTTATTCACTTTGATATTTTCTTCCTCATTTTTTTCTAGTTTTTAAGTAATTCCTAATTAAAGGAGAGAGAGAAAGAGAGAGAGAGAGAGAGGAGAGAGAGAGATTGATTAAAGTCAGGTGTTATAGTTTTTGCGAGAAGGAGAAAAGAGACCGACAGGTCTAGGCGCTCCGGACCTCCCCCTGCTGGGATTGTTTATGCAGGGTGTTTCAAAAGTCCATTTCGTGGCTTTTATTTGGAACCAACGTGTCCTGGGGTCACGGAAGTAAGGTCTACCCATAGGTAAGTGACCCTATGGAATCCATTGAAATGACTTTAAAAACTATAGGAGATAGAGCAAAAAACTCGGCAAGAGTATTGTTTCCATCGTTATGAAGAACTCACAGAAAAAAGTTTCATGAAAATGACTTGAATATTCGTGGAGATATTAGCATAGGAAAATAGCACTTTTTCAGACTTCAAAAGAGAAAACGTTTGCAAATTTGCAAGTTTTTTTTATATTTTTGGATTAAATTTTGCCTTTATTAAACTAAAAAATCACAAAACTGCACAATAACACTGACAAAATGGCAAATTTGCGAACTTTTTCTTTTTTGACGTCTGAAAAAGTGCTATTTTCACGTGCTAAAATTTCCGCGAATATTCAAGTTATTTTAATGGAACTTTTTTCTGTGAGTTCTTCATAACGTTGGCAACAATACTATTATTGAGATTTTTGCTCTATCTCCTATAGTTTTTAAATTATTTTTGTTTACTTTTTTTACTTCGCCGCTAGGTGCGCTGTAAGTCATCTCATTGGATTCTCCAGGGTCACTTACCTGGGGGTAGACCTTACTTCCGTGACTCTAGGACACGTTGGTTCCAAATAAAAGCCACGAAACGGACTTTTGAAACACCCTGTATATAAATTCTTTTATTTATCGTGCTTTCAAATATAAAGCATCTTAATTGATTTTTTATAAAAAACTAAGAATACAAGGAAAGGGTAAATTTATGTATTAATTAAAATTTTAAAAATGAAACATAATTTCTATTAATGCAGTGCCCACAGAAAAGCTTCTTCTAAAGAACAAGTTTTCCGTACTTGAGATAGTAATGTGATTAAGTAATATTTCAACTTTTATAATTTATTCATTGCAAAAGGAGCAGAAAACGAAAAGTAAAAAACAATACCGATATTCCATGCTTAGGGTTGACCATTTTCAAGGGTTTTCTCCATTTGTGATCCTTATTTTATTTTTTCCTTGTTGCGAGAAGTTTGATTCCTGTAGAACGAGTTTTTCCTTCCTATTAATTAGTGTACAGAGAAAAGAACTTAACACTTCATGAACAGCAAATGTTTTTTAACTTCAAAAGATCACTAGGTTTTCACTGGTGTTGTTTAGACATATTTCATTAACTTCTGCCAATACAAAGACAAGTTTAAATTAAATTGTGCACTTAAAAGGATGAAAATAAAGTTTAAAAAATGATAAAAATAAAAATTAATAAAAATCATGAATATTTTACATCATTGTTTTAATGAAATTTCTCTAGTATTTCAGACGATTGTAGGATATTTAAAACCTCATGATAAAAATATGTAAAATAAAGAGTTGAACATCTATATATATAATTCTCTTACGTAACGCCCAGATTTCGTTGTATTTCTTTTACTCGGTTGGCAACAACAATTTGTTTACAAAATGAGTGCATTGTTTTGGATTTGATTTTTTCCGATTTCAGTCTCTAATGATATTATTAGCTGTTCAAATGTGTTAAGAGGGATTAAATGTTACCATTTTATAAATTTACTGTTAAATTATTATTTTTATATGCATGTTAATAGTACTTATCTGATAAAATGCTGCTTATGGTGGTTTTTCTTGGCTAATGCAACAGTAACCATGAATTTTATAAACACTGTATATTAGGGTGGTCCAAAAAAACTTTTTTCAAGCCAGCCCAAACGTCGCCCCCTAATTTTTTTACATTTACCAATAGTATCATCCTCCTTTAATTTTAGCTTTCTACTCCTATTTTTAGGGGGTGCTCAATGACCCTTCTTTTTGACACTTAAAAAATTTTATGGATTTGCTTTTAGACATCAAGTGCTCAAAAAACAATTTTTTTTCGTAAAGCCTGATGTTTCTAGGCGTCAATATGTCTTAGTATATTATATTTAGTTTAATTTTTATATTTATCAAAACTTTTCTCTGGATCCACAAAAATGCGTTAAAATCATCTGTTTTGAAATCCTGTTTTTCATTGCGTTATAACAGCAAAACTATTCTTTGAAAAATAAAAGTTGAATAGTGCATTTTGTAGGAAATTTTGTTTACTTTAACTTTGTAATTCAAGAAATTTTCGAGAAACTAATATTTTTTGAAATATACGAAAAAATCCGAAGATAAAGTGAAAATTTTGCAATTTTTTCACGTATTTTTGCGTTTTTTGATATGAAGCCGACCTTTGACGTAAAAGGGAACTAGATATTCGGAATCAGCACCTCAAAAAACATATAAAACTGTCGAAGAAAATAACTTAAAAAATTTTTTTTATGAAGCAACTGCTTGTCATAGGACTATATTACTATTTTGAGCTTTTATTGAATTTTTGTTACTTTTTAAAACAAATTGCATATTTTGTAACCAGAATCATGTTTTTCGACCCTTAAAGCATAATATTTGACCCCCAAAAATGTCTTTCTATTATTAAAAGAACCAAATATAGGCTCTCGGGCAGCCATTTTGTTTTTGACCGGAAGTCCCAAACGGCACTTCCGCCAGAGTGCTTCTGGTCAACTTTTGGATTCAGCATGTTTTAAACTACATTTCCACCAATTTTGGTGTCTCTTGCACAATTATGAACAAATATTCCCCTTAACAGCCCTGCTATTGTTGCTTCCTAGTCAACAAAAAACTAACTCGTCAATATTGTTTCTAAACATTCCTGCTTAAAAAATGATGCTTTTAACTATTTTATTTTCAATTTATTATCATATATTAAGTGTATAAATCAAATAGGTGTCAAAATAATTTATCTTTTACTAATTTTTTAGCCAATTTAGCCAAAATTTCGAAAAAAAAACTAAAAAGTGCAGTTTTTTTAGGGCCATTGAGCACCCTCCTAAAACTGAAGTAGGAAGTTGAAACTTTGCCAGAATACTACTATAGGTAGATGTAAAAAAAAGAGGGGGCGACGTTGTGTATAGGACGAAGTTTATTTTTTCCCATAGGAATGTGGACCACCCTACTGTATATACATATTTTTCATACACTGTATTTAATGTTTCCCTGCTGCATATTTACTATTTATAAAACTATATTTTCACCAATAAATTTAGTTGGGGTTCAATTCCGTTAGATTGTCCGCTAAATATCACCAATCTCTTTTAAAAGCTTAATATTCAAATATAAAATTTTTTTAATGATATAAACAGAACAGTTATAGATCTAGTTAAACATTTTAAGGTTAAATTACGTTAGAGTTCCCGCTAAATATCGCCTACCTCTTTTGGACACCAAAAATTATAAATATTGCTAAATAATTTTAAATTTATGGATTAATATGTTTAATTAGATGTTTACCTAACTGTTCAGTTTATCATTAAAATTTTTTAAAAATTGTTTACATTTGAAAATTAAGCTTTCAAAAGAGATAGGTGATATTTAGCGGGGACTCTAACGGAATTGAACCCATTTTAATATATTAATTTGTAATTATTTAGTAATATTTATACTTTTTGGTGTCCAAAAGAGATTGGCGATATTAAGCGGGAACTCTAACGGAATTGAACCTTTAGTTGGTAATGAATCTCAGCTAGGCTGTACCAGCGTACACTGTAAAAAAAACTGTAGAAAAACAGAAATTTTCAAAAACAATGACTTTATGTTTACAGAGATATTCTGTCATGTAACATTCCCACCGCACTTCTACTTATTTTATGTAAAATAACAGCTTTTATCTAGTTTTTTAGCTTATCTGTACTTAAACAGAAACTTACTGCATCGAAAACGAATACAGCTATTGGCAACATTATACTGATTCTTCGTTGGTTCAGTGGTAGCGTGCGTGCTTAGCATGCGGTAGGTCGTGGGTTCTATTCCCGGATATTAATTAATTAAAATTAGAAAAAACTCTACTAAAATAAGTGCATGCGCACAAGCAGAAAATTATTGAGAGGCAACAGAAAAATCTGTAGCTCACTTGACAGAAAGTTTCTTTTTACAGCATTTACCTGTAGGTAACAGCTTTTTTCTGTTTACAGGATTTTTCGTCCTACAGAAATTTTCTGGCAACTTTTGCTGCCAGAAATTTTCTGTTTTTTTGCAGGCTTATTTTTTACAGTGTATGGCGAGCGAGCGTAGAGAGCACAGGATTGCGAAGCAATCCTAGGGTAACTGCGTCAGCAGTTCCCGGGGGTTGGCGAGCGATAGCGAGCAGGGGGCGATAGCACCCTAGTTTTTATAAATAATCTTTATAATTATGGAATAAGAATTATGATATTATCAAATAAAGAGTTCAACATTTTTCTTTTTCAAATTCGTCTACAGGTCTTAAAGATTAATTAATGAATCTTTCATAATAATATTACCTCATTTCCCTCAAAATGTTATGTAGGCCTGTGTTAAAGGATTTCCTACCTTACCTGCAAAATATTTTAAGGGTTGAATCAGCGTAATTGCTCATTCACACTGTTTCAATTTTACTGCTCATCATCATCATTGAATCATCACTTGTGAATTGCTAGTTTTTCATAGAATAGTGAAGAAGTAAAGAGTGAAACTTCAAGTTACACTTTTAACTTAAGTTTAAATAAAGGTTAAGGTTTAACTAAAGGCTTCAAAATGAATTTAAAAAGTGATAAGTCTGAAGGGATAATAATTTCATTCACCACTTTTTTAATACTTTTTTCTCTCTCAGGCTTTTTTTATATTTTTGGACATAGAAATGTAATATTAATCGGTCTGAATTGCCGTCTACCACTAAAGTTTAACTTCACGAACGTTAAAATACCGCACCGCGAAAATTTGTCGATTACTTGGTAACTTAGATCCAGTAATCTGGTGACTAGAATCGCCAACTAAGTAAATTGGTTTACCTTCACTTCTCTAACTTCTTTTAAAAGGGGTAGACGACATTTCAGACCGATTAATAGCCATTTCTAAGGCCAAAAATATTATAAAAAAGTAGAGGGCAACCGTTTTTAAATTCGCAAAAAAAAATCTATCATATAAGGGACACCCTAACCTATACTAATACTATATCTATTGAAACTTAACGAATTATTTAAAACGTATTGATAACGACACAAACACCACACTTTTAAAGTTTACCAACCATTCCATATATACTCCCTCCCACGATCGTCCGTCACTCCAAATTCAAAAACTTCAACCGAAAGTCAATCCCCTGATTCCAGCACCGATACTACAGTCAACACAATGTGCTAGAGTCTAGACGGTTAATGTACTAAAAAAACCCAGGCATTTAAAAAACCCAGCTGCCCTAATGTATACACGTCCGTTGTTGGCTTTCTCACGTCCAGCCACTGTCTATAGCAAGGCGATGCATTAAGCTTAATGTCAAAATACTGAACTACTGGATTAGCTGGGACCTGGTTATGAAAAGAGTGGATGCGGGATTATAAAGTCGGGGTGAGGCCGTGACGTCATCGCCCGGGGAGAGTTATGGAAATCGTATGAAAGTTCGCTTCTTGCAAGGACACGCTATTTGGAGGATAATCTCTGCCGATGGACTAAACGCTGGCTTTATGTTATGGATTTGCGCAGGGAGTTTTAGAGATTGCTCTTTTTTCATAGTCTGGGTTGTTTACAGAAGCCTTGTTCCTGCTGAAAAGATTGTTTACATTGGGGGCAGGTGTGAAAGGGATCGGTAGATGGCTTCCTTTTCTGGGTGACAGGGAATCGTGTAATTTCCTTTGTGTTTTTTTGTGAAGGTATTAGTGGAATTTTGGAGGGCAAACAAACTTGACTGTTGATTCAAAGCAGAGATGAATGATTTTATACAACCTTTGACCTTCTTAGAATATAAAAGGAATAGGAGTATCCTGAACGCCTTAAAAAATTTCACGTATTAGTCTGTTAATTTGAAATGAAAACCATCAGAAAATCCTTTGTACATCTATCTTATCTAAAAAAACTTTTGGATGGACATTCTTTTTTTATTATTTAACGACTTTTGAGATTTTTTTACCTTATTTTGTAATAGGGTCACTTGGGGTAAGGGGGTCACCCCCTCAAACTTAAATATGTAGAAGAAATTTCACACTTACTCTCATTTATTATGTTACAGTTTGTCACACTGATGGGTTTTGCAGAAATTGGATTTTTGTTTCATTTCAGTAGATTTCTCAACCATGGATACAGTTACAATAAAATATTTTATATTGAAATTTTCTGTACTTCATCAAGTAAGACCCACTTTACTTCCTTTTAAGTTTTGCTTGCTTTAAATATAAATAAAGAGTGGGAGACCCACTTACCCCATCTCTAGGGGTAAGTGGGTCATCTATCTCATTTTTTGGAAAAGAGGCTAGTTAAAAAATATGCAAAGTATTATTTTAGAAATTAAGTATGAATTTTGTTTATTGATAGTCTTAAATGATATAAAACAATCAGTTCAAATTTAAGGGGACACGGTACCTTTCTGGAAAAAATCTTTAAATTCATTGTTATTTTATAATTTTTGTTGGTAAAATATGTAATTGCCTTAAATTAAACAATGTTAATTTTAAATTTCTAAAAATTAAAATTTTACGAGTTTTTTAAAAGAAATTTTAAAGGTGTTTTTAAAATTCTACTCCTCTTACAATTACTGACTTACACTCACAAAATTTGGTGGTCTAATACATTGAACTATTTACAATAAAAATTTGTATCGGTTTAGGGTTTGTAGTATTTTAAGTACTGAAAATATTTTCTTTCTTGAATCCCTTCTTAAAAAAGCCCTAAAATGCTAAAATTCCCAACTCAGTAATTTTTAAAAAAACATCTACCATGGATATCCAAAAAACCATACACATTTTCGTTATACACACTTCCAACAATAGTCAGAAAACTACTAGATAAAAAGCCTTAGCATTTTAAACAATGAAAAGTGGTTCTGAGTAAAAGGACTTTGAAGTTTCCATAACCCATAGAAACCTTAATACTTTCATACATAAAATTGACTACAACTTGAATATTTTTCAACGATAGTTTTGAAAGTTTGTAGGATGATAGACAAATGCAAATAGATTAGTTTGGATTAAAAAAATATTTTTCGGAATTTTGTCGAAACAGAGGTACCGCGTCCCCTTAACCCTTTCAAAATTTTTCTATTAAGCTCCGAAAATGCACTATGCCAAAAAAGGGTCCCACTTACCCCAAGTGACCCTACCTTCGTTTTGCAGTTACGTATTCTAATTTTTTTAGTGTATCCATCATATCCTGTGTTAAATTAATACAAAGCAAAATATTAAATGATCATGGAAATATTTTCCTTCTATGTTGATTTATGAAATAATTAGCTGAGTTTTATTTTGGTTGTTAAAGAATACCAGTTATCACACAATTCTCAATTTTTAAATTAAGTCTGTTTTTACAGAAGATGAATCTTTAGCAGATGGAATATTAATCAAACGTATTTAGAAGATTGATTCAAAAGATGCCAGTTATTCTCATTTTAGAACTTTTTATAGATTTGAACATTAATGTGATAGCGGAAAGTTAAAGAAACTAAAAAAAAGTGTCCATTTTAAATGTTACAATGTGGAAGAAAAACGCCCTATAGATTACGACTTGATCCCAACTCTAAAGGTCCATCGTTTTCATTCAAGGACCATCCTTTAGTAATAGATGAACTAAAAAGGGCGCATCTACCCCACCTCCTATAAAGGTCCCCATTAAACTTAACCGAACGTTTTCATTACTCTCCAAGACCATCTCCCCCCTCAAAAACTTTGACAAGTGGCGACGTCGTCGCAATAACCTAAAGTGGACGCGAAGGTTATGTCCATCCATTCACTGCGTCCACCTCCCGAACGGAACCGAATAAGAATAATCAAGAAGCAGAAGAAATGGAAACAAAGTACAGCCTACTGCGTTAAGGGTGGGGTAACTGTTCATCCATAAGGACTGTCATCTTCTTAAAAGTCATCCGTCTTCCAAAAGCAGTGGACAGCTGTCAATGGACGTAACGGATCAGCTGGCTCTTGAGGTCTTCTGGTGGTCAGGGTATTTATGTCCGACATAAGTTTCCTGTTCTCTCTGGACTTCCCAACTCCTGATGGGATTTGGTTAAATGGTTCACTTTTTTTTCGAATGAGGGGGGTTGGCAGTCTCCCCTTTTGGAGTCCATCTGCAAAGAGGAGTAATTTGATTAGATATGGGTCAGGACGTTGTTCTTTGGGGGTATCTGCTCTGTATGATTGTGAGTTGTATCGGATGGGTCTTATGCTTTTTTTGAGGACTGTAAGGTTTTGTATGAGAGACTGGGCGAAAATTGATCCTTGTTCAATGGAGTGCTCCCAGAGCGTTTTTATTTGAATCGTCAGTTGGAAGAAGGGAATAATAAGTCCAAAAACCAAGTTTTGAGATAATCGAAAAAAAAACTGTATAAGTAATGGAATTTTCATTGTATAACCACCAAATTTTTACTGGAAGTTCAGAACCCTATTTAGAAAAAAGAGCAATCCTCAAAACAAATATTAGTATATTCAAAAATATTTTACAGTCAAAATAAGTTGATGGACTTATTCCCTTCTTCCACTTTTCTGATGAAAAAACCTTTAAAAAACCCTTAAATTCCCATTTAAATTATATTTATCCTTAGTTTACACCACAAAAGGGTGAAATAAAAAGAATAAGACAAATAAAATGCAAAATTATAGTGAAACTGAGTTATTAAAGCAATATCAATGGAGTTAGTGAACATGAATCGAGTCAAACATTCCCTGCATAAAAAAGTTTGGAAAAAATTGAAATTAAGAGAAAATTGTATTTTAATTTAGTTTACAGCACATAAAGAATATGAAAAGAAAGACAAATTAACTTTAATTCCAAATTAACTTAAAAAATACAATGAATGGACATCGATTTCACAACTTCAAGGGGCGATATCTCCCTATAGGGGTTAGTTATTTGCCCCTTTTTTCACCCATGTATAGAGCAAAGCTTGGAGATTGTTTTGAGCACAAAAAGTCAATTTGTCATTTTTCGGACTTATTCCCTTCTTCAAACTGACGATTCCTTTATAAACATTCGTGTTTTGTTTTTAGAAACGAAGGTTATTTGACAAAATTATTGAATATTAGAATTAGAAACACAGGACGTAAGATATAGACGCACATACAGTACTTAATGATTTTGTGGAATTCTAGATTTAAATTAGACAATTATTTTTAACCTTTTATTAATATCTCATCTCTAGCCATTCTAAGGAAGAAAACTTCCCAGTAGAAATGCAGCAGATGTGAACTTCCAAGTTCTCAGCAGTTCTGAATGAATGGAAAAATATATAGTAAGTATATTTTAGTTTTATTGTTTAGTGTAGAATTTTTAAAAAAAATCGAATTAGTTAACTCGGCGTCGTCCAATATTGTGGCGATTGGTTAAAGGGTTATTAAACGGGTTATTTTACTCAATTTTGGAAGTGAAGTAATTCATAAAAAAACTGAAAAATCTGGGAATAAAACCACGTTTTGTGCCAAATCTGTGACTATAACTAAAATTTGAACTTCCTTTCAAAGTTATATTTTTCTCGTGGTGGTCTACATCCAGTTCCTTTAATTTTTATCTAAAAGTACTCGGTACATCTGGGTATTCGCCAACCCGAATGTATTGGTTGTATCCATGACTGAACTGGACATTAACTCCAGCATCCTTCCAGTCCAACCCGCTTCCTGCAGTCGAGCAATCATCGTAAACAGATCCAAACCATTTTTCTGTCCAAACCCCCCAGAAACGGCATCTCCCTTCCACGGTTTTAAAAACCCACACAATCCCGAATAATTTCCCACTCCTCGCAAAAGAAAATCGAGGGCGCGCAACCCCCAGGGGGAGAGGGTGTCGCTTATTTTTCCGCAGACGACACCACGCTCATTTGAACTCGAAAAGAGCCCTCGTAAGGAAGCAATTACACAGCCCACTGCTCTTTAAAGAAACAGCAGAAGGACTGACTTTGCGGGAGTCGGAGTTGAAAGGCTTTCCTCATCATCCGGCACTTTGTTGCCCTTGTTCCCCAAAACTCTCGAACTGCGTCTCCATATTAAACTGGCAGATTTTTCGCGGTTGCCTTTTTTTGTGCGAGGACAATGAGGTCTGAGGTGGAGATTAATATCTGGCCAGTTTTTCTGTAGGCGATGAAGGAACGATTGTCCTCTGGTGTTGTCGAAGGATGAGGAGTCGGACCTCAGGTGTAGGTTGGTGGGGATTAAGGGAGGATAACACGGGGAGAAGACCGTCGCGGACAGTGGTGTGTCAACAATGAGAGATTTGGAGGAGATTAGGGAGGTTGTGTCTTTTGTAGGGGATATCTCCTGGTGAGTCGAGAGCGATATTTTTGTACCGATGTTTACCTGAATGTATAGAATGTTTCTCTATTATTCACCTTGTAAATCGTTAGTATAAACACGTTTATGTTTGCTTTTCTTTTGAATGTTGTAAATTCTCTAGTACCATACGATGTAAACTGAAATTTCCTGACATTTTCAGTAGCGATGTAATATTGATCATTATTGGAGGAATATCTGTTATTATAGAGAGGTATTAGATAGGGTTATAATGTGTAAACGTAATTCATGGACTATTAATAGTTTGATCTCATACAATAGCTAATCTTTTTTTACTTAGACTCTTTCTGAATGTTATCGTGATGTTTTTTCCACAAAATTTGCGAACATAAATAAAATGCGTTAAACAAAGTAATTAGTAACTTTATTAAAATGCTTGAGAAACTTTCTTATTTGAGTTTCCTAAAGGGAGGCAACACGTTCAGGACGATTTTGCAGTACAGGTTACTAAATAGGTATTCGAGGGTCTATACTGACGAGAGTTTCACTAAACTCTATACTGAAGAGAAATGCTTTGTACTAATCAGTATTATCTGTAAATATTTATGGTAATACTGTAAACAAATTAAAAACAAGAAAGGAAAGAAACCAATAAATGTTTAAAAAGTGCGGAAGCTAAAAGGAATTGGTTTCAATAGTAGTTTTGAAGCCAATTTTTCAGACGATTAAAATTGCGACTTCGCAAGACATGAAGGAATAGACGAAATTTGATAACTTATTTTAACACAGGGGAAAGGGATATTTTAAATATATAAATTTGAAATGGATAAATTTGTAAATGACCCCTTTCAAACTTGGTTCTTATCTACTAAAATAACACCAGAAAACAGGTACTTAGAAAATATTATCCTTTCGCTTCACACCCACTTAAACCACAAAATAAACACTCCTTCCGAAACTAGATCAAGAAAATATTCAGTAATCCTCTAACCCTCGGAACACGACTTACCAACTCAAAACAGCCACCCCAATTTCCCCGATATACCAAAATTTCTTAAAAGTCTAAAACCCCCAACTCCCCCAAAAAACTCACCATCATATGCATCGACTTCTTCAGCAGCAGACCCCTCTCTTCAAAAACACCCGCATTTCTGATCTCCTCGCCAAAAGCCTTTTTTTTCCGTACAAGTATGGTATTTTCCATAGGGAAAGGTCAGCCTCTCTTAGCATAATCCCCCAGTAGGAGCCTCGGTTGGGATTTGCCAGCAGCATTGAGCCCGAGTCTATGCCACCGTAAAGGACTGCAGCAGCGGACCGCACCTACAGATTATGGATCGTCGTCTTTGAACCCCGTTTGAGGAAATCTTTTTCGGGAAGTGGTCAGATTTTCTGTATGCAGTTTAGTTTCTTTATGCCCCTCGGGGTACCAAGATTTAAAGGAAGAGAAAAAATGTAGAGGGGGAAGGATTTGGAGAGTCCACTTAAACGCTGCTTGGTTATTCGTGCAAAACATCAGGCGTTTGGGAGAATGTGCACGTGCAGTCGATGTATTTTAAAATCAAAGTTCTGGTTACAAAGTTGTTTGTATCTAATAGGAATAGACTGTTGAATCAAGTTTTGAATTTTTTTCAAGGAAGTTGTTAGTTTTAACGATAAAAAAGTAGTTAAAAGTTAACAATTCGCACTTTTTACTGTTATTGCACTGTTATATAGTCTTTTTATATGGACCTATAAGTCTTGAATAATTCTAAAAATTAAATTAATGGAGGAAATTCGAAAAGGGAATTATTTAGAAATCTCTATGGGTGTGCAGAACTGCTTACCTTATAAATTAGGTTTAAAAGGTGTCAACTTATAAGGCTTGAAACGGCACAAAAGAATTGTATAGTATCATAGGGAGGGCATTCGAAAAAGCATTTTTTAATGTTGATGGACGTATACAATGTCTGAAATGAAACAAATATCAGCAAAAATATGCTCCATCCTCTTAAAAATGAGTTTAGAAGAGAGTGAATTTCTTTTTTAAAACTGTACTATCCTTATACTAGACATTTCAACACCCCATTTATTGATGTATCATGTGGAAATGTGTTCTCAAGCATTTGCTTCTTTTAGAAGACATTTCTGGTCAATATTTTATCTTTTTGTAAGACAAAGCTGCGTAAAATTACAATTTGGCTATCTCTATGTTTTTATGATATTGGAAGAATAAAGTTACTCTTCGGTCACCAGACCCAAATGCAATCAAGCACATGTGAGTACTTCTAAAAAAACATGGTTGCCGGCCAGAATCCACTTACCAAAAATGCCCCAGAACCTAAAACTTGCCAAAAATGATAATTAGAACGGTTTCTCTCAATAAAACCTAAAAAATACCATTTAAAGGTAGTAACACGTTTAAAAACATGCATTGAGTTTAGGAATAATCATAATAACAACAAAAAATTTTCAGTTAAATACCTCTTACATAGACATTTCTGTCACTGCTCCAAATGAGTAATGGAACTCCATTATCAATGGAGGGTCTATTTACCCCCTTAAATTATTGATATGGAAAATTTGTTCTCGGGTATGATTTTCATGAATGAAAAATAATTCTACTAGGTGTTACATTGAAAAAAACAGTCGCGTCTTAAATTTTTGCAATTAACTTGCAACCTCAGAGAGAAAAAGTTTCTATATAATATTATGTTTTTTAATAATCTAAGTCTTAAATAAAATAAATCAATAAGTTTAAATTTTAGCATTTCAAAATTTTTTCTATTAAGCTTCAGAAATGTACTGATCTCTAAGAAAGGGTTCCACACTTATCCCAACCAACCTTATTTACCAAGCATTTTTCAAATAGATGCATTTTAATATGTCTGACAAGATTTATCAATGCAATTTAAGTGAATGCGATTTTTTACTACACTGTAAAAAAAGAACGTCTTTTGACGTATTATTTTCCGCGAATTTTTCATGGATTAATTCCGTAAACTACAAAACGGAATTTTCATCGTGAAGTTTCCGTTTTTTAATTTTCCTCTCCTCACGCATGCGTATTGTACGATTTCTCCACTAGTTCTGGTGAGACTCAAATATAGTTGTAAATAAGTAATGGAAGTTTGTGCAAGCGTCTTCAGGCGAAACGAACCTTCAGCAAATTTATTATGGGTAAGTAAGTAAAATATATTGTTTTTATTTTTTGTATTATTGGCCGTAATCGGGAATGCCTAGGCTGTCGACGGGTAACCTTTGTGCGCATGATCGGGTTAAAGGCGTGGCTTTAAAGTATTTAGGATGGAACTTAGCGGAGATCGAATGGGGTTGTGGTAGCGCGTCAGTCTAGAGTGCACATGGTCGTAGGTTCGAACCCCAGTAATTATTTTTCAGTAAATTTAATTTTAAATTTTTATTATTCCATTAAAAATTGCAAGAATTAATTTCTCTTGTTTAACAGTCATTCCTTATTTAATTAAATTCATTGTGTTTTTTTAAATGTTTTACTTTATCTAATTTTTTAAAAAATTTTTTTTAATTATTAATTAATTGAAAATAAAATTATTTCGCTAAAATATTTTATAGAAACATCAAGAATCAAGTCCACAAGGATGCGCATTGCTAATAAAGTATAAAAATCTTGCAGGGATTGTGAAATACAGTACAAAACAGTACGTCGGCAGCCTAGCAACGGCCGTAGTAAACGTTACCATGCTTTAAAATAGAAATACTCTGATATACTATTTTTAAACAGATATTTAAACATCGTACGATCGCTTTCTTCACCACGTAGCTGAAGTCTTAAAATATTGCATACCTAACTAGTCTTATTAGATCGCAAAAATGTGATCTAAATAGTTGTGATAACTTGTAACTTTTGATTAGACTTGTATTACTGTGATTGGTAGTGTAAATTATTTAAAAGAATCGTCTATTTGGATTTTACGGATTGTTTGTCATTTTTTTTCAAAATTATAATCAGGAATATACTGAATCACAATAATATTAGTAATAGTACGAACAATCCCTAAAATAACGGAAAGTTCCACTCCAATGACGAAAAGATATTAAACGAACGTTCTCTAAAATAACGGAAGGTTTCCCTCCTTTCACAGAAAAATACAAAACGGACATTCCCTCAAATGACGGAAAAAGAAAATACGGATACCTTCTCAAATGATGAAAATAATCCGGCAGCTGTGCTGCCGGGAAATTTACGTTTATTGAAGAAAGATTTTTTTACAGTGTAAAAAGATGTGCTAAAATTTGTAATTTATGTAAATTTTCTCTAAGAATTAACTAAATTCATTGTTTTGTGTCCCATTGCAGAAAGTAATCCTCAAGGTTTATTAAAATTATGAATATTTAAAATAAAGACCCCCAAAGGTAGACACATGCTTAATAAAAATTGTACTTGAATAAAAATTTAGATTTTGGAACTATCTAAAAATAAAAAAAATTAATGGAAAATTATTTTAAAAAAGTTTTTCAAATAGGATTTTATTTAGATTAGGTATAAATATATTTAAATGTTTGCTGTAAGTTCGTGCGGTGCCTCTGGAAAAACATGTTGCCGCGGAGCACAGTTAGGGAACCGCCGCGTTACAGTTTTAAAAGATAATACACTGGTGTTCAAAATTAAGAGAATTTGCACATTTTTTCGATTTCTCCAGATCTACTGGATAGATTTTGATGACATTTGGTATGAACATTAGGTTGATATAATACCAAATAAATAATCTTTCAAAAATTGTAATACACACGCATGCGCAGAAGTTATAACCGCCAGAGTTGAAGCGTATGAAATAGCGGTTCCCGAATAGAGCAAAATAGTGGGTGTATAAGGAGTATGATACCCTCCCACTATCATGCATGCCTCCTTGAGTGATTTTAAAGCGTGAATAAGGCAGATAATAAAATTTCCTGTTCATTAGGCCTACTTTCTCAGAAACCCCGTTTTGGGGCTCTGAAGGGTATGTGGAGGGGGGTAGCGAGATGTAATTGCCTTATATAGAGTACCTCATACCTCCTCTATAATGGCAAAGTCTTTGAATCTGGCTGCCCATACCATATGGTGAATATCTTCCGTTTTGATAAAAATTGCTGACCTGATGAGCTCCATTAAGTGAAGGATTTCTATCGATTGAAAAGAAATTAAGACCGATAGAACCCCTGAAAAGGTGAACAAAGGTCTCCAAGATATCAACACATTACTTGAAACTGTCAGGGTTCCTCTTTCAAAGGTAGGGAGGGATCTGCAACTTGTCAAAAATATGCAAAAATTTTCATTAAGAATGTAAAATTGAAAGGTTGAATATTTTCTTCTCTGTTAGGTCTCAAATCAGTTAAACCATTGATTCTCGATGCAAACTCATGTGGAAAGAACTAGAATGCTATGTCAGTCCTTTCATGTAGGAGAAACTCACAATTATGGAATCTGAGATTTGGTGCTCTTTGTAGGAATGTTGTTAAGTCTATGCCAAACCCCCTACATCTTTCAAAAGGAGAAAATCATGGTTGAAGGTATTATGTTGATATCTTGGAGACCTTTATTCACCTTTTGGGGGGTTCTATCGGTCTTAATTTCTTTTCAATCGATAGAAATCCTTCACTTAATGGAGCTCACCAGGTTAGCAATTTTCATTAAAACGGAAGATATTCGCCATATGGAATAGGCAGTCAGATTCAAAGACTTCGCCCCTTTAGAGCAGGTATGAGGGACTCTATATAAGGCAATTACATCTCGCTACCCACCCCCCTCCACATACCCTTCAGATCCCCAAAACGGGGTTTCTGAGAAAGTAGGCTTAATGAACAGGAAATTTTATTATCTGCCTTGTTCTTGCTATAAAATCACTCAAGGAGGCATGCATGATAGTGAGAGGGTGTCATACCCTTTATAAACCCATTATTTTGCTCTATTCTGGAACCGCTATTTCACACCTTTCAACTGTGGCGGTTATTACTTCTGCGCATGCGTGTGTATTACAATTTTTGAATAATTATTTATTGGGTATTATATCAACCTTTGTTCATACCAAATTTCATCAAAATCTATCCATTAGGTCTGGAGAAATCGAAAAAATGTGCAAATTCTCTTAATTTTGAACACCAGTGTATGTAAGACGGATTTATATATAACAAGTGTATGTAAATCTACGAAACTATAGTTCATTTATAAGAATTTCACTGAAAATTGGCGATAATTCACATAACTAGTTTGCATGAAGCTTCATACTATATTCTCCTACAACATATCCAAGATTCGTGATTTCCATAAAGCAAACTACAACGGAAAATGCCTGTATGCATTAACATTAACCCATAAGCCAATATACAGAAACTTGCTCCAGCAGTCATTTTGGCCTCATTTAATACTCTACTCCTACCCGCTCTTTTAGAGCGTTTAAAAATAGGCAGATTAGCTGTAGCTGCTCTATAGCCTTCGCAAAAAAAACGCATGCGCGGCTTTTTTAAGAGCTCAAAAGAGGATAGGGTGGATTAAAAAACTGAATAGGCACTGTTTGCTTTTTTTTCATCTTCCGAAGAATTAACAAGTTGTGCCTTTTGATGGTGCTGCGACAACCGGTCCATTCTGGGAGCACGGGAGGCAGTTGTGTGATTATCTTCCCCTGTTTAAATCCCGGATTTTAATCCCTCCTCAATGAAGAGGACAGAGTAATGGACCGACTTGAACGGGTGGGACACCCGGGTGGGTTCTGTCTGTGCACTGGGAGAGGCTTAATATTTGGGCTAGGCTTGATTCAGCAGTAAAATTAATTTTTCTAAACGTAATCTGAAATTTTAAGATTAGTCTCTCCAATAGTATCTATACAACAAACTTTTTCATTAAATGTGTAGAAGTTTTTTCGAGACTTAACATTTAAAACTTTTACAATATGATTGATTAAAGCTTGAGTGGACTTAAACAAAAGTATTTTCTATAACATAACTGAATTAGATATGTTTTCCTAGCAAAAATAAAAAATATTTTTATACCTATGTATAAATTGTAAAGTATAATAATAATCATGAGCAAAGTTATACATTAAAGAATAGAAGGTTGAGATATTGAGTATATTATTAGATATGAAGTATTTGAAACATAGAACTGAAAGTATTAACTACTAGGAAATTATATATGTTCAATACATACCTAAAATATGTCTATTAAGTAATACAAAAGTTAGGAAATCAGAACTTTAGATTATCTCATTAACAGTATTTTATTTTCAAATGGGTTGTATTTACATTCGGTTTTTAAAACTGCAGAGCTCTAAATCCTTAAATCATCAACATACTATTATATTTCCTTTAATGAAAGTATTGACACGATGAATAATTTGGCATGTGCTTGATACTAATTCAAGTTTTAATCAAACATCTTAATAGTGTTACTAAAAATGTTTGCTTTGTTCTTTTTGCTTGTTTCTTTCAATTTCATTTTCTTTTGACGCATTATCTAATTTGAAATTAATTTTTTTACCTTGTCAAAAGTTCTGTTCATTTTTCTTTCTTACCTCACCAATTTGAAGTTAGTTAAGCATTTAAAGATTTAGACTTGTCCTTTTTTTTCAATTATATCATCCTTAGCAGAATAGAACGCTCTTTAAACCTTCCACACTAAACCGAAACTTAGTTCAACTACCTACCCCACTACAAAATACGTCACTTATTCCAAAAACTTAACTATTCCTCCAGAGCAAATCTTCCTCTCTCCCAAATCCCACAACACTAAAAAAGAAAACGCATCCAAGTCAGCGCAATTGCGTTATTCCCTTTTAACAGACATTAGCAAAGACGGTCCTCCAACTGACAGCAGATTTCTCCAACACGCACACTGAGAGAGAAAATGAAGTAGAAACAACGGCCAGACTAAAAACCATCCCATGGTTTTTTATTAAGTGCCACTTGGGAAGAGAGGCTCCCCTCATAGAGGATGCACGACACTTCTCCTCCCCCAACAAAAACAATGGAAAGGATTGAGGGGCCGAAAAAATTGCTGAAGCACCCGCCTTAAATAATACGCGCATAAAAAGCAATAGCTAATAGCAGATGTTAGCTAAGGCCGCCAGTTTATCCCTTCTTGCACAAACGGAAAAAGTTTTTCTTCCTCCTCCCACTCTGGAGGGTGGATGAGGGTGCAGAAAAAAATCGCATTTTACGAGTCGTGCGTCGTTCTTTTTTTATTCGTTTGTTTGTTTGGCGGGCTTTTCTCTGTCTACCCCCCCTCGGTTCGCATACATTGAAAACAACCGACGTGGCGCATTTTGACTTCTGGTAATGGATGCAAAGGCCGCGCGCACTTAAAATGGATTTAGCCTAAAAGGCTTTTATTTCTCGAGCTTCTTTCTCTCTTCCTTCCCTTTCTTCTTTCCTTTTTTTTTGGTGGTGTTATTTGTATTTCTGGCGTGTTCCGCAAAAAAAGTCGGAGGCGTGGAAAATGCGTGCCACTTTTGGCAATTTATCGCCACTTTTTCCTCTTTTTTTGTTTGTTTTAAATACCCGGTATACAGAGAGAAGTAAGAGCGAAATGCTATTTATTTATTTCTTATAACTTTTTTCTCAGTTTCTCCTTCGTGTGGTGGGGATTTGTGTTTTTTGGATGGCTATTTTTTCATGCATTGCGCTCTGAGGTCGAAAAAAAAATCTCTGGCCATTTCTCCCCTCATTTTTTTCTCCAGCATCTTAACATCATGTTTTGGCTTTTTAAAGGTAGTTAAGGAAGGGGATGATTTTTTTACTTTTCGTTTTGAAGTATTTACGGTGATTAAATATTTAAAACCCTAATGCAAGGAAAGTTTTTGATGTTTTTAAGCATATTTTTTTTGTTCTTACGAGTCATGTAACAAACATATTCGCACAATAACCCCAGCTTTACTTCCACGCAATTTGATACGATTTCAAACACTGTGTTCCTTTTAAAAAAAGAATGCTCGAGGGTATTTGGGATTCATTAGTTTGTTCTTAAAGTATTGTATTTTATGCCCTAATGTAAATATGTATGTAAATATTGCCCGTAATTACGGGCAATATTTACATAATGTAGTAGTTCACTAAAAAACCTTAAACTTTTTAACGAAAAATAAAGTTAATATAAAAGAAATATAAAAGCGGAAATAATTTTAGCCATACTTTCACGGAAATAAATCATATTTACTCGTAAAACACATTAAAATAATGGCAAAAGTATTTACAGTTTGTGTCATAAATTAGTTAAGTTGGAAACAATTTATTGGTCATCATGATTTATTATACAGGGTGTAAAGGAAAGTCCCTTTACCCTGTAATAAATTGCTAACTGAGCAAGCTAAAGCTAAATCTATGTAGTTAAGGTAATGGTATAGTAAAGTGACTATGCGCAATCGAATGCGAGCAACCGCAGCGCTCTCTAGCGGAAATTTTAGGAGTTATAAATTTTATTTTAAAAACTATTAAGAATTTGCTAAAATAGTCAATTACAAAGTTGTAGAACAGCATCGATTTAGTAGGAAAAGACACCTTAAGCAAAAAAATATCTTGAATAGAACCCCTAAAACGCACGCTCAATTTGGTTGAATTTACGTAGATTTTACGTCTTAAAACGCTTCTAACGAAGCAAAAGTAAGAAATTTTCAATTTAATGACTTAAATAAATGAATAAAAGTATTCTTAACTCATTAAATTGAAAATTTTTCATTTTCACCTCGTGAGAAGCGTTTTAGACGTAAAATCTATGTAAATTCAACCAAATTGAGCGTGCGTTTAAGGGGTTCTATTCAAGATATTTTTTTTTATTAAGGTGTCTTTTCCTACTAAATCTATGCTGCTCTACAACTTTGTAATTGACTATTTTAGCAAATTCCTAATAGTTTTTAAAATAAAATTTATAACTCCTAAAATTTCGATTCATTCGATTGCGCATAGTCACTTTACTATACCATTACCTTAACTACATAGATTTAGCTTGCTCCGTTAGCAATTTATTTCAGGGTAAAGGGACTTTACACCCTGTATAACTCGATTGTTAATTCTATTTAATTAATAAACATTGCTCTCACACCTGAATGAATACGTTAATATAAAAGTAGTAAATAATTAAATGGGAAAGGAAGATAAAGCTTTAAAAATTTTACATGTTTTTAAGAGTTTATTGACGTAAATATGTACTATGTTTATAATAACTTCATTTAAAAATACTCAAAACAATCTAAATATACTTCCCATGCTATGACGTAATACATTTGGAGAAATAAAAAAATATAAAATTATCATTATCATCTAAAGATGGAAGACTTTCACGGTTAGATGAATAAGGATTAAAAGTTTTCAGGTTAAGATACCAAGGTTTAGAATTAAAATCTATGGACGTTTCGTCCGGCCCTCATTATTATACTCTATTACTACATATTCAATTAGATCTCTTCACAAAGTATAAATTATTGGGTATTATCAACTTTCGTTTGATTCCATGCCCCTTCCCTAAGAATAAAAAGTTTCCCAATTCTACCCACATGAAAAAAAATCCGATTCAAAAACAATTACTATCTCCTCCTCAATCCCAATGAGAAACCTCTAAGCCCATTTCCCCTGCACTACGCATATTCACACATCCCAACGGTTTGGTCCTGACGAGCTTAGTGCGCATGCTCGGGGAGAAAAAAAGGATCTTCTTTGGATAATTGCTTTCATTAATGAATACCCACTGGTGCAGTGGTAGAGCGCGTGCTTAGCATGCGGTAGGTCGTGGGTTCGGTCCCCGATTTATTGTTTTATTAAAATTTCTAAAAAAACCAGCTAAAATAAGTCAACACGCATGCGCACTAAGCTCGTCAGGACCAAACCGTTGGGATGTGTGAAAATGCCTGCACTACGGCTTTCCCTCCATCAGCGATGCCATGCAGTGAAAGCCAAAAACCCATCAGCTGCAACCCGAAACGCATTCCGCAATCGGACTGAAAAATCAGTTTCAGCTTCCAGTAACCCTTCTTCCCTCTATAATCTGATTATTTAAGAGGGGGGGGAGAGGGAGTTATCTAACTGAAAGAGTTTAAAAAAGGGGGTCGTGGGGTGAAAGAGGGATGAAAAACCGACAGAAATTGGTGGGGGAGAGAGGAAACCTCGGGGCTTCATTTGTTTTTTCAGAGGGGGCGCCACTTATGGGGTTGAAAGGGGGGAAAGGTTTCTGCTGTTGCGCTTTTTTTGTGTGCATTTTAAATCCGCTGAAACGAAATCGAAAGGTTTTTTCTTTGAGTTGTTAAAAGGAGAAGGGTATGAATGGCATGTTTAATTTGGAGAGATTTTCCGTTTTTTTTTATCCGTCTTGAAGAAACTCAGTTTATCGATTGTCTTGTAAGTGATGTGCCAGGTGTCTTGAAATCGATAAGTTTCGGCATGGAGTGCGAGGTTATTAGGGTTCCAGACCAGATGTTGGGGAGAGATTTAGTTTTTTTAAGGTTGAAATCAAGTTAATCAATACGTCAATTTGTTTTATTAAGATATTTATGTGTAACTAAAAAAGCAAAGTGAAAATGATAGGGGACATGCTAAAGAACAAAATATGCAGAGATAAAAACTAACTCTCGTAAGTATTTAATAATCTTTATCGATAAAAAAAGGCATGAAAAAGGCCACGAAGGCATACCTTATGCCAATCGCTTCGATGAGAATTTGAAGGAATAGTTCGGCTACCTCCTTAAGTTTGTGGTAACTTTTAAATGAAATCTCTAGTTTAATATAACTTCTCTCTATAGAAAAAATAAAATGCTAACTGTTAATTTTATCGAAGTGTCTAAATCCATGAAAGTTGACCCATGCTAAAGTATTAGCGAAATTCGTTAGAGTTGAGTTGTTACTTTCGAGGAGCTAGAGCTAGACCACAGAGAAAAATCCTAACAGAGGGTCCAAAACGATATATTCAAAAGTTGGATGGTTTGGAGGGCGCCACGATGAACTAAATGATTGACAGAGAGATCAAACCTGTGATTGGCTGTCACTCAATCTTCTATTTTCGAAGGAGAAGGAAAAAGTTTTTCTCAACCAATCAGGCTTTTCTGTCCCGCCTCTCGTGACGTTGATGCGATTGCAGCGCCAAAATAGCCCCACACTCATCCAACTTTTCGATTTCCAATAGCGCCTATGGCGACGGACTCTCTGTTCTAGTACTCTGTGAGCTAGACAGTGCCATACCTTTTAATAGCGAAATTAATTAGAGTTGAGTTGTTACTTTCCTGGATTTAGACAGTGCCTAATAGGGTCAGGTGGGGTAATTGTTGCTAAATTGTGCTCCGAACGTCGGTGACTCGACCATAACTTCGAACCCGGTGGTCGTCGGCGTCCAAAAATCCGTTAAAATTACGCATTTTCCTGAAGTAAAAAAATTGTATGAATTTTTAAGCATAATTCTTATCAATTAATTGTTTACTGTCAAGCCTAATAAACTAATAACTGATTACGTATCAGGGGAATTTCCTATACAATTTAAGGTAATTGAAAGATAAAGGAAATGACTCGCATTCATTATTATAACACATTTTAATGAACAAAAAACCTAAAATAAGTTCATCATACTTCAAATTTAGATCTATGCGCGAAGTTTAATAACTTAAAACCAAAACCCAATTAAATCTAACCATTTCCAGTAAGTGATATCGAAGGATGGCTCCTCGGAGAAAATATTCACATCGAGTCCACTTAAGAAGAATGTGGCTAGACGGACAGTGTCCAATCGATACCGATTGGACAGTGACAGATGATTCTGATTAAGGGCAATCCATCGTGCACCTCTCCCCGAAGCCTTCTTATGAACCCCCCTCTCACCCCCGATCGGGATTCGAACTTCCGTATACTAAAGATCCTTTGCGCCAACAGTCAATATTTGCCTATTAGGCCGGTTGTAACGAGGGCCCTTTTGCGACAGCCAACTGCGCTTGGCAGGACTTAATGATGAAAAGCCGCTTTGCCAATCCTGTGCAAAGAACCGTGAGTATATGCACTCTATAATTGAATGATCAGTTTCGAAAAGGGAATAAGTCATGAAACTAAGTTTTGAGAAAATCTTTAAAAAAAACTGTTTAAGTAATGTAATTTTCACTGCACAATCACTAAATTTTTTCTGGTGGAAATTATTTAGAATACACAACAGTCCTCCAGAAAAAATAGGAGTATTATATATTCATACACAGAAATATTAGTCCAAGAAAGTTAAGGGTTGAGGTGGAACAAATTGTAAAAGAAAGTTTGATGGGTGATTCTTATAGGAAATTTTCCGTAGAAAACGATGGTGAAACGTATACCAAAATTAACCTCGTCCTTTAGTCAATATGGCGGATTTTCCAAAATGGCGGACAATCGATTTTAACTTATAACTTCCTAAAAAATGTTAATAAAATTATAAATTTTGCAGTAAATGATTACAATTTAGTAGCAAAAACAATGGGACACTGTTTTTTTCTCTTACGATTTGTCATTTATCCAATATGGCGGATTTTCCAAAATGGCGTCCACTAATGTTTATAATAAAAAAAATTATGATGATAAATTCGTAATTTTTTCAGGATATGGTAAGAATTAAGTCATAATAATATTCATATAAATTTCCTTTCCTCAATGTATCAAATATGGCGGATTTTTCAAAATGGCGGACAATCGTGTTTTACTAATATGCTAAAATTCGTTAATAAAATAAAACTTTTGCTGTAAGTTATTAGAATTTAGTAGCAAAAATAATGTGGAACTGTTTTTTGTCTCATACGATAAGTCATTTATCCAATATGGCGGATTTTCCAAAATGGCGTCCACCTAATGTTTAAAATAAATAAATTATGATAATTAATTCGTAATTTTTACAGGATATGGTAAACATTAAGTCATAATAATATTCATATCATTTTCCTCCCCCTCAATGTATCAAATATGGCGGATTTTTCCAAAATGGCGGCCACTTATTTAGAGCCTTTTTAATTTTTAATTTTTTTTCTTAATAATTGGAAATATTAAATGTTATTTGGTAAAATATAAGCAGAATACTTATATTTTATTAAAATTTACTGGTAAATAATATTTAAGGTTGGTAGAAATTCAAAAATTACCATTTACCACTAAGTTTGAAATATGGGGTCGTCTTTTTGGAAATTATTTCTATGTATCGCAAAATCTTGGTTAATATACTATTTTATAGGTAATTTAATATATAAATACTTATGTTATGCCAAAATAAAATTTATTTATATGTAAAAACGTTAAAAATAAAAAGGCTCTAAATATGTGGCCACCATTTTGGAAAATCCGCCATATTTGATACATTGAGGGGGAGGAAACTGATATGAATATTATTATGACTTAATGTTTACCATATACTGTAAAAATTACGAATTAATTATCATAATTTATTTATTTTAAACATTAGATGGACGCCATTTTGAAAAATCCGCCATATTGGATAAATGACTTATCGTAAGAGACAAAAAACATTTCCACATTATTTTTGCTACTAAATTCTAATAATTAACAGCAAAAGTTTTATTTTTATAACGAATTTTAGCATATTAGTAAAACACGATTGTCCGCCATTTTGAAAAATCCGCCATATTTGATACATTGAGGAAAGGAAATTGATATGAATATTATTATGACTTAATTCTTACCATATCCTGAAAAAATTACGAATTTATCATCATAATTTTTTTTATTATAAACATTAGTGGACGCCATTTTGGAAAATCCGCCATATTGGATAAATGACAAATCGTAAGAGAAAAAAACAGTGTCCCATTGTTTTTGCTACTAAATTCTAATCATTTACTGCAAAATTTATAATTTTATTAAAATTTTTTAGGAAGTTATAAGTTAAAATCGATTGTCCGCCATTTTGGAAAATCCGCCATATTGGCTAAAGGACGAGGTTAATTTTGGTATACGTTTCACCATCGTTTTCTACGGAAAATTTCCTATAAGAATCACCCATCAAACTTTCTTTTACAATTTGTTCCACCTCAACCGCTTTTTTGAGCTAACTTTCTTGGACTATATTGTACAGTTGAAGAAAGTTGATAAATTTATTCATTTTCAAACATTAAATTTCAGCGGGAAAAATTATCTAAAAGGACTTAAATTCACTATTTCAAAAAATAAAATCCAAAAATTTAAAATATACAAAATAAAATATTAACGTAAAGACTAAGAAAAACAAAATTCTTAAGTATGTAGGAAATTTAATGAATATCAATGAGTCAAGCATTCACTGAGATAAAAAAGAGGTAAAATGAAAAACAATTAAAATTAAAATTTTATTTTGTCTTAGTTTACAAAACACAAAGAATAAGAAAGGAAAGACAAATGAACTTGTATTTAAAACTAAATAAAAAACAAACAATAAATGAATGCTATTTCGCCCAATTCAACCGGCTGTATCTGCGTATATACACTGATAGATATTACTGATATTGTACTGCGCAGATATTATACAGGGTGTTTCAAAAGTCCGTTTCGCGGCTTTTTTGGAACCAACGTGTCCTAGGGTCACGGAAGAAAGGTCTACCCCTATGTAAATGACCCTGGAAAATCCATTGAGATGACTTATCGGTGAAATAAAAAAGTTTAAAAAAATAATTTAAAAACTAAAGGATATAGAGCAGGGGTCCCCAACCTTTTTGTACCTAAGAGCACATACCAGAATATCGGTCGAATGGCGGGCACCATTTATTTTTTCAAGATAAATTTATAGTTGGTGGACATAGTTAATAATACACACTACATATAATGCCCAAAAAATTCAATTTTAAAAATTAATTTAACATAATGAATAGGTATAGTTTAGTATTAATATTCTTTTGTAAAATAAGTTACTACTAAATTGCTTGCAAAACATACGAAGTATAAAAATTATTTATAAAATATATAAAATACTTTGCATTTCACTGGCCAGCGCTTCATAATTGGGAGATTATGATGAAATTCTTGCCCGCAAGCTATCGTCAAGGTGTTCATCTGTACGTCGTGATCTATATTTTTTTATTTTATTATATTCATTGTCGAAAATGATTCGTGTGTGGAACCAAAGAACTACTTTATTTTATATGCTGCTCTTTTCAAGAATAGAAATTTATTTCTATCAACTATATTCCAGAATTTCTCATCTAATCTGATAATAGTTTTGAGGATGATGTCATTCTGAATATCCAAAATTTCTAGTCTCGCCTTACTTGAAGAAATTCTGAAATGTATGTTGCGATTTCATTTCTAGAATTTTAGGGGATAGTGGAAAACTGAAATATTTCATCGTTGGGCACAAGAAGCGGGCGCACCCAGACCGATCGACGGGCGCCATGGTGCCCGCGGGCATAGGGTTGGGGACCCCTGATATAGAGCAAAAACGTCAATGATAGTACTGTTGCCAACGTTATGAAGAACTCACTGAAAAAAATTTCATGAAAATAACGTGAATATTCGCTGAGATATTAGCATATGAAAATAGCAATTTTTCAGGCCTCAAAAAGAAAAAGTTCGTAAATTTGCAATTTTTTCATTGTTATTGTGTAGTTTTATGGTTTTTTTTAGTAGAATGAAGACCCAATTTAACAGAAAAATAAAAAGACTTGCAAATTTGCGAACTTTTATTTTTTGAGGAAACTTTAAGAACTTTTTCTTTTTCCCTTCAGCTTCGAAATTTAATCAGTTGTATTGTAATCCAAATATTTCAACCACAGGGAGATGCTTTAATCACCAAGACTTATAGTGTACGGTATAGTAAGTGCTATGTTCTATTAATTTTTAAAATGTTAACATACTTTTCGTACATTCTCTACGAATTCGTGTTTTAGAGATAAAAAATAACAGGAACAATAACAGGAACAGGATTCTTCATAACTGTATATAATTACAATCGTTTGAGAGTTACAAAAAGAAATTATTAATGATTGGATTATTTTTACCCTATAGTATCATATCTAAAACTGTTTCTCTTGGTTGTTCTGTATCATTAGAAGCACATTAAGTATTAGATTTTGCCTTCGTCTTATCTAATCTAGATCTAGACACCAGCTTGTTGGTACATTAGAACTTGACTCTTTGCACAAAAATTATGTACCTAATGGGTTTCTTAGGAGAAATTAGGTTCCAGAATCGATGTATTTCCTAATGTATCTTACTTGTTCGTTGCTTCCCTGAAGTTATTTCAGCTTTATTAATGAAACTAGTAAGTTTTTAATATCTATGTTTAAAACTTCGTGGAAACAAAAACGAACTTATTTAATGAATTCAAAGAACGCGCGAGTGTCAGAATAAATAACAAGTATCACTCAAAATAACAGAACATTGTTCTTTGAAGTTAAATTAAGCAAATGATAAATGTTTTCTTTTTTTAATAATGCTTATCAAATCAATCACATTTTATACTGTGGTTTCATACGAAATAATATTCATTTTATATGATTCAAATAAAAAATTTTGTGAATGAATTACTTAAGCTATCTTTTTAACATGCGGCTTACAAATGCGTGACACCCAATGGAATCGTCTTTTACTAATCGGATAAATCGATACTGTAAATATCACAATACAAATTCTACAAATTATGTGAAAGTATTGAACGTATTAATGTGCAAACTTTTTCAATGAATTTTAAAAGTTGACATTTTTTAGACCTTTTATAACTTTTATTTTTATTGTACAGTTCATTTAGTGTAAATGAAAGGCAGATTGGGAATATTGAATATTTCTGAAGAACATTGAAGCAACATTGTTTTTTTGTCCAATTATACAATACATTACTATATAATATATAGTATTTCTGATATTATCAGAAATACTATATATTATATAGTCATATTATTAGTTCATCTTCTGATATTATCAGAAGATGAACTAAGTCGCAAAAACCGTGACTACACGGAATGAAGACCCTCGAGAGATTTTATCTTCATGCAGCACAGTGCACCGTTGGTTTTACAACTTCTCCGTGTTTATAACGACAGCTGCTGCCAAGTGGCGCACTTCCCAAGTTTATGTCTTCGCTCAGGAATGTCTTAAGCATTCGGATCTGTCGACCTGTCATCAAACTGGGCATAAACGTACCGTTATTGGGGACTTAACCAGGTGTTCCTTCTACCATTATCGCTCTATATAAACCTGGGAAAGTAAAGAATCCTCTGAATAGTTATTTGCTCGGTGGGCTTTGTTTAATATACAACCTGAAGGGGATTTGGGGGATTTCCCCCCTCACTCGGGGAAAATTTAAGGTGTAACTGAGATGAATGGCCAAAAGTTGTAGACATATAGCATTCATATAGGCCTGTTAAAGGCTTCTTGTTGGAAAAAGAACAGAGAATTGATATGCTGTGTGATCATTTAAATAAATGAATGACTCCCTACACTGTAAAAAAAACTGTAGAAAAACAGAAATTTTCAATAACAGTGACTTTATGTTTACAGAGATATTCTGTCATGTAACATTCCTACCTCACTTCTATTGATTTTATGTAAAATAACAGCTTTTACCTAGTTTTTTAGCTTATCTGTACTTAAACAGAAACTTACTGCATCGAAAACGAATACAGCTATTGGCAACGTTACACTGATTCTTCTTTGGTTCAGTGGTAGCGTGCGTGATTAGCATGCGGTAAGTCGCGGGTTCTATCCCCGGATATCAATTAATTAAAATTAAAAAAACTCTACTGAAATAAGTGCATGCGCACAAGCAGAAAATTACTGAGAGGCAACAGAAAAATCTGTAGCCCACTTGACAGAAAGTTTCTTTTTACAGCATTTACCTGTAGGTTACAGCTTTTTTCTGTTTACAGGATTTTTCAACCTACAAATTTTTTCTGGCAACTTTTGCTGCCATAAATTTTCTGTTTTTTTGCAGGATTATTTTTTACAGTGTAGTGTATAATGCGAATCTCGTTAAAATGGGATGCAAGGCATAAAAAGGGTAAGTGAATAAAAATTCATATAGTGATGAGATGATGAGAAGCTAATTCTCATCAATAGTATATCCCGAAAAATTTCGTTTACACAGATGTATGATGTAACTTGAGTATACAACGAAAATTAATATTCGTGCGATTTTGAGTAAAAATTAGCTTTGATTTTACACGTACTACAGGGGTGTAAGTGACAAAATGTGGTTTAGAAAAGATTTTGAGAAGAGAAATTTCCGCGTTTTGGAGCAGCAAAACTGCCTTTGGGAGAAACTTCAAATTAATATTTAAAGTTAAATTCTACTTCGAGAAATATACTTTTATTATGAATCCTAAAGAAAAACTTCAGGTTTCCACGATTGGCGCAGCACTTGCATCCCAGTTCAAAAACTAAAATAGATCTAACCAAAAGTTTATCACATTTCTTCATTATTATCTACTTCCAATTCAAAATGGAATTTGTTTCAAAAATTCTGTTTTAAAACTATAGTCGTACCTCTAAACCCCAATAAAATATGTACCTACCTCTACTCATACCGTTAAATATGCACCTAATAACATGACTTCATCACCATTATAACCACCACATCTGCTCATATTTATCAACTTTCAACCCCAAAATCTCCCTCCGACAATCCACTCGATAACAGCCACCACTCTGTTCGCCCACTGGGGAAAGATTTATGCCCAATCGGCTGACCATCCCCACCTCCCGAGCGGTCAACTGGAAAGTGACCTCAACCCCTTCGGCCATTATGCGGGGGAGAGGATGACTGATAAATATCCGGGGTCCATCCCCAATCGAATTTGCAGTGACCGCTGAGTGTCCAGTGCCCGCTTTGATTTATGGGAGGGATGGAAACCGCTGACCACAGGTCAGCCGCCATTACGTCCACTTCATAAATAAATACTGTTTTGGGGTCTGGAGGGGAAGCGGTCATTAGGAGGAATTAACGGGCTGAAATCGGACAGTGTTGAATGGTCTGGAATCGAACTTGTGGGTGAGGATGAAGGGATGTGTAGTTTGTGTGGGAGGGATGTGAGGAAGTAATGGGGTAAAAGGGAGAGGATTGGGGAAATAGGGAAAGAGAAAATTGAAAAAAGAAAGTTACGAATATGAACTTGCTAACTATGTTAACTAAGAATGACATCAAAATATCATGTATAGGAATACATTACATATTATAATTAATTTTTAATGGGACTATTTATTGTATATTTTTAGGACTGGAGCTAGAAAATTTACTGAAATTGATGATGAACATTATATTTTTCCTGTAGTCCCCTTTTCTTTTTCTTTTTTTTCTTGTTTTTAACAACTCACTATACTCTTTTCATTTAGAATTGGCGCTTGAGAAATAGTGCTTTCTCCGACGCTAGAAGCGTAACCATAGTTACGCTCTTCGAGCAGCCAATAGTAAGCCTTCATCGTCACTTTGACGTGGATAGTTGCTATGGTTACCGATCGGTGGTGGTGGAAGGAAATATTTTCAAGCGCCAGTTCAAAATGAATAGAGTATAATATTGGAAATCTGTGAACTGTGGCTCTTTTGGGATGTATTTGTAATTGTTTTCTTTCGTTTCTTTTAATTCAATGTAAACTTTGGGAATCTATGTTTTTTTGTAAATTTTTGTTTTTGTTAATAAATTGATTGATTGATTTTCCTTGTCATTCCAGGCATTCAGAGCATTAGTATCTTTTGATAATACATAAATGTAAATGTCTCTTTTTTTTCTATTTCTTTTCCAATTTTATTTCCATTTATTTTGCGTAGGGGAGACTAGGAATACTTCATCCCCATTTTAGTTTTTAATTTTTTTTCTCTGCTGCAAATTAAACAGATTTCAGAAATTTTTGACATGAACAATGGTTTGCTATTTCTGTCACAAAAATTTATTTTTTGATTTGAAATTAATCAAATATTTAACGAAATGAATTTTTAATTTTTTTACAAAGGTATCATGTATCCCTTGAGTGGGGATACGTTATCCCACTCAGAAATTGCATAAAATTAGATATTCATTATTTCAGCAATTTGCCTAATAAATATAGTTTCCTAAATAATCTCTCTATTCTAAAAAAAAGTTTTTGGTGTTCGGTTTCCAGAGAAAGGCTTTTTAATTACTGATCCGTATAACACATATTTAGTATCAAACTGTCCGTATTCTTTTGAGGATGTGCATTAAGCCTTTAGAATGTCTAAAAAAAGTCTCAATTTTAAAATATTTCCATTTTTTTAGATTACGGATAAGGTTGCAGTTATAAAGCAAGAAACTATGAATTTTAAAACAGCTGCAAACATTTTCGTTTTATATCTTTACTTCTATAACATCTACCCGTGATATTTGATCCTTTGCGCTTAGGTATTATGAAATTTAAAATATTTATTACCTTAGAATCGTACTTTCAAAAGGATTTTTAAATAAGGTATTGTAATAATTAATAATTTCCGAAAGCGTGTTTTTATTGTATTGTAAATATAGAAGTGATTGGGTTGCCACAACAACAAAGATAAACATAAACATTTCAATACTTTATTTAAAAATAAAAAGATAAATTTAATAATTCATTAGTTTGAAATGGTTTGAATCTAATCAAAATCGCTTGAATTTCAAAAGCAAAAAATATTGTTGTTGAAAAAGAATCTCAATAGCATTTATTAAATTCGTGTTATAAACAAAAAGATAATTGTTTAACGTATTTGAATATTAAAAACCAGTAAATATGTTTTCAACTGTTTTAAAATTCATAGTTTCTTGCTTTATAACTGCAACCTTATCCGTAATCTAAAAAAATGGAAATATTTTAAAATTGAGACTTTTTTTTTAGAAATTCTAAAGGCTTAATGCACATCCTCAAAAGAATCCGGACAGTTTGATACCAAATATGTGTTATACGGATCAGTAATTAAAAAGCCTTTCTCTGGAAACCAAACACCAAAAACTTTTTTTTAGAATAGAGAGATACCTTATTTAAAAATCCTTTTGAAAGTACGATTCTAAGGTAATAAAATATTTTAAATTTCATAATACCTAAGCGCAAAAGATCAAATATCACGGGCAGATGTTATAGAAGTAAAGATATAAAACGAAAATGTTTGCAGCCTAGAAATTCATGTGTTTGCTATGAAACTGCCACAACTTCGACGTTCGTTGTGAAGTTCAAGTGATTTGGGTTTTGCAAAGCAATTTGAAAGGTTCTGCGTCAGCAGTTAACGGGAGTTGGCGAGCGATAGCGTGCAGGGGGCTGTAGCTCCCTATAGTATTGATAAAAAATAACAATAATTCAGATTTTTTCTTAGGTATAATAACAATATAAACATGAAAATATCATTTTTGTTTTAAAATCAACTTTGCAATATATAAAAATTATGTTAGTTTTGCAAACATGTTATGATGTTTTACTCAGTCTTTTACACTCTGATAGTTTTGTGCACACACACCCCAATACATTTTATAAATGAAATTAACTTTTTTTTCAAATTAGTATTTCTACTGAGAAAGCTAAAATTACAACAAATAATACAAAAATTTCAATCATAATTACAAAAATTAACTTATTTACTTCGTAACATGCAATAACAAAATTAATTAAACGTGGTAATCATGGGCGTAGTCAAGGGGGGTAGGGAGGGGAAACTGCAATTAACTTTTACTTTACTTTTAGTTAGTTAAAACTCAGTATTTTAGGGTCAAATTTTCAAAATTTTTCTGTGTGAGGACCACCAGACCCCTCTTTGGTATTTTAATCTATAATATTAACACTTTTTTAAAATAAGTTCATTAAAATCAAAATTCTACCTAAAATGTGTGTCCAAATTTGGGTTTGCGTGTACCAAAAATAGTTTAAAATCCTGTTCTTGGGGGCAAATTTCCAAAAATTCCCAGACCCCCCATTGAAACATGACGGCCCTCTCTCACGGGGCTTTAAAATTGTTTTCCAAAAACATAAAAAAAGTCGACCCTGCTTGCTCCCCTAAGTTGAACCCTAGCTACGCTCATGTGTGGTGGTAATAATTATATTTATTGAAAATAAAAGTGAAGGCGTGTGTTGACCCAAATACTTGGAAAAAGAAAATAAAGTCTAACAAAAGTTTTCATAACCTATAAAGTTAAATGCAAACATTGAAACTACACAATCACTTATTTATCAGAATCACTGCCATTTTTATGTAATATTTAATAGAAAAACGAAAGTAATCATGTAATGGGATACTTGATTCCTGGGATCGTGTAACCCTCGGGAGAAGGGATAAAGTATCCCCAATAAATGATATTTATACAGACATTAATTTTTTAAATATTAAATAATTAAATGTTGTTCACTATAAAGAAATAACTTAATTATTAAAGGCAGTCTATACTTTAAAACTAATTAACTTAATTAAACTTAATTTTCTATGTTGCATAGAACAATTACTACAAACATTAACATATTTGCCTTGAAAAAAAGGTCTTTTTTCAAGAGGAAAAAAGGTCTAGTCTTTTGCCACATTCAGGCAATTATTTCTTGGGCTAAAACAAAAAGACTAAAAAAGTCTAAGTTTGTGTACAAGTATAACTTAAAAATTGTTGCTAGGTATCAATGATCTTCTAATTGATTTTGGTAAGGGATCAAGTATCCCCAGTCTTCCCTACTATTTTACAATTGGTATCAATGTAAATTTATTTTATTTTGTGATACCATGAAACGTTTACCTAAAAAAATTAAATTGGTTTCATAAGAAAGAGTAAAGAAAGGGCGAAGTAAAGAGAGGATGAAAGAGAAAAACAAATTAAGGATATGGAAAGGGAAAATGAAAGAAAAATGTGGAGAAGAAAAGAAAAAGCGAAATTGTGTCCCTAAAGCAACTGGCATCGCTAACTTTGGTAACCTGTAAAACCGGTTTTTCCTTCATAGTAGACAGTATGCAGTAAAACCAACATTTATTTGTATGCTACGGAGGCAGGCGTTTTACACTCAAAGGATGAAATGAAAGAAAAAAAATGAGGAAGTGAGAGAAGGAAAAGGAAAATAAATGTAAGGGGATGAGAATTGAAATTGTCCTAAGAATTGCTTTTATCGCTGACATCTTGTAACCTGTAAAACTAGTTTTTCCTTTATAGTAGACACTATGCAGTAAAATCTACATTTTTATAGCTACGAAAGCAGGCGTTTCACATTCAAAGGAGAAAAGAGAATAAAAGAAAGGGGGAGAAATGGAAAAGAAAGGGAAGAGAGACCCCGAATTTATGTGAACAGCTGATATTGGTTGTCTTCCGGTTAGTGCAAAACTAATTGTTCCATCACAAAAGTATACAAAAATACAGTATACAAAACAAAAAGTATACAAAAATACAGTATACAAAACAAAAAGTATACAAGTATACAGTATACAAAAATCAAATACTTTTTTACGATAAAATTTTTTTACGAAGACGCTATTTCACATTCAAAGGAAGAATCCGTTATCAAGTGCTTTGCAAACAGTCTAAATCAGGGCCGTAACTAGACTTTCTTTTCGGGGGGGGTTTTGGCAGAAAAGTTTCTTAAAACTTTAGTTCGATTTTGATGGTAGGAAGACAGCGGCGAATCCGGGATTTGGTATTTCAGGACTAAAAATTTTCAATATCAAAATAATCTTCTAATATCCTAAAAGGGGGGTTTGGGGGTCCTCCCCCAGAAAATTTTTGGAAATTTAAGTCTAAAAAGCAGATTTTCAACTCGTTTTTGGTACACCAAATCCGGATTTCGGACATACATTTTCAAGAATTTAATTAACATTTTAGTAGGATTTTTGCATTTCGTCGAACTTTTCATAGAAAAGTGGTAAATAATAGGGTCCCAAATTCCAAAGGGGGGTCTGGGGGTCCTCCCCCAGAAAATTTCTGGAAATTTCACCCTTAAAACAGGATTTTAACTAGTTTTAGAGTCGCTTTTCTCTTTTCACACCCCTGAGTTCCCACTTCCCCTTTTTCTCACTGTTAGTTCTTATTCCTTTTGGGAAGGGGGACTCAAGTCACCTAGCCACCCTGGATCCGTTAGTGTGAGTAGAACTCCTAACTCACCTTGGATACTTTCCCTTCATGATTTCACTCATTTTTACACTAACCCGAAGAGGACCACTCCTTGTAAGTCCAAAAATTTTCAAGGAACAACTGTTATAATAGATTTCTAAATTTCAAGGGGGGTTGGGGGTTCTCCCCAAGAAAAATTTTGAATTTTGAACCTTAAAAGTAGGAATTTTAAGCATTTTAAGGCGAATTTTTAAGGAAAAACAGTAAAGTAAAAATAGGATGTCGAAATTTCGGGGGGGGGTTTGAACCCCCAAAACCCCCCCCTTGGCCCTGGTCTAAATAGTGATTAGATTGAGTTTATATTCATTTTAACTGTTCACTTTATTTTTACTGCTATTTCATTTACAAAATCAAAATGAAATATTTCAGAACCTTCCACCTTTATTTAACCGACCCATTCACAGCTTACAAACTTTCGTTGCACTTGAGATTCGGTACAGTTGATGTCTATATTGACAGCCAATCCCAGGAAAACCATCGGTTTCCCCAACTCCAACAACCCACACACGACAGGTCTCATATGCTCCCAGGGCAACCTGTCATTACCAAAAAGCCATAAACAGAGAGCATTAACATTCTCGATACAGGAAAAAAACACCGGCCATTGGACCAACCCAGCGGAAAATTGCACGGAACAATCTGACCGCACGCCGAAAATCACATCCAGCCAATATAACAACACAACCGAATTCTATTCTGTCAGCGAGCATAATCGCATCTAATAAGTAGCCCACAAAAAACGGGGGGCAGCATGACATCACTCCACCTTTTTTGCCCTCCCCGGAAGGGGGAGAGGGGGTGGTTGCGTGGGAGGAGGGATGGTGGTGGAACACTTCTGGAAACCGCGGGGTCAGTTTCCGGCTGGCCATTATTAAAGAAATTTGTCTCCCTTTCTGACACACTGTGAGTTATACTTTCAATGAATGACCGCCCGTGCCCCGGTTTCATTCATTCATGCTCGATAATTCGGGGGAGGTTTGGGGGTCGCATTATGTTCGGTTTGACGCGTTGTCGTCCATAAAACGCAGCCGACATTCTTGTTTTTAATTAATGGTGTCAACAGCGGGTTCGTGGGGGTTCCCCGTGGAATATTTCATCTAGTAGGCTTGTCGGAATGAATAGACCATTTAATGGAATCGCGGAAGCCAGTCATCATTTAATAGATAAAGCAGTAGCATTGATGGTTACATTATGTATACAAGGAGCATCATGTTGCCCTTCCGAAAGGATAGAGATAGGCAATTGAGCCAAATAGGACTCCGCACTTCATCAAAGAATCTTTGCAAGATGCTTAATTAATATCCTTATGCGACTTATTAGGGTTCAATAAGTAATTTGGATCTTCTATCCACTCATGCAGTCGTAATTCCTCAAAACCGTTTGGTAAATGAAAAAATTTCATTTACTAGTGCGCTACTATTACATTTACACTATTAATTATATTTACTATTCAAAAGAATTTACTAGTTCTAGTCATATTCTCCCTAAGATCCCATCAGCTAGGTTCTAAAATTGGCTAAAATACCTCAAATGGTTAGGATTTTCTCAAATATTCCCCCCATGTATCCTGTTTTCAATGGAGAATTTAAATTAACCAGCAACTCGTATTTTGTTTAGTGGAAAAATAAATTAGTTAATTGACTTTTTATAATAAGTATTATTTATCACCTTCCCTTACTAAATAAATGTAAACAAGTATCTCTCTTGTAACAAATTTATTCAATGTTTTATAAGAGGGGCCCTAGGAGTCATTTTAAGAGGGCGGGCCCCGCAACCATTAAGGCTGGCTTTATATTCACTAGAGGTGCTATATGCGTATTTCTTCCCATAACTGGATTCGTTTGACTTTGGGTTTTATCTATATTTAGTGGTTGGTTCAAATCAAGTTTCAAAAATTTGTAACGGTTTGTTTCTTCTTGTGATCAAAGAAAAAAATATAATTGATATTTTTATACAAAAAAGGCATAATTTGAAAATCTCAACGAAAATCAGGTTTTTAAACATTTTATTTTAGTTAAATGCCTACAATAAGGCAGGCACTCTGCACACTCGTCAATTTTTACAGAGGAAACGTTATCCACACAATTCCTCCACCATCAAGTGCTTTCTGAAAACGTCATCGCTCCTCAAAAACACTTTGACCTCGTAATTATTTGAAAAAACACTGCCTCTTTAACTATTCTCACTCCATACAATCTTCAGCCAACTCCATCATAACCATCAACCAAACCTAATCAAATGGGTTATTAACAGACATCACCCCCAAAATAAAGCAACAACAAATGACGAACCCTCGCAAAAGTGGGCGACGAAAGGGGTTAAGCATCCCATTTAAGAGCCGCACCGTCGTCGTCTGCCACCAAGTAAATCAATCAAACATTTATGAAACATCCCTCCGCCAGAAGAAGGGAAACAAATTGTTGAATGGAAGACGACAAATGATTACACCGATAAATCTCTGCATCGGTTCCCCCTCGCTTGTGGAGGGGGGAACATGACGAATATATCTATCACAGATGAATTGGTTTCTTCTTTGATTCGTGTTTTTCTCTGCGGTTGGAGATTTAATTGGGTTTCTGGTGTGGTACAATGGAGCTTAATTTTTTTTGAGACCTTATATTTGGTTTTTCATTTCAGATCCGGTTGAAGTCGAAGTGTTGAAATGAATGGATAATGTATTATGTTACAGTTAATGTGCATAATTTGGTAGTGTACGGATTACCTAGGTAAAGTATGAAATAATTCGTACTTTACCTTAGGTAATTCGCATTTTACCTTAGTTAATCTGCACATTAACTGTAACGTGAAATCCCGTTACAACGAATACCGATACAACGAAAAATCCCATTATTACGAAAGTCCCCATTCGTTTTTATTTGAATTAGCGATGGTACGGTTACAAGGAAATTTTCGTTACAACGAAGAAATTTTACTGTCCCGTGAAGTTCGTTATAACGGGATTTCACTTATATAGAATTAAAATTGTGAAAAATAATGAATTTGAAGTAAGAAAAATGGTTAGGTATTAAAGGATGTGTTGGTTTTGTGCTGTTATGTTTTCATAGTTCTAATAAAATATTTTTTCATGACTTGCATTGATAACTAGAAATACTATGTGTGTTATTATTATAACAACTTTCTCTTTAAACACGAGTACTGTTTTCAATCGCTTAATTTGGATGGATTAATCAAGTTAATATTGGAGTTGGATAGTTTTTTCGGAGCACATGAAATTATGTACAGTGTGTTTTCTTTTTAAAAATTTTGATTTCGGTCGTTAGCATTAAAAGTTTGATCCTTATATTTAAAAATGAATAAAACAAATTGATTTTATTGTTGTTTTAATAAATCATTCTTATGAAAATTATAACTATCTGTCTATCTATACTATAGCAACTCCAAAAAAACCCACATCGATTGTATTGTTACGTACCTTATTGTTAATTTTGCACTAAATATAGTTGACTTAATCGGAAATACAAGTATTCTTTAATTACACTTGCAAACTTCAGTTAACACAGTGACATAAATAAAATGGAGAATTGCAGCATATCTTAAAATTCTAAATATTCAATTTAAATTTATTAAAAATTATCTCCCGATTCCAAAAATACGCTTGTCTTTTCCCACAAATTTCTTTTAAGGTAAATATGACATATTTTAATACAGAAAGCTCCTAACAATGCGACGTCACATGTGCTCTTGGAAATGTGGGAAACAAAATGTTTTCATCGAAACACTAGGCTGTAAAAAAACTAGAGCTCACTCTTTCCAGTCTTTCAAAGCGGGATGATAACAACAAGCGGGAGCAAGGCACATTTAACGTCACAAGTTGTTTCAGCTCAGACAGAAAATAAGCTATTTTACATTGAAAATAACTTAAAATTTAGGGCCTTGAAAGGTAAATTAAAAGGTTTTTTGGAGGTTTTAAGCCATTCTGAACATATTAAGATTAAAAAAATTTGACTGCAATTATCCATTGCTCATGGAATTACGAAGTAAAAATAACAGATAATAAACGAAGCGTTGAAAAATCTTGCAAAATCAGCTGCCTTTTTGGAAGTGGGGAAACAGTAAGAAATAATTTGAAGAGGTAAAAAGTAGTGCTTTATTTTTAAAATATAGTATAGTGCATAAAATATACCTGATCTACAAAGATTAATTTTTAGTAATTTGCATACTAAGTTAGGTGAAACGCTAAACAATGCCATAAAGTAAGAAAATATGAAAATTACGCGTTGAGTCTAATATAATTTTTACACTTCTATTTAAGGTGTTTTGGGAATGATGTCCATTTTGTTAAAATACGTCGCATTCAGTGGGATAATACTAAACTGATTTATCACTGGGTTCAAAATATAAAAACTTTTTTATGAACAAAAATTCGAATGTACAAATATTCATTCATACTGTCCATGATTTTAAAGAAATTACGAAGCCCATTCACTAAAACTAAATAACATTGTATTCAATCCAAAAGTATTCACAAGGAAGAAATTCTTCCCAACTCACATCCAAGACATGATAAAACAGGTTTTTTACAATGTAGGACGCAGTGGCACACAAGCCCAATCTGTCACCAGCCCCCAATAAATCACGTTTTAAAGCTGTTATGGCCAAAATTTGAATGCGGGAGCGAGCAGTCCATACTTTATATCTTAAAAAACCTTTGAATGGCCATTGAGAAACGGGGCTCCTGGACTGGCCTATTTCGCTTTAAGTGGGGACACATTGTGGAGCTTCCTATCCATCATCATCAGCGCAACTCGACGAGAATTTAGCAAAGACTCGCGTCGTCGTGTGCTCTGTTATTACCATCATCGGATGGGCGGCCCGCCATTGTGGTCCTCGCCAAGAAATATCCGTCAAATGTGGAAAATATCGCGAGAGAGGCCCTCCGTATGTACACGCGAAGTCCATTGAAGAGAGATAATAATAATATATATAACGCGGAAAGGGAGAGAAAAAATAATAGTAGAAACTCCATTTTCAATGTATCTGCGGACGATGGAATAATGGAGATGTTTTTTTGTGGTGTCTCCGGGAGGGGAGCAAGCGATTTCCAGCGCCATGAATAGGCCGAAAGTTGACGAATAGGCCAATAGGTTCTCTCTCTCCTTTTGAAGGGGGCCAAACTGGGGGCCATTGTGACATCGCCGCCCGAGTCCTCCGTATATAACAACTGCAATTCATCAAAAAGTGGTTGGCGCTGTTGAAAAGAGTGACTCTCGAAGATGGTCTCTGGCTGGAAGTCAAGAGCTGGGAGAGTATCCTCCATCTATATAGATATATCTGTTAAGTTTTAATGGCGGGGGACTTCAATGTGGCCAGTGGGCCGTGGTCAGTCTTGGGGAAAGTATTCGTTGACCGTCTGTCTTTTGTGGTAGTTTTTTTTAATGATTTCTCCACCCTCAATAATAAGTAGTGATGTTTTTATTGAGCCACCCCGCCTTATGCTTTTACTCTCAGTCGATTTGTTCCGCCTCATAAAGTATTGGGGTTTCTTTTTTTATTGGACTGGGGGTGTTCTTTTGGCTGTTTCATTGCAGATATTTTTGCTCCATAAAGTTTTAATTTCGATAAAAATTAAAAAGTTGTAAAATTGTAGTTTTTATTTTTATATAATTGTGTAAAACTAAAACTCATGATGCCACTTTTCACCATTTTGGATGGATAATAACACTTCTCCTCAAAATTATTTCATGCACTTGATTAAGGGAAGGAGGAAATCCAGACTTTTCTTTAAATCACATTTCACCATGGAAAATCATTGTAGACCACGAGACCTAGAATTTGTTATTCAAGTAAAAATGACCCAAAAATAGAAATAGATAAAAAAACCAACTTCCACTCTAAGCACTTTTCCTTCTAATTTTCCCGTGAAGATACTTAGAATCCTTCTGCAAAAAGTAAGGGGTATTTCAGTAAGGGGTAGTCGATTTCATGATATTCTAAATAACTGCTCTCTTAACAACTCAAACGTTATTTTCTTTACGATTTTTTGTATGGTTATTAGCAAGCAAAAATCTTACACCTACTTTATATAAGAAAAAAAAGGAAGAGCAACGTTCGTATAAAAACCGAGTTGTATGTAAAATCTAAAAGCTTAAAATTAAAAAAAAATCACTTTGTTACAGAACTAAAAAATACGTACAAAAAATTAACTCTACTTTGTCCAAGGTAAGACGGGCGGGCATTGAAAAATAGACCCAAGACCTCTTTGCTAATGGAATCATCTTTAGTCGCGCATTCAATTAATTAGCTTCTAGACTTTTTCATTTCTTAATTACATCTAATGCTACAAAAAGAGACGACCCTACAGAAGAACAAGAGCTACAAGGGGTGACTGGGATTTAAAAAAAAGATGTCACTACTCCATTAGCGGCATGGGGTCGGCAAAAATAATTCGCTGATAAAAATTAGCGCTTTTGTGTTGTTGAAAAAAAATTGAACTTCCATTAAAATCACTTCTGTGAAGATGACGAGAATATTTTTTGCATGTGTTTTTGCATCTGAGAGGCCAAATTAGTTTCTTTGCTCGTCTGTAGGAATTAATGTTTTTGTTTTTAACTTAATGAGAAAAAATCATAATCTCAGATTTTAAATAATGTTTTTGTCCGCTGTAAGTATTTGGATAAGAAAAATGTGGTTGTGTAATGTTGTTCCCTTCAAGCGGTAATAGAAGAAAAAATTATTTTTTGAGTAATGAAGAACATCAAAGTGTTTTTAACCGTCATCTTCAGAGTCTTGGCGTCCAGCTTATTTTGTTTAATTAAAACTGTTTTTTTTTTCTCGAAGTACTTTTCTTGCTTTATTTAGTTATAGACATCATATTTGGGTTAAAAGTGTCACATGTCACGAGCATCAACTTTTAGATGGAAAAAAAACTCAGGATGAAACTTTTTCTTTTTGCTTGGATGTTTTAAAACAAGTTTAAGAGCTATTTTCAATGGCACAAAGATCAAATGAGTGACATAACCTTTAATATGTCTAATTTTTGTTCTAGATTAATTAAAAATGTATATTTGACAAAAATTAATGTATGTAAAAAGATGTGGCTCTTATGAAAACATTGAAATATTCTTCTAGTAAAACATTTTCATCATTTATGTCTCAAAACCTTAGTTAATTGATTATTTCAGGCGTATTAAGTTAAAGGTTAATTATTATAGTAAATTATGCTTGCAGTGAATCAGTGGGTTGTTTAGTTGCTTTCAATTGATATGAGTTAATGCGTTTTATCACCTAGGGAGCAGACTGATTTTCTTTTTTTATAGTTAGGACAGTCACTCACCACCTAAACAAATGTTATATTTTTCAAGTATTAATATTGCTAAAAGGTTGGGAATTGTGATATATATTGCTAATTCCTCTCTTACAAGAATTATCCTCTAAATACAGTAAAAAACTTTTATATGTATAATGTTTTTAAAAGATTTATTAAAAATGGAATAAAAGGGAAATTTGAGAGTTTATTTTCCATTCTATAGCTCTATTTCTATCTTAATACAATTTTTAAAAATATAAGGAAATGTAATATATAAAATTATACCAAAAATATAAATATATAAAATTATACCAAAAGTTGTCTAAGGACAAATGAGATATTTAGTTCTTTTTCTGTAAACACACGGCTTTGGAATTTTTCGTTCTCCGGACATAAAAGTAACAGATATAGTGAACTTGACCCGATAGAAACATGTTGTGCTCAAATCATTTAGAAATTCCCCTAATGTTCGAAAACCCTTAGAACTCCTTCCCAACAACCCTTGTAAATCAACCCGGATTTTAAGAGACAAATTAAACACATCTCCCAGCTTCCATATCCGACGTCACTGCACCACATCTCCCCCTCACCGGCCGATCCCAACTCCGTAATTGGCCGGGGAAATCAAATTCCACTCTCGTCATATCCAATCAGCGGGTTTGACGTGAGAGAGAGAGAGAGAGAGAGAGCGAGATCGCAATTATTTGACAAGCGGAGGCGAGAATTAATTAACGCCATTGGAGGGGGAGGAATTGCAATCGATCCTCCCCCCTTTAAGCCCCTCCTTCCCACCAGTGCGTGATGTGATTCATTTGGGTGAGTGGCGAAGAAGCCTAACTTAATTGAAGTTTGATAGGAGGAGCTTTAAATACTAATTGCAGAAAGGACGCGGGGTGGTAAAAAGCGAGGGGTTGCGTTTCATTTTTCCGGAGTTGGGTCGGTTCGGGAAATCGGATTTGCGCAATTGGATTTGTATGGAGGATGTTGGGAATTTTTAACTGTTGGTTTGAAAGGTTTTGGGGACGTTGATTTTCTCGGACCTGTGTGAGCTAGACTGATGACACGTTCTTAAGTTTTATATTGATCAACTTTTCCTTTTTTTATTGAAAGATATTAATTGGGATACTTGTGTAAGGAGGGCTTTGGCTTTGCTTTGCCTAAGTAATCGAAGATTGGAAAACTCACTGTTTTCACTCCTCCCTTTAGAAAAAAGAAGATTAAAAATGGTAATTTTTTCGTGTAATAGGGCAGACAAAATTTTTTTATTTACATAATCAAGTAGATTCTTTTTTAGTGCGATTCTTTGAAAAAAAATACACTCAAGCTATTACATTCGTTTTATTGTTTTATGCTTGGAGTTAAATCAAGGAGAAAGTTTAGGAGAGATTTAAGGATTTTCTGATTATTTGTTAAACATGTAACTTCCATTATGAAAGATTTTAGTGACAAAATGTAAATTATTAGATGTTTTATGGGGCAAAATAGCACCTCAGTTAATTACTTGAAATTATAGTGAGGTTACTTAACTTATAACTTCATTTTTAATGGTATGGGAAATTTAAAGAACAAGTTTCTTTCTGGAACATCAAAATAGATGGTTTGTGGATGATATTAGAAAAAAAAGAGAAGGCATAGAATTATAGCCAAACGAAATTTTATTGGTGATATTGAAATACCTTGAAATTGGTACCTTGAAATTTTTAACATAAATTAAGATTTATTTATTCATGGAAACTGAATTCCCAATTGGTAACGATTCCATTGAGAAAATTTCAAAATGAAACAGAAAGAAGTTTTTCGCAAAAAATAAAAAGTACAAGTTCTTTATGAACTTGTACTTTCAAGACTTTCATACATATCTAACAGAATTTCGGACTGAATCTGCTAAATAGTTCATTTAGCTTTAGGATGGTGATGTTTGAAAAAGAAAAGTATTCCTTCACATGAAAATACAGAGTTAAAGGCGAATGGTAGTTTTGAAAGTTCATTATTAGGCTATTTACTTTACCACAACCTTCACACAATGAACTATTTAAAAGATATCAAAGTTCTCAACAACTTCAGCTATACCAACTATGAGCATTGAAACCCCAAACCCATTTCCCCCCAAAAGGAGGAAAAGACGCCTATCTCCAGAGCGATTATACGATCTATACATCTCCAGAGAAGCGCTTTTGCATTCGTGGGTATAGGGACAAATTGAGGTAAAAGCATGGGTCACCACGAATGCAAAAGAGCAAAAAGCATCAGGCCATCTTGCTCCGTGAGAAGTCCTATCCATTACGGGAATGAAATTCCCTGCTCAGCAGAAAGGACTATTCCAGTAATGTGTTTTATTCCCCTTTATTCGTCCATCGATTGGAGGCATGCTTTTTGCATTTCGTCTGGCTTGTACAAGAACCTTGGACAGGGATGCATGAGGCAGATTGGATTACCGGCCGTTCTTCCTTTCGAGGAGCAGAAAGGCTTGGTCTTTTTGGAAGAGGAGTTAACTCTGAGAGCAAGTCTTTTGATGGGAATTTTACTGATGAGGGAGAGATTTAGGAGTAGTGATGGACCAGTTGGATGTCAGATTCTTATTTGAGCGGAGGATATCTGAAGATGAGTAATAGTGTATAATAGTTTGTGAAATAATATGACTACTATATATGCATTAAGTTTACCGTATACAACAATTTTTTTAAATTTTAAATAACTGAAATAAGTCTTCAATGGGTATTTAAGGATATATAATTTAAGAAAACTAAACTGATATTAAGAGACTATTCACAGAATTCTGCGTTGATATAGTACAGTATATTCTCCTTGATGTTATGGACTTCTTCTCCTTATTTTTAGAGGCGAAATGGTTTAATCAACTCAGCTTAATCAACTTTCAACTCGTGTTCTGAAGTATATTTTTAATAATTAATTAATATTTTATGAATAATTTCCAATGATCATTTTATACTAAATATTATTATAATTTTGTTTTTTACGTATTTGTCTTATTTCCTTCAACAAAATATTTATATGTTTCTTAAAAATAAGTAACGAAAAAATTGAGTTTTAAAGTATGGAAATTATTAGAATACTTTACTGTCATAGATGTAGAATTTAAGTTAAGTTGTTCCGTTTGCTAATAAAACATTCAAAGTTGTGATAGCTTTATGTACTAAACTAAAACATCTTGAATTATAAAGTTCTTGCTGGAAAAATATTCGAACAAAATTGCTGAAATGTATTGCATTCCATTCTGTTTTGAAAATCTTCAGATACAAAGTTAACTACAAACTTAACAGGGATAGCTCAATTGATTCCTCTTGTATACATCGTGGAACTGCGAAGTTACTGCACGAGTAGAATAACATAAAACCTTATTTGAATACAAGACGAACGAAAAACTGCCTTTCAGCGCAATAACTTACCAGAACGAGGCATTTACAAGAATCATCGTAAAGCTATTTCGAAGAAAAGCACACACATCTAAAGAGGGGATTCAGATTTACGTACTTTTCAGCGACGGATGTTCAAAAGTCTGTTTAACGCAACATCAACGCTCCCTCCATTCTCGTGCAACGACCGTCACTAAAACCCATCTCCTCCACCTCCAAAAAAAAACCGAGAATCTGAGAGTGAATGGAGAACGCCCATACATTCGATTTCGGACACGAATCGGAGAAAAATATTCATAATAATGACCATACCACCGGGGCTAAAAGCTGCAAAAAGAAGCATACATGCGATCTTTTTAACCCGCTACATAAACCCCGCCCAATAACTCACGCCGTCACAATAAAAATAAAGAGCCTCGGGAGAAATAAAAGGGTGCTAAGATAAGCGGTTCAAAACACTGACCATTGGAAAAGGGAGAAATATGAGTGATATTCGATTTCGGGCCATTCCAGTGTGTTATTTCGCGAGTCCTCCCCCTTTGTCGTGTCGGGGGCTAATGGTCCGTGCACCGGGGGATGGGGCTCGCTCGATTGCGCCCACGTGCAATAAAGTGTTTGGGAGGTCTTGGTCAACGCGAGGTCCGCTCCTGAGGTATGGCTTCCGCTCACATGTCGGAGGTTATTGCTGTGAAATGTGGCCGCGTTATTGCTACGGGGTTTTTTGATTCCTTCTTATGGAGCCGTCAAGCTGCACGCGTCACTTCTGCAGTGGTGGATGGACAAAGGGTCAATTCGTCCAATGTCTGTCATGTACGGACAAATTTCGCTTACTTCTAGTTGTAGTTACGTAAGCTTGACATATTTGGTATCAGCTCTGCTACTATAAGGTGGAGAGGTGGACGGACGAAACTGGTGGAGAAGGGTGTTCCTTATAGTTGAAAAGATGGGATCCGTGATGAAGAAGTTCTACTATTCTGCGTTCAAAAGGTGAAAAATAAGAGGAGATGGCCTTGTCTATCACACCATAACAACAAATTCCATGCAAAGAAGTAAGGTCAAAGTGTAGAGGAAAATACGTTTAGCACAAGAATGGGGAGAGCGTTGATGTTGCGCTAAACAGACTTTTGTACATCCATCGCTGAAAAGAACGTAAATCTGAATCCCCTCTTTGGATGTTTGACGTGTGCGTTTCCGTTAAAATGTCCTTTTAACGCTGATACCCTTAGGTTATTAATATCGCTTATTATTCACTCCGTCTTTCTCTCCTGAATTCTCTTTGCTAGGCATTTTTCTCATTTATTTTCTCTCTCATGTTTAATTTTTCCTTACCGCATGTGGAGAAAGATTCTGAAGATTTATTAGCATCACAGGATGGTAAACAATCAGCTTTGGTAGCCAAGGTCAAGGTAAGAGCTGACTTGGATTCGGATTATAAAATGTTGAGATCTTGCAACTGATTCTTCTGAATTTTAGACTTCCATTTATGATACCACCATGATACCTTGAAAACAGTACTATTACTCTGCACATATAAATTTCCCATTAATTGAAATGCTATCAAAAAAGTTCTACTTTTAAACAAACTTCCTAACTCTGTTATAGAAAAGAGGTTTTTATTGACGAATATAGGATTTTACTCATATAGCGTACGTAAACTAAAAATAATCAGTAAAGAAAACTTTCAGCATCTCCGTGAATATAATACATTGCATGATGAAAATCATAATACCTTGCTTTTCCTTTCAAATAAATATAAAACATAATTTACAAGATTCTATTTTAATACTTTTTTCTTACAGTAGCTCACTTGAGCGAGAAATGTTTATATAGAGGCGGAAAAGTTGTACGAAAGCATATGCTTTCATAACTTAAATACAGCTCCGCAATAAAACACAAAACGACCATCCAACAGCTATTTGCAAAGATTCAAGAGGCAATTTATTTACCCCTTCAAAAAACACTGCAGGCTCAAAGCGTTTACATAAATCCAACAACTCCCCCACACCCTCCCTTTCCCCTAAACACCAACATTAATATAATGTCACTCCTCTCATTAGGAAAAAACCCTCCCAATCCCAGAAAACACTTTACCCTAAGCGGGCTAATTCTTCACCCCTCCCCTCACTTGGCGTCGATTTATTCAAATTGAGGCCAATTTGGCGGTTGAGGTGATAAATTTCCCACAAATGAATTTTAAATGACTTTTCTCTCACGAGGGGGTTGAAACAAAACACGGGAATTATACATTTATGCAGATCACAGGAGCTGAGGTTTTAAAGGCGGTCTGGAGCGTATGTGTTTGTCACTTTTTTACTGTGGAGACTTTCTGAGAAGCAAAGTGGCTCAGTGTGGCTTTAACTGTTGATTGTGTTATATTTCTTTTAATAGGATTGGAACAATTGAAGTGTCGTTAAAGCTTGTTTTATGTTCGGGGAGCTAGTTTTTAGAGAGAGGGGCATTAGAGTTCAGATCACCGTCGGTAATTGATCTAGTGGAATGGAGGGGTGAATTTTATCGAGAAAAAGTTTTACAAGAGAAATATTTGAAAATAAAAGGGGGAAAATTTTCCAAAAGTTCTAGGAGCTTAAAATAGAATACGACATGAAAAAAAACTAAGGATACATTTATGAATTGAAATCTTCTTTTATTTACAAATATTTATTAAAAGCTATATGTGGGGAAATATTTCAAATAATTCAAAAAAAGTGGATTGTGATAGAAGATGAGTGGTGAAACTGCAATAGATACTAGTCACTTTCAGACGCCTAGTGAAAGACAATTGTTTTTCTTTAATAGTATGCTTTGCAACCCAACACCACCACCTGAAATTTAAGAAAGATTCTTATACTACCTTATAATTTGTTTATTGAATTCTGATAAAAAAATACAGTACTATTTTTTCTTAACATGAATATGTATTTGTCTCACAGGGTTATTCGATTATCAAATAAGATTACATTTTCAAGCTTTCAATTATCCTTAAATATTATCCATACCAACATTATTCCTTTTCATAGGAACTTTCTTTCAATTCCCAGTAATATATCGGAAAAGAAAGTCAGCTCTTTTGATTTATATTAAAAAACCTGATGTATCTTTTATTTTTAGCAATATTTATTCTACGAGAATGTTATGAAGATATATTCACAGAATTTTAGGAATTGGTCTATGGAAATGTGAATGTGGCAACACTTTATAAGCGAGCAAAAGCTAAATAATAGAGTTTTAGCTAACCGGAATACGAATCTCCAAATACCCAAAACTTTCACCATCATGTGCTTTAAAAAGTATGAATATCCCCCATACCCCCTGCATCAACCACCCCATCGACAGATGGCAACGGGTATTATCTCCGACAAATTGAAAGATTGACACACGCACTCTTTCGGGGCGTCAAAAGCCTTGTCAACGCCATGTCAGCGCCGAGTTAAGTTGTTTGTCCACTGATTAAAAGATTTAAGTGACTGCACACTCTACAGGGGTCCTCGTTAGAGCAAGGGATCCGTTCTGAATGGGATCGAGGGTAGAGAGGACCCACTTTTGGGATTGCAGCACTCATTATGTCGGCTGCTTTCGGGGATTAAGATGAAAAGTCAGGTTTAATCGGCTTCCCCGCATTGATGGGAAGCTTCATCTCTTCTGACAGAGTTCAGAGATTAGGAAAAGGATATCCATAAGCTGGTAGAGTCCGTCTTTTGGTTTTGCATTGTTTAAGTTTTAGGCTAGGGCTTTCCCAAATGGTTATTGGGTGCACGCAAAAAAGAGTTTGTTTGCAGCAGCCAGAAGTTTGGTTACCGGAAACAAACCGTCTGTTTGCTATAGGACTGAACAAATTTATGTTTGCTGTAAACAGACTGGTTTGATTGCCGTAACCAGACTTTTGGGTTGACACGATCCAACTTTCATTCATGCGGTTCGTTTACTTCAGACTTGATCTAGTTAAGTCAACCAAAATCGTCTAAAGGCAACAACCAGACCGGTTTGGTTATGGGAAACGGCAAGAATGGTTACGACAAACAAACCCCTTCAAACGAACCGGGTATGGTTGCAACAAACAATCCATTTTTTCGCGTGTGTATATGTTACGGGCAATGTGATTAATCGGGCATTATTAATAATGCCCGAAGTGGAGGAGGGCAATGTGATAAATTCAATGACATTTATCAATGAAATTTATCACTTTGCCCGCCTCCACTCTGGGCATTATTTATAATCCCCAATTAATTACTTTACCCGTAACATATACACTGTAAAAATATCTTTTTACACAATACCTATATGATGTAGTATTTTGACGAAAATTAGCGTGTTCTTTCAGTGAATTCTACAAAAGGATTCAGACCTTTTAAAATCTCCATTAAAAGAATAAATTTAAAAACAAGTACGCACAAGTCAAAATGTTTCTTGCTTGTGAAGTTAAAACGAATAAGCCAAACCTCCATTATCTTATTAGCTTCGTATACATATTTTATATGCAGGTAAAGTCAGAATATCATTTTCGATTTTACAAAAGTAGTTATATTTATAAAATTCAATGTTATAGCTCTAACCCCTGACTTCAGCGAAAGGTCCTCTGACGTTTCTTCAAATAATGGAAAGTTTCACTCCTTTGACACAGGAGAAAAAAAAAGGAAAAAATTATATTTCCTCTAAGTAGACAGAAATTAACCGGGAAGAGTGCTCCCGGTTAAAATCCATTATTTGAGAAAATAACTGTTTTCAGTTTATCAGGCGCGGATCCAGCACGGCTCCAAGGGGGAGGAATTTTTCCAGACAAGATTCCCTTGTGGTAATATTAAGGGGTATGGGGGTCCTCCCCCAGAAAAAAATTGAAATTTGACGTGTTAAAGTAGGGTTTAACTCATATTTAGAAACGTTTTAAGTCTAAGGGGGGCACTTTTTAACACTATTACCTTTACTTTTTGACCCAAAATGTCAAAATTTCGGATATGTCCTAAAAATAAACACTGAATACCCCATTTTGATACTAATGGGGGGCATGGGGTCCTACCCCAGAAAAAATTTTGAAATTAGACCTGTAATAGTCGGGTTTTTAATCATTTTGAGAACCTCTTTGGGTCTCCATGTGGGGCACTTTCCAGTGTGCCACCCCCTGGATCCGCCACTGCAGTTTATAAAGTCATGAAGTCTACAAAGGGTCAGGAAAGCTGTTCTGGACAGACAAAAAAGCCTAAAGAGAAGATACACTTGCCCAATATAATTATCTGACGTAATAATGTTCCTGGATTGTAGAAGGTGATTAAGCAAGGTATTTATTAGGACTTTATTTTCTGTGATTTATTATTGAAGGGTGTTAACTCTTCTAAGCTACTCTTTTGAATCTGCTTATATTTGTGGAAAATACATTTATAATTGATAAACCATGGTTAGAAATGATCACATTCATCACTCGACATTCTTGTATGAACGATCTTTTGTTTTCTCGATAGATCCATGTAGCAGTAATTTAAAAGGATGTACTAAAATGTATTAAACGAGTTTCAGACAGTGCACACTCGCAGTCTATTAAGCATAATATTTTCTATATAATTCTGAAATTGTATTTTAATGCTAACACTACTTATTTGCATTGTTTTATAAGTTCCCAAAATATTCAAAAAGATCGATAGATTTATGAACATTTGTTGTTGTTTGTTATTTTTTCAAATTTTACAGATAATTATAAACCTTCTTTTTGATGTCCTTTGTTTTTTCATCTTTCCCACTTTGAAAATATTAAAAAATTCACTTCCAATGTAAGTCTACCTGTCAGCTATAAGACTATTTAACCAGGCCCGTAGCTACGGGGGGGCCAGGGGGGGCTGAGCCCCCCCTGGCATCTTCATTTGCCCCCCCTAGAAAATTTTCACAAATTCTATCCACAAGCACAGCCATGGGGGCAAGGAGGGGCAGCTGCCCCCTTCTTTATTTCCTTCTAGCTAAGTTAAAACCCAGTTTTTTAGGGTCAAATTTTCAAAAATTTTCTGGGGGAGGGCCCCCATACCCCCATTTGTATTTAAATTTTTACTATTCACATTTTTAAAAAAATAACAATGATCAAAATCAAAATTATACTTAAAAATATTTGTCCGAATTGTGGTCTACAAGTATCAAAAGCAGCTTAAAACCCTGTTTTTAGGGTCAAGTTTCCAAAAGTTTCCAAAGTTTAGGGTCAAGTTTCCCCAGACCCCCTCTGATACTTGTACCCCCATTATTTCAAAAAAAATGTTCTTACATTAATATAAGAACAGATTACACGAATTAAGAAGTTCTCTTAGACGAAAATTCAACCCAAAAATGGATAACAAACTACATGAAATCTTTTAATTATGCATGGGAGGGGCTGGCTAATATTTTTAGGCCCTTACCGAAATAAACTTCCATATACCCAAGCACTGACTGAAAAGGGAGGTTAGGTTGACACCCTTTATAAAATTATGTCTATTTAAAGATTAACAAGGAGTGATCCAACTCAATTTTCCAGTTTTCCTTTTCAATTCTAGAGCTAGCAGTTCCTTCTACACTTTAACCCAAAGGATCTAAAAACTGGCTAAAACTACTTTAAGCTGCAAATTTCTAAAATTTAAAAAAGGAAAACTTAAGAAAACAGAAAAGGTAAAACTAGAAATATTTAGGGCCTAACTTCCTCCCGAAACAAAAGTCTTGTAATAGCTCCTTAGGCCTGATGGGTTTTGTCTCCTATTGAACCTCCTAAAAACTGAAAACTCCCTTGCCCCCCCTGAAAAAGTGGGCGCCCCTCCAATGGGAAATTCCTGGCTACGGGCCTGTATTTAACTAATCTATTCTATTTGTGATACATTATTTTTTTTGGCTAGTGAGTTTTCTCCATTATCTATTCAAAAAGTGCACGCATTCTCATATAATACACAAAATATCTTAATTTTTTTTTTACTTCAAAAACGTCTTTTTTAATTGAAAATTATAACGAACTGCTCATCTTAACAAATTATCCAATGTAAGTGCATTCCTTCATTAAACAACTTCAAGTCAGAAAATTCATACTTTTTTATCGCTGCGATCGCAAAAACCCTTTAGTTGAGAATCCCTTCTGATGCGAAAATCGTTTGAGAATAAATTCCCCTCCCAGAAAGAGTGGGAGGGTTTAGTGAGCGCGCATTCCGTGGGCCGTTCCTTCAGGTGAGCAGACTCCACCATTGGTCCGCACCCAACCCCTCTCAATTAACCTGTCCATCTTTTCTCTCTTGTTCTTTCCTTGCTTTTGGCTGCTGGGAGGTGTGGATAGGTAGGGATTTGTGAGTAATTCACAGATCATCTTCTTTACTTGGTCATTCTTTTTTTAGTTTAAATCTGTTGACAGAAAACAGAGATGTAGAGATAATCTAGACTTGAAAAGTTTATATGAAGGTACAGTTTTGACCCTATACTATATTTTGAAAACATTTAGCTTTTCTGAAACAAATTTATTAGTTCTTAATTAGACAAGCATTTTTTTAATATTCCATTCTCTAACGTTCAGCTTACTTAAAAACAACATGTTGGTTGGAAATTTGTGAAACTCAACTATGATTGAGCTATGGAAACTACGGAATTTCCAACCATGGAAAGTGAACTTCATTTACTAATTAGAAATTTTATTGTTTTTAAATACGAAGTTGGATCCTTTATAAATGAAACGAGTGAGGATTAAATTCTTCATCCTCTTTAAACGATTTATTATAAGCCGGAATATATTAAGAATAATGATATTAGAAAAATTACTAAGCTTTATGTACTAAAATTTAGTATTTCAAAAAAAGATAACTAAGGATTTCTTCATAAAACAAATCTATATATATATATATATATATATATATATATATATATATATATATCAATGTTTGTGTGTATGTCTGAATGTCCTTTATAGTTTTAAAGTTTTCCAACCTACATTAACTATTAAACTATACCACGTTGATCTACTCGCTCCAGGGAAGGTTTCTGAATAAAACTAATTTAAAATCGAAGCGTTCCAATAACCTTTTTGGTCAATTTTATGCTTAAAAACACATATTCCATGCCTAACTTCAGGGCAAGACTACATTGTTGTAAATATAACAAGAGAAGATGTAACATTAATTTTTGTGGGCATATTCTCGATTGTTACAGTTTAAAATCCATTGTTGTAGTATAAACATAAAAGTGGCTCCTTTATTTAACTATTTCCACATTTGGACTGATGAAGCCCATCTGTAACACACCAGAAGAATTTTTTTAAATGGACTGGCGAAACCCATATCTGTAACACACCGAGCCCTAGTCTGAGGGCATGCGAAAGATCTGGAGTACGAAACGTGACGTCAAATTGACGTCACGTTCGTGGCACTTCCGCAATCGCTAGTCTCGGGGCTTTTCCTCCGTGCGCATGATATGAAGGCCAATACGAAACTTCCGGCCTCCTCGCATGAAAACTTCCGCTCCGATTAGCTGGCGAGAAGCTGTGATCCGCACACGAAACATGGCGACGTCTGCGCTACAAATCGCAGTCGTAAAATTTTTTAAAGATAAAACTGAACAAATCTGAGAATGTCTGAGAAGAATCAAAGAGCGGACTACGCGGATGGCGGCTGTTGGAATAAATTCATCGTTTTAGAATCAATGGAGCTCCGGATGGTGGCCTAGGCCTACCTCTTCAAGTTCATGTAAGTGCATTTTAGAAAACCTCTTGCCTTATTTTTTGGTTTAATAATTCTTAATTCCATCAATTTCACCTACTATTTGAACAGAAAATCCTATCCCCTAAGACCTTTCCTCAAACCATGTGTAATATTTATAGTAGTAATTATTACTTCCGTTTTAAAAAATGTGATCAATACTAAAACTCTAATCTGTAATATTTACCTACAATTGTTAGCTTTAGGTTGTTTTAAAATACTTCCAAATCCTCCCCTAAGACCTTTCCACAAACCATGTGTAATATTTATATTATTTAGTAATTATTACTTCCGTTTTAAAATATGTGATCGATGCAAAAACTAAACTAATATTTATGCCTACCATTGTTAGCTTTAGGTTGTTTTAAACTAAAAATGTCCTTAAATTTGCTATCACCCAAATTTCTTCTCTTAACCTTAGCTTTTAAAAAGATACAAAAGCTATTTTTTCAGTTTTCATTTATCTTAGATATCTAAGATTATAGGAAAATTATGTATTTGTGTATTTTTGTGTCGCAGGTTCTTGCTGCTTGATTATGATGTTCTATGGTAGAGGTAGCTACCAAAAAGATATATCACTTTCTCCTAATATACATATTTTTTCATTTTAGGGGACTGTGGTTTTCATCCTTGAGTTGTGGCTGATGACACGGTTATATTCAATCCCTCCCATTCCTCATCTGAGATCAGCCATAGAGAGCAGCAATGGTGTTTTTAAATACAAGATTCATATTCTTGTCCAAGCACAGGGTGCTGTCTACAAGCCCACTCCAGCAGGCAAAATCAGTGCTTGTGTACACAACATGTGTAAACAAATGTGAATGTACCTGAAGAATAACGATTCTAGTGCTTCTTATTTCTACGAGCCCACTCCATCAGGCTTTATCAACGCTTGTGGGACATTGCATGATGATAAGTGTATATATGAACAGCGCACTCCAGCAGGCAAAATCGGTTCTTGTGATATTGCACAACATGTGTAAACAAATGTGCATGTACCTGAAAAATCTTGCAAAGGTTCTAGTGCTTATTTATTTCAACGTGCCCACTCCATCAGGCTTTATCAATGCGTGTGCGACATTGCATGATGATAAGTCTATATATGAACAGAAATGTATGTGTACTACCTGAAGAATCTTGAAACGATTCTGAGGATGAAATTGATGATCAAGTTGCTGTAAACAACACTTCCAAAGTTTCTAAATATTTTTATAACCTGGAACAGCTTTCGTCTACGGGTATGGCGACTTTCAATCCACTTGGCGCTTTTAGAGGACGCCAAGTGGCCATATATCGATACCACGTATCCAAGGGGTTATCGCCGTTGGCTAATTTCAAAAATCGACATACCCGTAGAAGAAAGCTGTTCCAACAATCTTTTAGAACTTAACTTTGAAAAGCATTGTAAAGCAAAATGGTCATTAATTTCATCCTCGGAACATACATTACAGTAAAGCACCGTTTGTATGTTTCTCATTTGTACCACTTTTCCCCATTTATACTTAGTTTTCGTTAAGTTCCTATTCATTTTAATGCAAAAATTATTTGGTTTAATTCTGTTAACATTCCTGCTAAATATCACCATTATCTTTTACTTTTGGACACCAATAAGTAGAAAACCTGTTAATAATTTAAAACTCATAGATAAAATGTTTAATTATATCAATAACTGTTCAGTTTATCATTAAACATTAGAAATATTTGAGTGTATGGCGATCAAAATATAATGGTGATGTTTAGCGAGAACGTTAATGGAATTGAACCAATTTTTTTTAGAACAGCTATGATAAGTCAACCAGCCGCCATATCATGTTTAACTATTGTTCAAATGATGACACACAACCACATGGATCTATTTTGAGTTGTGGGTAAATATGGCAGCTGGTGGACTCTTATCGAAGCTGTGCCATTATTTCTTTACACGACACGCATCATCGGTTATACACTATTCTACAGTATTGGACCAAATACCAAGGTGTGACGCTTCAAATGAAAATATACATGATTTACTTTGTAAATATTGTCGGTTTAGATTTAGAATAGGTCCGTTTTTGAAGCAGTTGCCAAGTTGCTGGTATTTCATGACCGATCAGCTGCAAAATCGTTGGTAAACATAGCGGCCAGGTTTTCAGCCGTTGCCAAAAGTGGACCTTTTCTAAAGCTGTTCCAGATAGACTTACATACATGTGATTCTTCTGCCAATTGGTGGAAATCCGACAATTTGATTTGCAAAACTGAAATTCCACATTCTTATTTTCCAATCTTTTTATACTGAAAACTGAACGCTAGTGTAGCCTAGTACTAAATTTAAGGAAAATATTGGAAATTTTTTTAAATATCGAAGTAATATGAAAATTAGTTAAGATTTAAGCTAAATTACTATGAATCTAGCATATCGAATCCTAGATCTTGGGCTATACCCTATCTTAGGTCATGCGCCATATAAACCCAACCAACCTAGATCTCGGGAAGTAGAAGCCGATGGACTCACTCTACTTAAAATGAAGAAAAATTTAGGTATCAAATTTTTGTTTACATTTTCGGCCAATTTTTTGTCTGTGCAATCACATGTAGGGACTTATTATTTACTTTTCTAGGCATACCTCTCAACAGTATTTTGAAACTCGGTTAAAGAAATTTTTGTTGATTTCTGCCATGAGAATATTGCTATGCTATCTCAGTTGTAGATTTTGACCATGGTCCCCCATTTCTTAAATGTCACATTGTTATCCCAAAAATGTTTACTATTAGGGGTTGTTTTGGGTCTCTGAAGGGGCCAGTGAAAAAATTTCACATTGTTATATTATCCCCCTTCTTGACGGAGGCTCAAACATTGGAAGCATTGTGTTGGTTAAGTTGTTAAGTTGCCAAAATCATAAACCTATCACATTGTCTTCCAAGAAGTAACATTTGTCCGTTTTATGAAATTGACAGAGGGTAGGAAGAATCTTAACTGTTTAAACTTTTCATCCTGGCATCAGTATTTAATTTACCATTACAAAAATGAAAAGTTCCACAACACACACCCCCTAACGAGATTACACCATCTTTGTATTTGACGATTTATGCTAATGCACTCGATTTTTCGAACTCAAGCTCGCCCAATAAGAAAGTTGCATGTGTCAGATTTTCAAAAACAAACAAGTGTTCCGTATGGTTTTTTGTATGGTAAAAAGAAATATTTAGTCAATTTTTCAAAAAATGTAAAGATAATTAAGTATTTTAATTTAAAAGTCGAGAAAAAAACACGTAGCTGAAAACGCTTATTGTTTAAAGATGTCAACAATCGTACCATCAACTCCATTGCTTTCCAACAATGTTTATCGTATGATGAGTCGACATACGATGATCCCAACTCTTGGCGTTTTCGCGCGGATGTTTTTTGTAAGTGGATTTTTGTTAATTTTTTTGGCAATCAAAAAATTTCTCGATCCGCTTCAAATTTTGGGTACTTTGTTTTTGCAAGAAGAATTTATTAAAAAAATCATGCATCTTCCTCATTGACTGGTAGAGTGTTTTGTGTAACTCAAAGCTTCATAAAACAGCTTTCAAGTGCTTTACTTACATAAACGGTGCTTTACTGTATTTATAATTTAAATTTTATTTATGAATTCCACCATGTTTCATACTTTATCTAGCATAGTGAAATTCAGGAGTAAATTACTAAAAAACAGTAGGTAATGTGATTAATTATTAACTTTTAACAACTTTGTATTTTGAGTAGAAGGAATTCAGAATGAAGTATGGAGCAAGGAATTGCAAAAGTGGTTAGAATTTCACATTTCAATTGAGTTTTGTAAATTAAAAAACTAATTATTTCTTCCAAATCGATAATACAATTCTGTTTTGCTCTCACCAGATGTTTTTCAGAAGCCTGAGGGTAAATTCAGGTGATAAAACATAATTTTCAGGAGTTATAAGGTCCCTTAGAAAAATAAAGAAAGGGTATGAAATGAACCCTGTTACACTTTATTGTTATTATTTTTTTGAAAATACAGTAGAACCCCGATTATCCGCGAGTGGATGATCCGCGGTGCGGATTATCCGCGAGTGCCCCGAAACAAATTTTTTAACGATGAGAGCAAATTTTAGATGAGATTAGAGACATTTTAGATGTAAAGCAAAGATTTCTGCTGTACTGTACATATTTTAAAAATATTACACGTCATGTTTTTTGTACAATAAAACATAGTTTTATTGCTGAAATAATTTTTTCGTGTTTTCACCTCATTTTTAGTATTTTTTCGGGTTATCCGCGATTTTCGTTATCCGCGGTACCCTTGCCACCCAATTGCGCGGATAATCGGGGCTCTACTGTATTTCGATTTCTTCGTGTAATGGTAAGCCATCATCTGTGAGCTCATCTTTGATTTGTATACTTCAACAAACAGTTCTTTACTTAAATGTTAAATGAAAATATTTCACGATTCAAAAGTGAATGAAAAGTATCATCCCTGTATAAAAAGCGCATAGAATACTTACTAATCTTTCAAGCATTTGTATTATGTAAAACTAACTGTCTAGGTTTTTTAAGAGGTGCCTATTTTGTGAAAACTTTTATGTGAATTTGTGAAATTTTAAGTTCAAAATCATCAAAAAAACATGTAAATAATTATTTAAATGTAAGAAACAATTGAAAATTTAGTTAGAATAGCTAAAGGTTGACTATAGCTTCCGAGACAACTTTGTTACAAAAATGTATTTTGTGAAGGTACCTTTATTACTAAAACTAAATTTGTGAAAGTACCTATTTATGTGATGGTGAATTTGTGAAGATACCAAAAATTGGTAGTAAAAGTGCCTTGAACAGACGACTGAAGATATATTTTAAAAATGAAAACAATAAATAAGAATTAATTTACTATTTGTTTGGGTTGTCATTACACATATTTTGGTTTGAAATTAGTTCATTTTTACATTTAAGATTTTGATTTTTTTAGATCAACAGTGTTTAATTACTACAGACATTTCTCTTTACAAGTCAAATGTTTCATGTCAATATAACGAGGCATTGCTCGGACCTCGGGGCTTGTGGTCAGCCTGATATTTCAAAAAAAATTATGGTTACACTTACCCTACTTCATCCTAACTTGTTAAGTACTTGTTGACCTTAATAATGTTTGAGTTTTATAAATTTTTTTTTATTTCACTGTCTTAAAATATATGCATAGTTACTTAAAATTTTTGAAAATTTAAGTCTAATCAGGCTGTTGAAATAGTCATGCCCCTAATTAAAATGCATTAATAATAATAAATTTACTGTTTTACATTATATATTACAAGAAACCTGTACATGTACATATTGAATCTACTTTACAGACTTTCACCCGGTCATAGCATACATTTTCAGTGGTCCCTTTCCATGTTGGGGTTGAGAAAAATGAAAAATCAGACTCCTTCGACAGGCCCAGTGCTGATGCTGTAAGTAATTGTGGGAAGCTCAACTTTTAGCGAGATTACTTCCTGCCATAAATAGAGCACTAGATATAAAAATTAACTGCTGCTCAATAAGAGACAAGTAGGTACACATTTACACATAAAATCAATTTATTGGCAATTATTTCTTAATTAGTAAGCTATAGAACTCATAGCTGCTGTTTGCTTCCTCGTGCATCTGGTGGAGGACAACACTGATCATCCAGTCCTTGACCTTTTTTGTCATCCAAAACTAAAAATTGAATATTGAATTATAAAACAACTTTTTTAAAAGTAACGTTATTGTAAGAACCAATTATGTAAGACTAGTGGAGTTTATTAGAAAACTAAAGAATCAATTGAAATAAAAATCTCCTACATAAAAAAAGATCATGAATTTGATTTCAGTACTATTTTTAATAAGATCAGCAAAAATCTATTTTTAACAGAGAAAATATGAAAATGTCCTTAAAAAATTAAGTTTGAATAATATTACATACCTTGGCTATCAAAGCCTTGTTAATATAATAGTAATTGTATCAAGTTCATTAACATTTAATAATTTGAACACAACTAAATTAACATACTCTTATCAACTTGATTAAAGTATACCTACTTTTATCCACTGTTTAGCAAATTTCTTGGCCCCCTGAGGATCTCCATTCAGTAGTTTAGCAGCTCCTTAATAATTTTAATGATTAAAAGAAAGAAATAATCCAGTATTTAAAAATTTAAGAAAAGTAAATTAAATATTTCACACAAAATAATAAAAACGAGAAGAAATTCCGGCGCAAGTTCAGAGTTGCACCTGCTTGGCGATTTTTGGCTGTTTAACGGCACATTTAGAAGCCAAATGACTCTTTTAACATGAGTTAGGGTTACCATATTAGTCATCTTTAACGCTAAAAACTTGGCGCAGGTGCAACTCTGAACTTGCGCCGAAATTCCAGCAGCTAAGTCAACAAGAAAAAAGCGCGAAAAAACCGATTACGATGAAAAATATCGAGGAAAAGGAATTTTTTCATTGGTTTTCTTCGTATCGAAAGTAGGAGGAGCTTAATATCTTCCTCATGCATGTTCGCCTCGACCGCCAATCCGTATCGTAGGCTTTCTTGTGCCCGAGACTTGCCCTTTCGGTGAAGATGCGAAAAAGATATACGGAAATAGCGTCCGAGACGGACCGCTCCGCATCTGACGTCACGATCCGTACTCCAGATCTTTCGCATGCCCTCAGACTAGGGCTCCAGAATAATCTTTTTTAAAAATGGACTGGCGAAGCCCATCTGTAACGCACTAGATGATATGTATAAAAAAACTGAAACCCGGGCGAAGCCCGGGTCTAGCGCCTCATCGCTAGTAATTATTATAAAAACCACTACTTTACTTTATGAGTGAAGAAAAATACTAATTATGTTTAACAAACTTTTTCTCAAATTGAACCATATTCTCAACTTAGTCATACCTACTGAATAATTTCATTTCGGAAGAAATATCTTAATGAATTACACTTACTGAATTTATAAGAAAAATGAACTGTGCATTTTTTCTCTTAAAAAAAGAGAGATGTCACTAAATAAAACCAACGCCATCTACCCGTGAGTTGTAGACTTACTTATATTTCAGAGCTGGATCATGTAATGCAGGGAAAACTGATCTAACAAGCACAGTCACAGTGTAATAACGATTACTTTTTTCAACCATAAAATATCAACTGAAATCTCCCTAGAATCTTTAAGGCTTTGGAAAATTACAACTGGCTTCGTTTATGTTTCTTTACAAAACACAAGATGATTTGTTAATAGATCTTCCAACAGGGAATTCTTTAAACTAAAATAAATTCTGCATTTCCTTGAAATTAAATTATTTTTTAGTATTATATTTTAGTATAAATTTAAAATTTAAAGATGTATTTTGAATTTAAAAGATAAATTCAACAGAAAAATAAACTTTTCTTTGTAGAAAAACTTGTTACAACAAATATACATTTTAGGAAGTGAAAAAGAGGTAAGAAAAGTTACTAAAATAATGATAACTCTGTATGTAAGGTGTAGAAGAGTAAAAATTCATAAAATTTGATGTTAATAAGTGCGATTCAAGTTTAAAACATGATTTTATCAAATAGTAAAAAATAATTTTAATACCTGTAGCTAATTAATTTCCTTCTAATGCCAAAAATTTATATTATGTAACCAGGAAATGTGATTGTTTATTGTTCATTTTTTTTATTTTTTCAAAAGACACAAAGTGCTACTACATTTTAAAATTTAAACTTCAGACTTATTTGCCTATTTCTCTTGAAACTTTATCTCCATATTTTTATTAATTATTAATTGCATTAGAAATTGCTTCTTCATATCGTAGCATTTCCAAGATACCTCCAGAGTTATATGATAAAATTCTGCACTATAATAAAAACCTGTAATATCCACACAATAACTGTTGCCATCATTTAAAAAAGTAACTTACTCTCATAACTCAAAATCCCCACACTCTTGTCGGCAATAATACCAATACCCCCTCATCGATTCATTGGAAACAATCGATCATCTCCACCGGATGCGGTGTGATCATCCACAAGTTTGCGATTCGGAGTCAATATTTGCCTTGATAATCCGACCGAAAGCTCTTTTTAAAGGACTTTACGGAACCGCTATTGACACAACACGGCAGGAAACATGGAACCACTGTATACTCCCGTGTTACACCCTGTTGCTGGCTTGTAGAAAAACTCATGCAAACACAGCTTTTGTGTTTTGTAAGCAGACTGCTGCATGTAATTGCTGCAAAAGTTTAAAGTCACGTATCGCTGTTCGCTCTTTCATTCAGTTCGTGTGAAGTTGATTGTGGTTTCAGCGGCCTTTGTGGGAAGTTGCATGCACTGCTTTTTTGAAGGATAAATATTTAAATTATTCTTTAATGCTTTTCTTTTTGGATTTTAGATAATCCCTGATACTTATGTTTCTGCATAACCTGTTTTTTACTGTCATTTCAGCCCAGTACGAAGGAAAGTGAGTCATGGTTAGAGTTTAATTCTGTTATTCTTTTTCTATTTTTAACACTACATTGCAATAAAATATTGTTTTTGAAAAATCTTTTATGAGTATACAGATAATACTGTTTTTATTTATTGCAATCACTGTAAAAAAAATCCTGAGACTTTACACGAAAGAATTGTGGAAAGATGTTGCCACGATTTTATTGAGAAATGCTACACGGTGTCACCGTGTAAGGTCTCGGTGCCCGCTGTGGAAGGTTCCAGAGTGGACACGGTGTAAGGTTTCGCTTGTTCCCACTATTTCCCACTCTCTATGGATACTATTATCTCTGATTAGCGAGATCCGTGCTGTCGGGTAAGGCCAACACCCAGGGGCGTAGCCAGAGGGGGGGATTTGGGGATATATCCCCCCCCGAAATTCAGGAAATTTCCTTTTTCACCATAGAAAACCACTAAAAATACCCAATATCCCCTCCCGAAATATCAACATCCCCCTCCGAAATTTTTTTCTGGCTACGCCACTGCCAACACCCCCTCTTCTGTAGGAGGTATTGGTAAGGCAAGTTCACAGGACGTACGAGGCGATTACCAACTCGAATCGTGATTGGTCAATTTCAGGGCGTAACTTATCACTATTATCCCAACGTCATACCATTCAGCCAATCATAGACCAAGCTGAGAAATCGCCTCATGCGTCCTGTGAACTCGCGGGACCGCATGGATAATAGTATTCATAGAGAGTGGAAAACAGCGATCGTTCGCCACCTGGATTTTTCGCCTTTTTTGGGTCCACTTTTTTATAATGGTGTCTATGGGCGGTAAACACACTATCTTATTCTAGTCACTATACTTTAGCGAAAATCAAAGATCGCTTTGAATCCTGATAGGTTGAAAATAAATGTATAGTATTGAAGTACGTCACAATTTTAAATTCGACGTTTTGCGTATTTTTTCTAAAGTCAAACTTTGAAATTAAATAAAAAATAAATAATCATCGGATTTTAAAAAATCTTGGTGCGAATATTCCTCTCTCTAGGATACCTCTATCGAATAAAAAAATAAAAAATAAATGTGGGGATTACCCATTGTACTTGAAATGATAAAATATGAGCCAGAAACGAGCAGACACTTTAAGAAATAATTCCCCCCAAAAAAATTTTAAAATTGATTAATTTTAAAATTTAACAGTTTTTTTGCACGAAATTTCGTAAATGATATAATAACAGAACTTCATTAAAAATCTTTCAGAATGTGGCTTTTAAACAGAATCAATTACAATTTTCAAATCAACAGAATTACAAAGTTAGAAGTGTTTTTAAATATAGTTTTATTTAAAATAATTACTTCACTGAAACATTCTTGAATTTCTCTTAATTTAATTTTTAAAAAGTAAGAAGATAGATTTGCGAAGTCTAGCCCGGCCAACAAGTTTTGAACCGAAGACCTTAGGGTTGGAATCGAGTACTCTAACCATCCAACCGCCCGGCACTACATTCTTGAAGTGTTAAACCAATTATTTGTAGATTTTTCTAAGTTTGTAAGGGGTGAAGCTTTTTAAAGACTATAAGATTATTGAGATTATTTACTCTCACAACATCGGATTTTTTTTACTGTGTGTAAACAACCACAATAACACCATTCCCTTTTTTATTTCACGAAAACTGATCATTTGCTACTAATTCATCTTTCCGCGCAGAGAAACGCTCATTGCGCATGCGTCTCCTTCGCATTACACTGAAAACTGAAACGTTTCGGAGCTGCTTACTCAAACATAGTGTGTTTTGTGGACTCCGCGGCCTTTCCACAACAAGTTCGTGTAAAGCCTTTCAATACTGTCGTGTATAGTTTCCGGAATTTTTAACAGTGATTGAAAGGTGATGATTTATGTCAATTCACCATTACCACCTTTCAAAACGTCTTCTTTACATAGATTTCAAAACAGCCTCGCTTTCAGAATATTATACTTTGTACAAGATAGAACGCTATCAAACTAATTAAGAAAATACAGCAATTGATTACATACTTACGACACATATTCTTTACACTGTGTTTATTGTTTTTCAGAAGTTACTCGACCAGCAACTAATGTCGTTACCCGTCACACGGTAAAATTAACTGTTTTCATATTGTCTTGTTATGAGAACCAGAAGCAAATTGTAACTTACAACTTCCTCTTTATAAAACTAAAAACACACTAATAAAAACCCTTAAAAAATAAAAGAACAACACTGTAAAAGAATCCCATAAAATTTACGGTTTTAACTGGCAGCAGGGTTAACTGTGCAAAACCGTAAAAATTACAAAGTAAATCTGTGAAAACAAAGGTTTTTACTACCAAGTAAAAACACACACGCATGCACAAACAATAACGAAAAGAAAAAAATTTCTTTTTACGTACTCACTGAGTAATTTTCCTGTTTTTTTGTACAAACAAAACCCAGCTAACTACAAATTTTAAGTGATTTTTTTTCAGAGCAAATGCCTCCAACAGAAAGTAAATTGTCATATAAATATGATTTTAGAAGCTCCAAATTTAAATGCCGTTCATGTTCTTGACAGGTTATTTACACCAAATTAAGCCTCTCCAAACAAAAACTAGAAGAGAGACGACCAACATCCAGACTGATGTTCCCAGACAAACACATCCGAAACCGTCAAGAACAATAACAAGAATCCTTTGCGAGGAAGGGCGCAAAACAAACGCTTAAAAACGGGCGCAGCGTTTACCGAAGGGCCCTAAGCCCTGATTAGCAGCGATCCCCTCTTTAGCGAATATGTATTCGAGGCAAAAAGTGGCCCATTCATCCATCTTGCGCGAGGCGGGATAAGCGAGGGATTAGACCCAGGGGCCTGCGGAATCAATCTGGGGGAGGGGTGCGAGGAACAGTGGCTTTGGCAAAAGGGAATGGGGTGAGGAGAAGTGGGGGTTGTACTTCTTCATTAACTTACTTAACTTTATCTGTATTGAATATGTGATGCGAAGTTTTAAATAAAATCTGACTGACTTAAATTTAGACAAAAAAATTCATTCCAAATATCTTCAAAGCCCGAAAAGGTGAAAATTTCACTCTTCAATATATCCTAGAAATATCGCACCCTTGCCACAAAAGTGCCACAACTCAAAAATTGTAATTTTTGAGTTATGACCGCCATTAGGCGTAGTTTTCACATCTCTACCAATCTTCAAAAGAGCCAGAAGTTGCATTGAAAAATCAGCCGCCAGATCGCAGTTATGGCGTTTTGTTGTAATCAAGATGGCTATGATTCCTTCCACTGAAATGCCACACCTTGAGTTGTCGTCCAGCCAGGGAAAATTAGAACAATGGCTAACGATCATAGTTTGAGATGTATCGTTCTTCGTATTGACAAATTCAAAAATACTAAAATGTGCCTAGTCAGCCCGGGAACAGTTTTTTGCAATTCCTGGAAAACATAGTTTTTTGAGTTGTGGCACTTTTGTAGCAAGGGTGCGATATTTTCATGAAACTTTTTTCAGTGACTTTTGTTTTATGAAACTCATTTTTCTATTTGAAGTGTTTTTTCTAAGTCCATCAGGTTTTTTTTTAATTATTTTTTAAGTATTCTTATTTTGGCCACACACAAGGAACCCTTTAAGATTTATCTCAAGAAAGATCTCAATAAACTCAAAACGATAATTTTACATCAAAGTTCTTACACCTAATTCCATGGATCTCCGAGATATTGTTTTGAAACGGAAGAGTTGATGAACAAACTTTTGAAACATTCTGTTCAATGTGATCAATTGATATGTTATTACTTAAAAAATTGGAAAAAAAAATAGGCGGAAATTAGTTTTAAAATTAATTAGATCATTAAAAATTTGTTTTTAAATTTTCCAAAAGAAATTACACTAATTGGCAAATGGACTGAATGTGTTAGTGAAGGTAATTCAAATCCTCTGTCCATTTTGATGAAAATATAAGTATTTTTAGCCAAAACATGTTATTTCCTAAAATACTCCCTGAATTAAAATCCTAACATAATGATGAAATTTTTTTACCATAAATGATTATTCGTTCATTAATTTTTTTTATCTCTCATTTTAAATATCTTTTTATAGGCTATACCCATTCACCCAAAACCTTTCTGGACACTTCAAAACATTTCATCTCCCACAACAAAGCGCGGTACTGTGATTCCACCACTCTAAGGCAATAAAACCCAAAAGAACTCTCGAAACAAGACTGGAGCCAAAACCCCCACCACATCAAGAAGGAAATCTTGAAAAATTACCCGCGTGAATATTAAAACCCCCAGAAAGCAGGTGGGCGGAGGACAGAATGTTTTATTATCCCTTTCCTTCACCCCTCACTCTCAGTGCCGCGATCCAATACACAGATGGGACCTCTCCACTGTTAAGCTTGATGGATAGAAATTTGATGGTGTTTTCGGCAAGAATTCAAATCTGCATTGGGTTGCCTTCTCTCTCTGTGGTTCACAGACTAGCGTAATATGAAGAACAGAGGTGAGTTGTTGTTGGACTTCTTTTGCAGCAGTCTCTTCTTGTTCTGTTTTTGGCTGGAAGAGTTTTGGGGGAAGTAGTATTTTGCGGGGGTAATAGATAGGTGGCTGTCAGAATTTCGAGGGGGGATTTCTGGAAAATTTCTAATTCATCACCTTGATTGAGGTGGGTTTGGAGAAGTTTTTGGAAATTTTTCGGCGGTAATTGTTCGGTAAGAATCGCCATTAATAATATGGTTGTTTGAAACATCGAAGGGGGGGGTTCAATGGAAGGGAAATGAGTTGTGAAATGGAATGAATAGAAGATGAAATATGAGTCGTTTGAAGACAAATGATAAGACGAGATAAGTTTTATTATAGTTTAACGGTATTGTGAAATCTGATATATTTTAAAACCTTCCTTTAATTTCTTTGAAATTTAAACAATTACTACTTTAGGAATAACTAGCAAGCTAATTGGAAATGTTTTTAGCTAAAAATATTATATTAAGCAAATAATATTAAAAATATCACATTTCTTTTCCATTCCAATTATACTAAGAAATCCAGTTTTTAAAAAGTCAAATGTGTGGTTTAATGAAGTACAAATAAGTGAATGTAAAACTCAAAAGAAAATATTAAAATAGTGGAATTAGACCAAAAGTAATTTTTATTCAATGTAAAAATTTATTTTTAACATAAATATGTAAAATCTTAAAGTTAGCTAGCATTGAAGAAGATAAAAAATAATGCTTTGGCTATGAATAGTTAATAAATATTCCTAAAATTTGACGAATTATTTAATACAGAGGAAAAAATTACACCAAAACTATATTTGTTAAATTTCATAAAGATAACTTGGTAACGGTAAAATAAGATAACTAATAATTTTGAAAAAGGGCAGGAAAACCCAATATATACTCCTCAGTAATTTATAAAGGATAGATTGCAAAATATGTATCTCAAGCAAGTTCATTATTCTACAAAAGTGGGTTTATTTGCACATAAACTAGAATTTATTATTGAATTAATAATTGGAAATTTTTACACTTACCTACTTATCTTATGTTAGATTTGAATGAGTAGGGAAAAAAGAAATGTATTAATTACTCTAAGAACAAATTTTAACAAAATCTCCACCTTATTAAGTAGTTCCACCTTTTTGAAGAAACAAAACAATATACTACCACTAGCTGCCTTATTTTAAAATTTCCTTATCGTTATGTTATATGTCAGGATGGCCGAGCGGTCTAAGGCGCCAGACTCAAGGTTTCCTTACCCGTACGACTGGGTTGAGTGTTCTGGTCCACGAATGTGGGCGTGGGTTCGAATCCCACTTCTGACAGTGATTATTTTTTGTCCCAATTTGTGTTTTTAAAATTTAAATTTATCATAAAAAAGCCTAGAAATTTTTTACCTCACAAGCCCATTTCACAACTTTCTATTAAGAGTTATTTTATTTTCTTAGATTTGGATAATGTTTTTTTTCTGTAATGTAAACTTAATAATAATAATAAAATAATAATAAAATAAAAATAATAAAATAATAAAATAATAATAAAATAATAATAAAATAAAAATAATAAAATAATAATAAAATAATAATAAAATAAAAATAATAAAATAATAAAATAATAATAAAATAATAATAATAATAATATTATTATTATTATAATAACATTATAATAAAATTATTATAATAATATTATTATTATTATAATAACATTACTATAATAAAATTATTATAATAATATTATTATTATTATTATTATTATTATTATTATTATTATTATTATTATTATTATTATTATTATTATTATTATTATTATTATTATTATTATTATTATTATTATTATTATTATTATTATTATTATTATTATTATTATTATTATTATTATTATTATTATTATTATTATTATTATTATTATTATTATTATTATTATTATTATTATTATTATTATTATTATTATTATTATTATTATTATTATTATTATTATTATTATTATTATTATTATTATTATTATTATTATAATCGAAATACACACACAGTCATGAACAAAATACAAAATATACATACAAAATACTGCACACCAGAAAAAAAATACAAACTAAAATAATAATAATTTGGATGACATAGAGCACAAAATATAGTCAAATATCAGGCTCATCTTCATTTACAAGACCTTTATAGATTTGTGTCTTTTAAATTCAATAAATATAGACAGACCCTTTTTAAAAGAAAATTTATTTGAGTTTATGGAGGTTTTATTGAGGTTAGATAAGTTGGTAATTTGTTATAAAAGAACGGACCCTGATAAATAAAACTTTTACGCAAGATATCTTAGTATAGTATGGATGTGGGGTATTTAATATAGGTGGTTGTCTGAGATTATAATGAATATTAGTAACCAAATGAGCTAATGTTATTATAAATAAAAAAAGATAATCTAAAATAATAAAGTTTCTTTATAGTTAACTAGTTGATTTGCCCGGCCTTGCACTGGTGGAGTGTATTTATTAATTTTTTTTTAAGTTTTCCCAAGTTTATGTCCGATTTTTCGTATCACCAATCACCCCGGTGTCCCCTGTACTCTTTTCATATCCCCGTGTTCCTGGTAATATTCATATCCCTGTTTTCCTGGCACCTTTTCATATCCCGGTGTCCCCGGCACTTTTTCATATCCCAGTGTTCCCGGTACTTTTTCATATCCTGGTGTTTCCGGTACCTTTTGATATCCCGGTTTTCCCGATAATTTTTATATCCCGGTTTTCCCTGTACCTTTTTATATCCCGGTTTTCAAGATAATTTTTATATCCCGGTTTTCCCGATAATTTTCATATTCCGGTGTTCCTGGTACTTTTCCATGACCCGGTGTTCCCGGTTCTTTTTCATAACCCGGTGTTCCCGATAATTTTCATATCCCAGTTTTCCCGATAATTTTCATATCCCAGCGGTGTCCGATAATTTTCATATCCTAGTGTCCCCAAAAATTTTTATCCCGGTATTCCCAGTGCCTTTTTTTCATCCCAGTTCTAAATGTGATAACTCATTCCATCCCGATTTTTTGCCTATTAAACATTTATCCTTTCTATGTGATAAAAACAATCTAATTGAAATCATCTCAGTCATTTGAAATCTAGTGTTTAAAGTCTTAAACAGAATTTTCATGAAGTATTCCCGCTGCCCTTTCAAAATCTCTCTATTCTAAAAAAAAGTTTTTGTAAATGGTTTCCAGAGAAAGGCTTTTTAATTACTGATCCGTATAACATGTTTTTGGTATCAAACTGTTCGGATTCTTTTGAGGATGTGCAAAGTGCCTTTAGAATTTCTAAAAAAATTCTCAATTCTAAGATATTTCCATTTTTCTGGATTACGGATAAGGTTGCAGTTAACAGCAAGAAACTGTCGTACAATTTATTATACCTCCAATCACAATGACCAACCGACGCTATTCATTAATGATGAAAATAATTCCTTTCACGCTTTAAAAATGCGCTTCAAAATATGTACTTTCTAAATAAAATATTTTTAAAAGACTGATAAGAGTTTTCCAGAAACTCACAGATCTACTATTCAAGTATAGAATTTCACACACCAAAATTAATTGTTTGTAAACATTGAGTGCAATGTAGATTTTGTCTCTTAATATTTTTAATAGCTTAAATCGTATTGTTTAAAAAGTCTGTTTCAAAACTAAAACTTGAATGATAAAACACTAGATATTTTGACGAGTTACTAGGTACTATATTAAATTTAACAGATTCATTGCTGAACGTTTTTGTAAATATTGAATAACAATAGCACGAGCAGACTTGATGGATATTTTGAAGGAAAACGTGTTGATTAAATTATTGATAATTTAACCAATAAATATTCTAACTTTTAAGAGAGTGTGCTTCTGGAAAGTTGGTTGACGTTTCTTCTTTTTCGGGGCAAGTTTAGAACTGCTGATGCGCCAAGTTTTTAGCGATAAAAATCAATATATAGTAACCCCAACTAATGTTAAATGAATTAAGTGGCTTCTAAATATGGCGCCAAATAGCCAAAACTCGCCAACCATCAGCAGTTCTAAACTTGCGCCGTTTTTTCTACTAATTGTTATAACGAATGTTTTATAAATAAATAATTTTAGTGAGCAGGGTTTTGTGGGGATTGCGAAGCGATCCGAAAGGCCCTGCGTCAGCAGTTAACGGGGGTTGGCAAGCGATAGCGAGCAGGGGGCGGAGCTCCCTAGTTCCTCAAAAATTCAATTTCAAAATAAAATAAATTTCAAAAATCCCTCGATAAAAAATTATTAAGTAAAAAACTATTAAAATCCTGCCTTCTTCTTAAAATAACCAACTTCTTTAAAAGCTACATAAAAAGTAAAAACCACTGAGCTATAAAACAAACATTTTTGTTTAAGAGGGTTGTTTTATAGCTCAGTGGTAAAAACAGATAGCTAGTTAATAAAAAAATCTAGTGATTACAGTCTAGTAAACCATGCTCTGTGAAACACTGAAATTTTAGCTCTGTTTTCATGAAAACTTTTCAATTTTTGCTCCATAAATTTAAGAAATTTAAAATCTTAAAGAAAGTAATTAATTATTTTAATATATTTCGGTTTTCTGATAGCTGTTATAATATTTAAATACAGATATTCACACTGTTTTTCTTAAATTTAATTGTAAATTATAAAATGTTTTGAAGTAATATTTATTCAAGTGAGGCAAGACGACGCCTCAAGATAGAGAAGTAAACACTGCAATTCATGCATTTCAACAATGTATAATATTATTTCAATGGGTAAAACGGAGTCGAAAAAGCGCCGAAAAACAGGGAAGGAGTCGTTCGATTTTAAAATCGTTTCTTAGTGCGCGTCTAATGGCTGAGAGGAAGGTCTCTGTCAAATTTCAAGCCATCGGTCCGGCAGTTTTGGAGATTTCGTGATGAGTGTTAGTGTGTGTGAAGTGATGAGTGAGTGTGTGAATGAATGATTGGTATTTAGATTTTATAGATATAGATAACTGGTCACTATTTACATGCTTAAAAATTCTTTTTTGCAAATTTATTAACGGTATTAGGTTTGATATGTAATCCCCTCCCCAAAAAATTATGCCATACTGTAAAATAGATTGAATCCAGGAGAAGTATAAGGTTTTCAAAAAGGATCCGTCTACATGATTTTTAAATGATGAAAAATAAATAGGTAGTATCGGATTTTGGATAATTAATATGTGATGTATATTTTAGATTCTGGTCGAGATTTAATCCCAAATATTTAAAATTTGGAACTCTTTCTAGGTTAAGACAATTGCAGGTAACGGAAATTTATCAACCACTTTCCACATTAGTCTCTAAAATGGGTGATTGGACTTATTTTAATATTTTTTTTTCAAAATTATGTCAATTATTATATATAGGTATGTATCTTAACTAGTTACAAAATCAAAAAATAAACTAACTGGAGGGGATATTTGTTTCCGAATAAGAAACCCTTAAGTTAGATTTTTTAAAAATCATTGAAAAAAGTTAGTTAAGTATAGAAAATAAATCTTAATGGTAAATTAACTTCAAATGCATTGAAAAAAAAACTACATTAAAAAGAAAATAACGTTTAATCTTCATTACCAGACAAATCAATTTAAAATGATCATGGTGTATTTAAAATAAATCTTACAAATTAAAATGAATTAATGTAAAAAAATTAAGTGCATTAAAATGCATTTGTGGGTTAATATCCATTAGCGTGGCCCTTAACAGTATGGGGTTTTTAATAAGTTAAAATATGCTGCTCCTGCCCCTAACTTTGTTCCAATGGGCAAACAATTATATTCACAAAATTTTAGCCAAATCAGATAACAAGGAAGTTGCATGTGTCAGATTTTCAAAAACAAACAAGTGTTCCGTATGGTTTTTTGTATGGTAAAATGAAATATCTAGTCAGTTTTTCAAAAAAATGTACAGGTAATTAAATATTTTAATTTAAAAGTCGAGAAAAAAACACTTGACTGAAAACGCTTATTGTTTAAAGATGTCAACAATCATACTATCAACTCCATTGCTTTACAACGATGTTTATTATAAGATGACGTCACATCCAAACTCTTGGCGTTTTCACGCGCTTTTAAAAAGGGGATCTTTGTTAATTTTTTTGGCAATCAAAAAATTTCTCGATCGGCCTCAAATTTTGGGTAGTTGCTTATTTTTGCAAGAGGAATCGATTAAAAAAATAAAAATATCATGCAACTTCCTAATTATTGATCCTACTCTCAAACTCGTTAAAGTTTTGAGTTTTTGGTTATGTTTTTGAAAAACAGACAGAAAATTAACAGATTAATCTTAACAATTTTTTATGCCAAACTACTATTGTTCGAGATATAATGCTACGGGTTTCGTTTTTTATCACCCCTCATTCCGGAGTAGTATTTTTTTAGTGTTACGTAATTACTGTAAAGTTGTTTTTCCCGCATTTTGAAAATAGCTATTACTTTAATTAAATTTAAAATTAAATTAAATTATTAAATTAAATTAAAATTAAATTAAAAAATTTAAACAAAAAGTTTTTATTGCATTTTACCGTCTATACTCTATATTATACATTGTTACCAAATATCAAGTCTAAAATAGGATCTAATCATATTGGAAGGCTGTGGGGAGCCTAGTGGTTAAGGCATCTGCTTTGGGATCGGAGGGTCCCGGGTTCGATTCCCGACACCGCTAAAGACCCACCGAGTATATGCGGAGTACGTGCTCGTTAAATCTGTCCCACTATTTCCCTCCCCTTCAGATACATGGCAAAATTGTGGAGGTGGCGATAGATAGTGGCAGCATCTATCATATCATGAGGCAGAAGTCGGACTCCTGCCATTTATGGGCCTCAATTTCTCAGGAGCCGCACCCCCTTTGCCTTGAATCCTTGTGGAGCTTGGGTATTCCAAGTGGCACACGACAACAACAACAACATCATATTGGAAAAATCAAATTCCCCGTACATTTGGTAGGTCCCTTAACAACCCCCTACCCCCTACTAATCTAGAGTAAAAGAATAATAAACTCAAAAAAGTTCGTAAGATTTCTTGAAAGGGTTGATATGTTTCAAAGAAATGTAAAACATTTAACACACATTAGATTAAATACATTTTAAGCTAGTTTTATTTATAAAACCTTAAAACTTCTAGAATCGAGTAGGAAGTTTATAAAATTAACTATTTTACCCTGCAGAAATGGGTGTAATACTGATTAAGGGATAATATCATTCTTATGAAAAGTAAAACTGATTATAAACAGTTTGTTTTACAAATTGTTGCTGAACGCAGAAAAAAATATCCATCAGCCACTAAATCTTTCTTCCCTTAGGGAAAAACTATGCCAATAAATATTCATTGTTTTACAGTATGTTATATGATACTAAGGTGTTCATATTCGGAATACAAGTTAGTTTTCCATAAAAATAGTTTTCTATTGAAATAAACTTTATAGTTTTATATTTTTCAGATTTTTTAAGGATTTTTTTCTTAACTTCTCAAGGCGTTTGAGGAATTCTTTGTAATTCTCCAACTTTACTTAATTTCACTCAGTTTTTCGTTGTTGATAGGAACACTATTAGGGGCGCGGTGGGTATATTTTGAAGTTTTGAAAATATCATATATGCTAAGAACCATCCTTAAAAACCAAAGCAAAAGGTAGATTTAATTTGAAAAAACAGACCTAATAGAAATATCTTAATTGCCTTTACCATCCACTTAGCACTAGCCACATGTGTTGGATGTTTTTGAATAAACAATGAACCTAAATTGGGAATTCTAAAGGTGATCCTCCAAAGCCTTAAAGTTAGAAAAAGCACTTAAAAAACTAAAAAATTGGAATTTAAAATAATTCTTAGAATAGCAGCACTATTTTTAGAAAAATGAATTTTTATTCACGCTGTATTTTTAAGAATTAAAATATTAAATTAATTTTAAACAAAATTAATATAAGTAGGATCAAGGTTTTAAATTGTAAAAAAGATACATAAAAATAATTCTAAGGAATTATATAAAAAAGCTTCCATCTCTTTTCGGGAAGATCTAAGATTTTTAGAGAAAATCAGCTAAACACTTCGAAAGTTCTAAAATAATGAGCCACCCTAATATCCATTTAACCCTGTCAGTTCTAAACCGCTATAAATTGCCTTTGAATCCTATAGTATAAGTTTAGGGTGAATAGGTCTGAAATAGGTAAGTTACAGTTTCTCTCCGATGAATAGTAGATGAATATTACTCTTGAAAGTACGCGTTAAAATATAAATATTTTAAAATCAAGTCCAAAAAATTATATATGCGGAATTTTGATGAGATTTAACGTTTGGCTTTCTTTATGGAATGTTTTAAATAATTTAAATGTATCTTAATTTTTTACAATTTATGATTGGTATTTTTGTATTAAGATCCTTTAATTAATACACATTAGAACTATTCGACTCTTAAACCCACAGAAATCCCGAATTTATTCAAAACATTTCACCAAACAACGAAAACTTCTCTCAACCATTTCTCCACATTCCCATTTATTAAACCCTCGCAAATTTCCGCAGCCAACAGCGCGGCTGACAGTGAAGAATAATCGCCGGGCCGGTACATTCTTCTTTTCCTACCTTCAACCGCACCGGGAAAACGAGCATAATTCTTAGGAGAGCCCGCTCTAACTGCAACCACGGCCGGCTGCGCTGGTGACAGGAACTTTCGAGACCAGCTGTTGGCTCCTAATGAATGTATCGCCTGCCTCGATGGCGGAAAATCGTCCAATTAATAATAAAAGAACAAACTGTCGTTCCGCCGACTCCTCCCCGTTGCATATGTTCCATTCCGCCTCCCCTTCTGCCGTTCCTTTTTCGTTCCATTCTCCCTCCGCGGTTTAATTAATAAAGATACTTGTTAATTACCACACTCGTCGCGAGTGGCGCTGTTGTTAATTGCCGTTTCAGTGGCGGCGGCTGCTCGCTCGGATGATGGGAGATAATTAGTGCCGCCATGTTAGGGTTAGCTCCCTCTGGAGCGTGAAGGCTTGCTCGTCTGCGGTTTGGAAGATCGAACCTTGACTGGATTTGGGAAAACCTGGATTGAGGGAAGTCTCTTGTTTTCAAGTTAAGCTGATTGCTATTTAAGAAATCGCTTTTAGATATGCGAAGGGCTTTTAAATTCAGTTTTATTTAATCGCAAAGTAATTACCATCATCCCATGGAAAAATTATTTATTCGATTTTAATTTCATTAATTCATAGATGGTTTCAATCGTTGTGTCAACCAATATTTACTTATTCTTTGAAAGAATTTTGATTTCAACTTGTTGAATGATAAATGATTGGTTTTAAATGATACAATCCACGCACTAAGATACAAGATGGATTTATTCCAAATTTTCTATAATAATACTCATATCTCTCATATATATTTTATATCATACTCATGTCGCTTTTAATTTAAACACAAGGATTTAAATTGTATTTTTAAGCTTTCTACATACTTTCTATATTTAAACTGTGTGACGTCAAAAGTGCCGAGAACATTCCTTTTATACAGGGTGTCCCATAAATAGTGGGTCACACTTCTAGGGGGGATAGTAGACACCTAGACGAGTCAGAATCACATAAGAATCGGGGGTCCCAGACCAAGTCCCAGGGAGTTAAAAATGGAGCGACACCCCAAAAAAATTATTGAAAAATTCAATTTGTAGAGGAACTGCTCTTGGTAAAAATTTAATTATGGTCTCAAAAATTGTGATTTAATATGATCTTTAAAATTATCTCAAAAGTCTTCACCTTAAATTTTTTTTTATTATGAAAAAAGTTAAAAAACCACAAAAAATGTGAAAATTCTGCCCAAACCTCACTTTGTATTTCGAAATCCTTTCTTTTGATTTTATAATCTGAAAGGTCATAGTTGTTAACCCTTAAATCCGAAGTGTCACGTAAAAACCATCAATATTCAATGCTTGAGATCCTTTTAAAGCACGTTATAAGTCCGTTTTTTTCGTCCGCAGACTGTCGTTTTGGAAACGGCTATAGGAAACCAGTTTTCGCAAGCAAAAAACGAACTTTAACAGGATCTCAAGCGTTTAATATTGATGATTTTTACGTAAAACTTTGGACTAAAGGGTTTACAACTATGATCTTTCAGATTATAAAATCAAAAGAGATGATTTCGAAATACAAAATGAGGTTTGGGCAGAATTTTCCCATTTTTTTGTGGTTATTTGACTTTTTTAATAATAAAAAAATTTTAAGGTGAAGACTTTTGAGATAATTTTAAAGATCATATTAAACTACAATTTTTGAGACCATGATAAAATTTCTACCAATAGCAGTTCTTCTACAAATTCAATTTTTCAATAATTTTTTTGGGGTGTCGCTCCATTTTTAACTCCCTGGGATTTGGTCTGGGACCCCCGAATCCTATGTGATACTGACTCGTCTAGGTATCTTCTATCCCCCCTAGAAGTGTGACCCATTATTTATGGGACACCCTGTATAGTTTAAACTTAAACTTTAAGTTTTTATTTATGTGCAAAAGAAAATTTTTAATTGCATAATATAAGAAAAAAATTAAATTATCTAAATGTTATTTTAGGCAAATTTTACTGAAGGGACAAACTTTACAAATATTGCATTCTTAACGTTATTTTTATTCTTAATAGCTCCCTACACATCTTACTTTTGAATGAGGTCATATTAATACTTATAATTATTTTTATAATTAACGGTTATCCGTTATATTGTGATTTTTTCAGATGCAAAATGAGATAAATTAATAATTTAACCGTTAATAAAACCGTTTAAAACCCAAAAAACAGAATTAAACTCAACTTGTGAAAATCCTGCTTCACTTTCAGGATTAAATATTGAAGATATACAAAATGTGTAAACTGTGAAATGATGAAAAGTTGAGTTGAAGATTGATTTGAGACATTTGCTGACAAAATTTGTCGCTTCGTCTTCTCTTTACGTCTTTGGTACTAAAGATGAAAACATATGACCAGGTTTACAATAAAAATATAAGGACACTACCACCAGCATACTAATCAAAACGAAAGCACTACCAATCAGCATCCCAATTATCTACATCTCATGTAACTTAACCGTTTCAGTATTAGTCCACCCGAGTTCCTATGAAAATTCGAGGTGGCTACGACTGAAAGGGTCAAAAGGGGCTCAACATTCAAGTAGTACGTTCAAAACCCAACCATAATTCCCCTCATTACCCCTTTCAAACAGAACAAGAGACGAGGAAGAGGAAAATCCCCATTACAACCCCCTCCACACACAGAAACTTTCCAATTAGAACCCCCGTCAAAGTAGTGCTTCCGAACAAATCGAATTACTCCGACACTACCTGTCGAAACCCCTCACATTCCTCTAAGCGAGGTTTTAATTTGCGTCGCTCTCATTACGCGGTCCGCTTAGCCTCGACAACCACCAGGACGGTCCTGTGATGGATGGCTGCCCTCTCACGGCCGGCCGCTTGTCTGGCCCTGCGATGTACTAGGGCCGCTGTACTAGAGTGCCGCTGACAGGGAGTTCGCGGGAGAAGTCAAACGGAGTTGAGGCTTGCTATATTGGTAATTAAGGATTTGGGGTGTGGGTTGATGCGTTGGGATTGGAGGAGTGGGTTTGATTGGGTGGGAATTCCTGGCGTTTTCTGGGGTGGGTGGGGGGTTCTTGAAGGGTGTCGTGAGATAACTTCTATTGAACTACATTTACTCTTAGATAAATTGTAATCAATCGTTTTATTATGGTTACTTACAAGGTTTCAGTTTTGAAGTAGAATTTGGTAATGGAATTACATACTTTGAGGTTCTTGATTTATAACTGTGCAAAAGTAGTGAATTTTTCTCTCTGATTTTATGATTCACTGAAATTGCAATTCGAACGTTTAAAGAGAAAGTTTAAATTAAACTTAGATTTTTTTATTAAAAAAGAATTAATTAAAATATTAAAAATTTGAAATAAGTTAGATCCATGAAGATAATTTTAATAAACTTCAAATACCTCATTATCTTATAGTCACAACATTTTTAAAGAAATAATAATTAGGAAGCAAGCTCTACATTACAGCCTTATCAATAGTGGAAGTCAGCAATAAGCTGAATGGACGATATTCGTGCCACGCCCATTTAACCACGTGATGGGGAAAAACAAACTCACTCTCAAATCATATCTCACTATCATAATATCTCACTACGAAACATCTCTGTGGAACCAATTGCAAGCTTTGTAGGTCACATGATGGTTAAAATGAGACGTCAGACGGGATATAGTCCACTATGACTTTTCTCACTTTTTTCTTCGATCTTTCGTTTTATTTTTTATTTCTTGTCCAAAAAGTTGCCATTGTTTTTACTTGTTTGATTTACATTATCTAACATCAAACTCTTACTTTTTCTGGATTAAAGTTTTAATTTCATTGAACATATTCACTTCTCTTCCTTTGACCGCACATTTCAAAATTGACCACTTTATCTCAATTTATTATGGAATTCCAGTATTTAATTATTCATCACTTCTTACATCCTTTTCTTTCCTATTCTTATCCTTCTCTCCTCCCAGTTTTTTCCACAACATTTTTACAATCATCCATTCATATTCAAACATTCCAAGTATAATACAGCAAAACCAAACTCAAACACTTCTAATGACATACACCTATCAGTCTTTCTCACAAAACGATCATCCCTATACACGACCTCCCTCTCTGCTCCGGAGTATTTTCCTCACGTAACCAAAAGAAACAAGATGACCAACCTCATGGTATCTTTTCCTCGCCATTTTTCTCAATTACCACTGTAGAGGTTTATGTGTATCCGGGCCCTGACAAATTTCCAGGATTTGTACCCCTCATCCATCAGGCGCTTCCGTTCGGACATACTCGGGACCACTCGGAGATTCCGAGGGTTGCCGAGAAGTTTCTCTTCCTTTTTTGTTAGAAATTTCTTCTGTCATAGTTTTCTTGGTAGGTCTTACAAGATATTCGAGTAGAACTAGGATTGTGTGAAATGAGAGTTAGAAATATCTAAAGATATTGGTGCATAATGTCACGAATTGTATGCTGTGAACTCCAGGATCAGTTTCCCCCCTAATTTCACTAGTGGCTTAAGGAATGATTTAAACAAGTAAAAATATTTTTAAGTTAAATCTTCAACTTCCTTCCTTCGGAAAAATTTAAAAAGTGTAAATGCAAATTTTTAATGCTAAATTTAATCTTTCTATAAGTAAAGGCGGTTTTTTATTCAATATATAAATGCAATACAGCGATAGAAATGTTTAATATACTCAGTGTTTAAATCTATATGGAATCCTTCAAAGTGTAATTCGGAAATTTATAGAAAGAAAAAAATAAATATATTTAATCCAACTATTTTTCAATAGGTTTTGATTTATCATAGAATAAAAAGCATTTTGGAGAAAACTTATTCACACAAACGCTTTTTTAAGGATTTGAAGTCGTCATCATGTACAATGTATCAATGCAGTTAACAAATATTTTCATCAATACTTACTTTATTGTTTTCTATTTATATCCTTCAATTCCTCTTCTTTGGAAAGAAAAATTATCAGAATGTGCACAAGAAAAATCATAAAGAGTGATAAAATGGTATAAAACGAAATTAAAGTCAATAGGACAGAGGAAAGAGATCGTGAGAGAGAAGAGTGAATAGAAGAAATAGAAATTAATGACAAGGAAATACTATTAATAAGAGGGAGAGAAAAATTGAGATGGAGAGGAGATTAGAAAAAGAGATTGGGAAAAAGAGAAAAATCTAAATATTTTTCAACTAATAAAACTACCAACTCTAAGCAAGGCGAACCTAATCGGTCGCCAAGGTGGGCGATAAAATCCCTTCTCCCTCCCGAGTTATTGGTCATCGCCGGTGATGGATGGGACAAAGTATCCGGTTATTTATGCGCAGATTATCGCAACCATTCGTATCGTCTCAAATCTCTGGGAGCTTTGCGCAGGAGATCCCACTCCACTCACCCACAAGACTTTTCCCCGTCCACCTGGGAGAATTTCTTTAGTCAGCGTATTGTTCTTGATCTTGATAGTGTAAATTTTAGTGTTAAGGGACTTTTCAAGAGTGGTTAAAAGCATAACTGACTGTTTTAAATGCTGTACTACCAGTTTGTATAAAAGTAAATGAGATTAAAGAATCGGAATAATTCAAACAAGTAGGTCAACTTTTTTAACAGTGGCAAGTACGTTCAGATCTTTTCTTTAAGGGGTCTCAGGACTATGCAAAGGGTCAAACTAGTATTACACTAAAACTAATTTCTGTAGAAACTTTAAATTTTTACGGCATAATAACTATATCAATACATAAATACCCAAAATTTCAAAAAGTTTTGATGGTTTTTATAAGAGTAATAGGAGTAATCAAAAGGGAAAAAATTTCACTGCGCGCAAGATTTTTCAAAAACTCTTCAAGTTATAAACATGAAATTGGGTACAAGTACGTATCTTCGGGTACTTAATAAGGCATACATACTTTTTAAAAAAAGATACTGTTGAAAGTATTTTTAATTACAGTTTTTAAAAAAATAAGATTATTTAAAATTATTTAATAAAAAACTGTAATTAAAAATAATTTTAACAGTATCTTTTTTAAAAAAGTGTATGCCTTATTAAGTACCCGAAGATACGTATCTGAACCTAATTTCATGTTTATAACTTGAAGAGTTTTTGAAAAATCTTGCGCGCAGTGAAATTTTTTCCTTTTTTGATTACTTCTATAAAAACCATCAGAACTTTTTGAAATTTTGGATGTTTATGTATTGATATAGTTATTATGCTGTAAAAATTTAAAGTTTCTGGAGAAATTAGTTTTAGTGTAATACTAGTTCGACCCTTTGCATAGTTAAGAGTCCTGAGACCTCTTAAGAGGTTAAGATGGTAGGCATCAGAAATTGACAATCAGAAAAGGATTCGAGTTTTTATTATCAACTAGTATATTTGTTTCCTCTCCTTCTTCCTACTTCCTATTCCTCAATTCGTCCTCCACATTTCTATCTTCTTTATTTAACTCTCTTTTATTCTCTATCTCTCATCTCTACCTTGAATAATTTTATATAATTTTGCTCAGTCAAACAGACGTTACCTACTCTTTGAAGGAACTGAATTGCATCCTTTAAATTTAAGAGAACCTATCATTAACTTTTTTTATTATCAAAACAGTCGACAGAAAAAAAATTATAAAAAGAAATGTTTACAAGGTAAGTAGTTGGCCAAAAGTTACGAGTTTAACATTTCTACTGTACATAAATTTTTGCATTGATATATTTTGAGGAATAAAAGTGTTTGACAAAAATAAAGGAAAACGTAAAAGTATTCAGGCATTTAAAAAAGTTGTAAATTTTAACAAAAACAAGTTAACCCTAAAATCGGTTTGTGAGAAAGCTCTGTTAAGAGATTTATGTATAAACTTACAATTCCTTCTAGGTTTCGTTGGATACTCGTTTAAGGGGGTAGGTGCACACCTTTCGACCAAAAAACACAATTTATTTTTGCATTTTCGTTTAGTATTACATTTTACGCTTCAAACGACACCAAACTTATTACTCTACGTGGATTAGAAGTATTTTTAATTATTTTTTACGGAAATAATTAATGCACTTCTACTATGCAAGATTCTTACTAAATTTCCATTTTTCTCAAAACTGAATTTTTTCCATAAAAGGAACATTTTCTCAAAATCTATTATAGCAAACAACTTATAACTTGGTAACCTTATTAATAACGCTATGTTACATACTTTAACACTGGGGTTTCTCAACAAAGTCCTTTAAACTGAAGTTATAGCATAAAACATCATGAAATTTCAGTCTTTTTGAGAAAAACCCTAAGTTCATTCAGATAATACTTTTAAAAAAAATAACCAGACATAATAGCCCTAAAAGCTCATGTTAAAGTATGTAACATAGCTTCATTAATAAGGTTACCAAGTTATAAGTTGTTTGCTATAATGGATTTTAAGAAAATGTTCCTTTTATGGTAAAAATTCAGTTTTGAGAAAAATGGAAATTTAGTAAGAATCTTGTATAGTAGTAGTGCATTAATTATTTCCGTAAAAAATAATTAAAAATACTTCTAATCCGCGTAGGGTAATAATTTTGGTGTCGTTTGAAGCATAAAATGTAATACTAAACGAAAATGCAAAAATTGAAAAATGTGTTTTTTGGTCGAAAATACGGAACCTTTTTCAAAAGTGAAAGGAACTATTTATTTTAACGAAAGGATAAAATTTAAATTTAAATAAAATCCATACTATATAAATAGTCAGGGTGCCAAATGGCAAAAAAGGGGTCAACCGTGTATTAGAATGTGTATGAAATTTTATTGCTGATTTTGATAGGTTATGATGTCTAGATTGAAGAACCGATTGATGCCACCTCGTAAATGTTGAGCATTTTGAAGAATTCAAGATGGCGTCCATGGTAGCCACAAAATAGGATTTTCGATTTATCTTTAATAAAATATAGCATGTGGGGTACCATTATCTTTCTTTTTTAATGGGAAACATTTATTTTAAACAAAAAAAAGTTTAAATTGATTTGAAATACCTTTATTTTGAAAATAATTATGATGGAATAACCGTAATTTGGTTACAAAAGATCCTTGTTTATTTGATATTGGAGGAGCAGATTTTTTTCTAAAAATATTATGATCCAGTTAACAAATTACGTAAGATAAATAATTTCCTGTTTTAATTTTAACAATTATTTTTTCAGTTTTCATAAATTTTTAAGAAACCATGTGTATAATCAAAAATTAAATACTATGATTTGCCTTTGATACAAGTAAAATTTAATAGCAATTATTTCAATCAAATTCATTTCATTATTTCAACAATTTCAGCTACCTAAATCAAAGTTTCAATTCAAATTTAAATAATCCAAAAGTAATCTGTAGTACAGTAGAGCCCCGATTATCCGCGCAATGAGGTATTCTCACGTTTTGAGATTATATTTTATTAAAATAGTAGATAAAAAACCATGAAGAATGACGTTTACATCAAGTATTTTCGTAGCCTAGTTTCTGAGATATAAATTTTTGAAATTTCGTTTTTTGTTTGGGCGCGAACACACTTTCGAATCCCAAATCATGCGCTGTGAGGTCACAACCAATAGAAGCCCGTTTTCTGATCACGTGAAAACAGTAAACACAATGATTTTCATGCGCTGTGATGTCATATCCAATAGAAGCCCGTTTTCTGATAACGTGACTTTTCTGACGTTTTGGCAAAAATAAAATTGAATTTTAAATTATCTAAAACACATTTTTGAACTTAAAAATCAGAAATTTGGGAGTTTTAAACCATAAGGTATCAAAAAGGTATAAAATCAAGCAAATCCCTCACTCATGCAAATACCTCATTGGGTGGCAAGGGTACCGCGGATAGCTAAAATCGCGGATAACCCGAAAAAAGACTAAAAATGAGGTGAAAACACGAAAAAAATATTTCAGCATAAAAACTATGTTTTATTGTACAAAAAACATGATATGTAAAACTTTTAAAATATGTACAGTACGTCAGTACAGCAGAAACCTTTGCTCTACATCTAAAATGTCTCTAATCTCATCTTAAATTTGCTCTCATCGTTAAAAAATTTGTTTCGGGGCACTCGCGGATAATCGGGGTTCTACTGTATCATGAAAAACTTCTCACTTTCATTCAAAATCTCCGAAAGTTTAGTGTGAAGCCTGAAGCTTGCAACATTTCCCCTTTTCTTTGTAACAATAACATATGAAGCTGCAGGAAATGTTACTGGAATGATAGTCTTATCCAATAATAGTTGAACAGGGGTCCTCAGTTTTGCAGAGAGAGCACTTAGACACTTCTAGTATTCAGTCTACATATCACGTATTAGAATCGGTATAATCTCCTCCTCATCATTTTTCTGACAACCAAATAGTGTTGGATCTATAGTTTGTTAGGATGACGACTAACTGACAGCCTTATTATGGCTTGAAAGTGAGCCCATTTAACATTCAGTGCGAAATACTCATATATTGTTGGTGGAAGGGTCTGAAGAGAAGGTGCGCGAAACTGGGCTTGTCATATTTTTTTTCGTCATATTTACCACGTATTCTACTCTATACGAAGATGATAAGAATGGAGTGCTCTCTTTAATTACTTTGGAGGACGTCCATAAATTACTGTGTTTTTTTTCCAAATTTTGGACCGCTTGCTCCCGCCCTTTTGGTGGTGAGATTATGGTGGACCCTACTCCCTTTGCCCCCCTTTAAAAAAATTAGTTTCTTTGATATAAATATTTGTTGTTTGTTTATTTATGTGTTACATATTTTAATACAATTACGTATTGAAATAAAAAATCTGGTCTAAACTCGTAGGTAATTAACACGGATTAACTGCTGGCTAATAATTCCCTGTTTTGATTAATCTGTACACTTTTCCTAAACTTGTGTTAAAAATATAATCGAAAAGGTGTATATTTTCTGAACCATAAGTTGACATGAGATTTTAATTTACTCTGGGAGAATTGGTGATATTTTGCTAGATACCCTCTCGACTCTCTTTTGACTCGTAATTTATGGACGCCCCCTTGGTTATGTCGCTCTCTATGCGGCCAAATTTATATAATCCTTTCCCAGACAATTATTTTTTCTAAAACCAATTAAAATATTTTAATTGTTTTTTTATAGCTACATTAAGATCTAATCAGAACATTTCCTCCAGATGGTACATTCTGAATGAAATAAAAGCAGTGTATTATTTTCTTTCATTACTAAATTACTCCTTAAGGTTTTACTGTAATTTGTAATTATTCTAAACCCAATTTATTTTAAATTAATGCAAAATATGAATTCATAAGCAAAATATAGACATTAAAACACAGTGTTAAAAAATCCTGCTTTTTCAACGAAATATGTTTGTTTTATTAAAAAAACCTATTCCAAAATTAATTTAAGGTAAAAAATAACGTTATATATCGTTTCTTTGACCCAAAAAATACCCTATATGATGTATTGCATGCTATATTTTTATTTTCAAAAGTATTGATTTCAATGGAAGCCATTTTGGACGCCATCTTGATTTATAAAAAATGCTCAATATTTGCAGAGTGGCATCAATCGGTTCTGAAATCTACACCATCAACTCTACCAGAAACCGTCATAAAATTCCATACACACTCCAATGCACACTTTTCGAGTTGGCACCCTGACTAAAATGTTATACTTTTTATATATTTCTACAATATATAAATTTTTTCTATATAAATTTTGAAGGATAATATTCAGTACCTTTTCCTCTCTTCAAAACCATCAATATATTGTAAACTAACTCAAACCCCCATCAACAGAAACTCGTGAATACATACCCCTCCAAAACAAAACCCAAGGAACCGATAAAGCGAAGACCGAGGAGACACAAAATAAGGAGCACAACGGGTCAATAACTACACTTCAATAACTCTGGCATCTATCGGCTGTATCGATAAAGTGCCCCGCAGACAAAACCCCCTAACTCGCCTTTAATTACCTGGACCAGAGGCGACAAGTCGAGGCAAATGGGTGCATCGCGCAACAACTGGACAGGTCATCAGGTCTGTGCATCTGTTGTGGGCAGACACACAAAGGGATCTATCTGTGTTTACGTGTTGGCTGGAGAAATAATTCTTATGTACTCTGGTAAGGGTTGGGTATCGGTGAATTCTGGAAGGGGACGTGACTTTGGTTGGAAATATCTGGTGTTGTTTGTTGTGAGTGTATAAGTAGTTTTTTTTGGTTGATAGAAAGTCTGTAACACCCGACAAAAGTAAGTGGAAGAATCGTTTTGAGGTAGAATTACACGTTAAATCAAGTTATAAGCTATTAGTAGCTAGAAACCATTTTCTTTTATAACTTTTAGTGGTCCTTAAAGCTTTGTGTTGGTAAGAACTATGGAATTCTTAATTTTAACCTTACTTTGAAATATATAATGTCTGAATATGGCTCAGAGAAATATTTAAGGTAAAAAGAAGAAATATACTCACGAGTATCTTTTAATCTTTTTTGAAGTTAGGGTAATATGCATTGCATGTAATAACGTAAATATGTTTATTTACAGAAAACTGCTGCAGAGAGGTGAAAGAGATAATAGAAAATAAGAAGAGAATTACAAAAACCAAACCAGTAGTCTACTATTTAAATCGTTACTTACAAAAACTAGTAGGAAATTGAAAAGTTTTATTGAATTAGTGATATCCTGAAACTTTTAAAACATGCAAAGCCTCTCAGTACACTCTCCAGAGAAGCAAATGAGTAGTTTATCAATCCATAACTCATTCTTAAAAGGTTGGATACCGGATTTGAACTCAATAAGTCTATGCGACGTACATGAAGCACAAAACCCCCAAGAGGGAATCGAAACCAGGACACCCCTTATCACCCATGCCCACTGCCCACCCCTCGTGGGTGAGTGTCACCCATGAGTCTATGTAGATCGTTCGACGATACGGAACACCGGACCCTCCTTGGTGTTTAGCACATAATAAACACTTACTAAACATTCACGGCTTTCTAAAAGGATCTTTCCGATTGACACAAATGAATGCAAGCAATCAGCCGGATCCGGATGGGATGGGGTGCCATATTGGAATGTTTTCTCGCGTTTTGGCTGAATAAAAGAACTTCAAATTGCCTTTACATAAAAGTCCACAGAATTTACATATCCAATTATTTAAAAGTTTCAAACTTTTCTCAGAGAAGAAAATGATGTTTTCGAAGTTAATTGCTGTAAAAATTGGATTACGGTTTTTCTTTAATATTAAAGGAGTATTCTTGGATTATTTCAAGTTTTTCTAGAAAGAGACGGATGGTAGATAAAATATTAAAAAACTTTTATCCCCGTAAGAAATAGCCATATAATATTGTGATAAATCCACAATTTAATTCACAAACACTCAACAAGCATATAAAATCCATAAAAAATTTGACCTGAAGAGAATATCATCCCTTGATAATTAAGTAACTTTTAAAGTTGGCAAGCAATTAGCTCATAATTAGCTCATTTATTTTTCTAATTTTAGGTAACATCATAAAAATAAATAATTTTTTAACAAACAAATAAGCAACCAGTTATTTTTTCTTCAACATAAAAACTAACGATTCGACACATATTTTTCTTCGACCGTAAGGGATGTTCTTAACTCTATTTGACTTAAAGAGAGATTATTTCTTGTCAGTCAAAAACCCTTCATTCATTACTTGAAGCATGCTTCTTGTAAAAAAGATATTGATTTTAATTCCACTGCTTTATTTTTCATTTAACTTATGAAATTGCATATCCTTCTTATATACAGCATTATTTCTTGTTTGATTGTACGAGGCCCAATATTCAGACCAAAATAACGCTCGGACATTTTCAAAACTCGCCAAATCCAGCAAACCTACCGCTAACACACTACCAGAAGCAGTTCCTGTTCTCCATGATCGGCCTTCCGTAGAGTCAAAGTAACTCGACACACTGATCCCCCATTGTTCCACCGATTTTTGTGAGTAGCCACTGTTTTGGAACACTGCTCACCCTGCTGCAGAGGAGTCACCACCCTGGCGAACGAACGAAGTGTTCGATTCATTCATCGAGGTACTGCTGCGGTTAGAAACACCTCGTACAATGCGCGCGACACTCTATTAAAGCTGTTAGGATGTGAGCATTGAATGGCTATGAAAGGCTGTTTGGTCTGTTAAGTATGTGTGTGCATATATGGACTGAGTTTCAATGGACGTGACGGTGGGGTGGTTTCGTAACTGATTCTTAAACGGAGCAATATGTATTTTTTGAAAGATTGAGTCGTTTTTATATGAAATAGATGTGGTTGAATATGTTGACTGATATTACCCATTCTGTGACTCTATGTAGAGGACTAATGTGGGGATGTGTTTTGCTCTCCTACCCCATATCGATGTAACATATAGAAAATGATGGTATTCTGTCCTTGCTCTTTTTATGGCCCCTTTTTCCAATATCTCCCATTTACAGTGGTGTAAAGGCAGGGGAAAAGTTGTGAATCTTAGTCAAGCCACCGTCAGTGTATTCCCGAAAAGTCATTATTGCAGGTTCATTTGCTAATAGGGGAGTCCTGTGAAGATATGTTTCTTTTCCCTGTTTTCGAAATTTTAAGAGTATCCAGTTTCAGAGAAATAAAGAAAATGGTGTGTATCCAATATCCAGGGTTTTTTAAAATTACATTTACCACCAATACTATAAAAGGGATTATGGAGCCATCACTAATTTGCTTAATACATAGCTAAAAGAATAGACTTCAATAATCTTTCGGAATTTCAACAATCAGTCGGAATGTCTGCTCTCCGATTACTAGTTGACACAGCTCAATTAAAATCTTAAATAAAAGTAAATAATATTTCGAATTAGTAATTTGGATTTTCTGATAACTTTTATTATTTAATAAATATAAATTTATAATGTTTTTTGTCTGTAAATTTAAGATGTTTTATAATAAAATTTATCAGTGAGGCAAGACGTCACCTTAAGATGGAGAAATGAATGAAAGAAGCAAACATTCCGGAAGTTGATTAGGCTTGTTTGTTTGTTTAGGAAAATCATGAATAACATTTTTTAATATCCAATTTTATGTCATATTCCATTTTTGATAGTTGAGTAATAATTTCTTATACAACGTTAACTTAAAATTCTTTCATTGATGTAGTATTTTATTTTCCTAATTTAAAAATGTCTAAAAAATCGTAATTTAAGCTGACTTTTACACTTTTATTTTGAACCATTGTTTACAAAAATAAATCAAATAATCTATTTTTAATACTTTTTCTATCATAAAATATTATACCTAGTGTGACTCAATGTGGGCAAATTTTACTTCTATCTCTCTCTTGAACGACCATGTCAAATAAGCAAGACACCTATAATCCAGGGGGGGCCCATCAGCTCTCATTTTGCGTTCAGTTTTGTGACGTCACTGGTTTAAAAGTTCTCCGCCTACCGAACTGAGTGGCCAATCAGGATTGTTAAGGAAAATCACGGAGATTTTTCTGAAGTAGAAAGGGAGAAAAGTAAAACTCAGGGAAAATATAAACAAGTAGTTTTCTTCTTCTTATGGCAATAAATGCTGAAAATTAAAGCAATATTTGTTGTTGCTAGCAGACTACGCGCTGTGTTGTCATCGGTTCGATTCCGGCCTTACCCTTTCCCTGGACTGAGTGTATTTTCTCTCTCTCTGTCAGTAAAACAATTATGTTTGTGCCTTGACGAAGGATTATAAGCGGATCCTTGGGAACAAGCACACAAACCGGAAAATACATGTAACACCAATCCATGTTATCGCTATGGATACATAGTTTTACTGTATTGTATTTTTTCTTATTAAATACTAGTAAAACTTATAATCTGCATCATATGATGATAATTTTGTTTCCTTTTTGTTAGGATCAAAATATTTTAGATTACATATTGTTATGGAACTAGTGTTTGAGACTTGTAATGAGATTACAAAGATACTCTTGACGGTGATTTGAGATTGTGTATAGAAAAATTTAAGTATGAATTCATTGAACACTTCCTATTTATTACAGATTATTGTGTAATTTAGGCTTTTTTTTCAAATAAAAAAATAAGTAAATAAATTAATTTAATTTCTTAAATTTTTGTCTTAGTTTTCGGACCGTAACTAGAAGTCTAAAAGGTAAATGTTTTAATGTTTATTCAAACTATCCAATCAGACACTTAAGGGAAACAAAATGATTTATTCCTAAAAAATCACGCAATTTTGTTGAGCAAAGGGGATAGTTATAATTTCTTTTTCCTTAATTGTCTGATATGCTAGTTTTAATTAACATTTACCTTCTAGACTTCTGGCGACAGTCCAAAATCCAAGACAAAAACTTAATTAAATTAGTTAATTTACTAATTTTTTTGTTTAAAAAAATTCCCATTCCTTCAACATACTCCTTTAAAAATTTCAGATTTTTTTCTACCAGTAGTTTCGTCTGTAGATAATTTTAAAGTAGGTATGTTATTTTATAATCACCCTGTATATTTTCCGGATTGTTTGCTTGATCTCAAGGATCCGCTTATTCGTATAGAAGACACAAGCATCATTTTTATTGACAGAGAAAAAGAGAAAATACACCCAGGGCAAGGCCGGAATTGAACCGACCACAGGTACAGAGCGCAGACTGCTAGCGTATGTATCGCATCATTAAAGAGAAAACTCCTAACATAGAAAAGTCTTACAACTAAACCTGTTGAACCAAAGATGAAATATCCCTCTCTGAAACAAAAAGTCCCTAAAACACAGTGCCTCTATTTCAGTCCCACCCAAGTGAATGGGATTGGTTAATAAGACGAAAACCACTGACGTCACTGGTTTGAATCTTACACGCCCCTTGAATTTTTCGTTTCTATGAGAAGAGCCAACCTAGTATTCTAATAACCTTGCCTATAATCCATCATTTAATCTTCAAACGACAGTAGTGCCATCTAGGTAAATTAATATTAAACAGGCAGCGCAATTTTAAAAGTTTCGAATCATGACATCGGAGTTTGTCTTTTTTAAAATAATATCTAGAATAAGATTAATATTTCAAATAAATATTTATGTTTGAAATTGGAATTAAAGAAGGAATTGGAAAGTAAGAAATTAATCTATGAAAATCAAACCAAAAAAATTTAACGACTGATATGCATATGAGAACCAAAAGTCAAGGAGAGGAGAAAAACTTTTTTATCATTCCTTTAAATTATAGAATCCTAGAAAATTATTTTTGCAATGGAATCTATAATCTAACATTAATGATCTACCTCTGGTGTCTTTTTTAAGTACTACCAATTTTCGATTCAATACATGAAAATTTATAGCTTAACTTAAACTAAGAGTTGAGACACTAAAATAATGCGTAAAGAAACAAAGACTTCCCTTGAAAGTTACTTTTCCCTCCATACTAGAGAGGACGCGCGCGTATCTGTAAAAGTTGTTTTTCCTTTAGAAGACGCTTAATGAGGAGAAACAATGAACCAGTAGTAAGTGAATGCAAGTTTTATTTACTTTTTCAAAACAATTTTTCGGTTGATGTAAACTAACAAGTTTATATTCTTGCATCAATAAAATATTATTCAAACGAAAAGGACTTGCCTCTTTCTTTAAAACTGAAATTAAACGCTTAAGATTTTGATTGCTAACTCTCACTGATGTAATTTTTTAAATCTTAACTTACACATTGAGATGATGCTAAAATTCTAAATAAAAAAATACTAAATAAAAAAAGGAAACTAGGAAATTATTCTAAGAAAAATTAGTTTATCAGCAAATACCAGAGTATAGAGCTTAACAGTGTTCATCTCCATAGACGCTAATTGCAACTTTTTAACAAGACTTTTCCCATTGAAAAACCTCAGGCCAAACGGACCCGCCTCCTTTAATACAACGTTATTCCTAATTCTGTCATTCGCCCACTGAAACTGTCACTCAAATTCAAATCGGAAAAACAACACCGGTGAAATTTAAAGGCCGCTTGCCATATCAAATCAGGAATCACTTAAACATTTAGCTTTTTCTGATTGGCTCCTAGTGAACTGAATTATAATCTGCGTGCTGAATTAAATTAAGTACCTAACGAGGAAAACGGCCGTTTGGCATCTCTGTTAAGCTCTATACTTTGTGGCAAATACCTTAAAATTAAAATCATACATAACTAAGTATAGAATTCCACTGAGCAAAAAATTTATTTTAATACATAAACGTATTTGAAAACTCATAAATATTTAATAGTGCTTTGGCAACAGCGCCCTTGGCACTAAGAGTTTTGTAATCTGGCAACGCTGCCTGACGTACGAGTGTGAGAACGTTCGACCGTGATGGCTGTCAACAATAAATGCGAAGTTACAGTCCAACGAGTTGTATTTATTTGGAGTTGATTTCTTGTGTTGTGTTAGAAAGTCACTGAGGTATCGTTGAAACAAATATAATTTTTTACCTTTCTCTGGTTATAATATTTTAACAAACTTCTGAAAAGTGCTTTAAAAACTTTTATAATTGTAAAAATCACCGTTTAATAAGTAGAAACAAATATTAGTGTGTATGCTTGTCAATCTTTCATGATCCTGGCCATCCTAATTGTCAAGTGCTTAAGCATCCGTTACAACCCTTCAAAACTACTGCCGAAGGAGACCACACTCAATCTATTATACCCCAAGCTTCTCACCACACGAAAAATCAGCGTATCCGCTGTTGGAAAGGCAAAGCCCTCGAACGCCTCACGGCCCTCGAAAACTGTCTCACCCGTTTAACACTCCCATTGTCGCATTTAAAACCCCCGACATCCACAGCAATTTGTCGCACTCCAGCGGGAGCGAGAGAGACCGTCCTCATCATCTCATCGCCAGGGGAGGGAAAAAGAACATTCGAACGTTTCAAAATGACGGCTGATTCACGGGCCAAAGTGAGCCTTTACCGCGAGAGCATATAAAGCCCATCTGTGCCGAGTTGTAAAAGGCCTTCTCCCCACTAAAAATGGAAGTCAAGCACCTCCTTCCATGCCTACTACAGCACACCCCTTAACACGGCTATCGGTGGTTCACAATAAATAGTTCGCGGGCTATAAAGGATCGCTTGAAGCTCGGGGTAGGGAGCACGTTTGATAAGCCTATAGTTTGTCATATGCTCAGTCATATGCACGCACAATGTGTTACGAGTTTGCCCCCCTCCCGTTTTGTATTGTTGAAGGGTGCTGGGGGGGCTTTGAGGTTTTCGTGTGGGGGGTTGGGATCCAGCTGTGGGGGCTTCTTATGTGGGTTGAGTATATTAGATGCGTGATGGGTTTGGAGCAGTTTATGGGACATCAATTTTGAGGTGTTTGGGTTTTAGTTTCTTGGGGGAATTCGATTAGGGGTTCGAGGGGAAAGAGGTGTGTTTCAATTTAAAGGAATTAAGTTTGTTTGAGTTAGTTCAACTATGCTTCTTAAATTTACAAGATACTATTTCCTTTAGAATAAACAGGATAAAAAATTTAAATTATAAAAATTGTGTAAAATATTTCCCCTTGAGTTTGACCCATTAGAAAAAAAAATTAAAACATTTTCTTTCAACAAAACATTGAAACACTGATTCATTTGCATTGAAAACATTTCATTTTCTTTTTTAGTAAGTTGATATTGATTTTCATAACTGTTGTAATGTAGGTTTTACAGAACATACCTTAACCTATGAAAAAGCCGTTTTATTAGAAGAAAAATTTTCTTATATTCAAATAAGATATAAAGATATTTTTTTAGATTCCTAACTTTAATGTTTTAATATTGATTATTTTCTTCATAATCTTCCACCGACAAGATGTTTATATCTGAGCATGTATTAAGATATATTAAAAGTAGTAAACACTCTGTCTTAAACCATTAGATTTAAAAATCTGAGAATTTCAGTTCCAAATAAAAAAAATCTTCAAAAGATATTAAACATTTAAAACTTACATTAAAATATATTGTAACTTGTAAAAAACATACTGTGCAAAAAGATATTATAGTTCTATTATATCCAACTTACCCGATATTGGAGTTATGTTTCTTATAATACTCCCAATTTAAGGAATAAAGTATTTTTTATTAAACATTTCAATACTTATTTTTAATATTGAAAATGTAAAATTAAAGCTTCAAATACATTTGAGTGTTACACGACGACAAACAAAGCAATACATATTTTATAGAAAGTTATTTTGTTCGGGAACAACTTCAACCGAAAGCAAAAGTAAGTTCAACAAATGAAATAATAGGGGATTAGAGAGCCTGTATACGAGAGAGGCGACAACCCGGTATAGCTCGCTGATTGGTCAACAGCGTTTTCTGTTCACCGCAGATTTCCCTCCATTGAATTAGCATGTGAGCGAGATCAGCGGCATGATACAGTTTGGACAGAATTGGATATTTGGACTGTTTTAACTGCGTGCAAGGATGCGCAGAGACGCTTTTAAGCGAGTTGTCGTCTCTCTCTCGTATACAGGCTCTCTATAGGGGATTGGTGCCAAGTCAAAGCCGAAACCGCAATACAAGAGAATCATTTGCACGAGGAAAAAGAATCGAGATAATTTATAGCAGCTTGTTATGCCATATTAGGCGGGCTGCATGAAAAGAGTCGACCTCATCTGTCACACACCTTGAGAGAACATGTAACACGAGGGCTGCCACAATGCAAATTACATAAATGTCCCCCTGCCCGATGACACCCTCAATAAAACGGCAACAATGGGGACCCTCCCCCCTCGGTTATCATCCATCAATCCCGCATATGGCAACGCAAATGATCCGTCGCCATGACAACCGAACGATTAACGAAACCGGCAGCTGCGGAAGCGACAATCGAAATTATGCAGAAGCAGACGATCGCCTCAACTCGCCTCAGCGGTGATTAAAGAGCAAAACTTTTGCCCGGGATCCTGAATTTTAAATTATAGACACTTCTTAGGAGTACTTACAGGAAAGAACCCTTTCGGGATATATGGTCGGTTGCAGTGTTCGCGGTTTTTGGTTAAGGTGTTTTGGCAACAGCCGGCGCGGAAGTTTGGGGACAGTTTGTGGCGGGAAAACTGTTGATGGGTTGTTGATATGCAAATTCGAGAGGAGTGATTCTGTTCTAGCTCGGTTATAAACTTGCAGTGGTTTAGAGTCGTTTTGAAGACTTCGAGGAAGAAGTTTAAATCTGTTTCCGCGGCGTTTATCTTTTACTGCCGGGGATAAAAATGAATTGCCGGGAATTCTCTGATGGTGTGGAGGGAGTTTCGATCTGTGGAGGGTGTGAGATGAAGGTTCATAAGTGGTATGCTCGAAGCTGAATGGGAGTTTTTCTAGTCTGTATTTATCTTATAGCGATGCTTGTATGGGTTGCATCTCTTTCGTTTTTTCTGGGATAGAGTTAAATTTTTTCTACAGTCCTTTTTCGTGTGAATGCTAACTACTTTGAATTTTTCTTTTTTAATGTTTTTTTTTAAATGTAAATTTTCATATCAGGGAAAAAAAATCTTATCGCTGGCCTAAAAAAAGCTCTTCAAAAATGTTTTCCAACGTACACCAAAAATGGCGCATCTTCAGAATATTAAATAGCATAGTGCTCACTTCTCAGACTTATTTAATACATTTGTCAACTTATTTAGTCTCAATACACTGACACCCTTGGAATTGGATATTTCTAGCGTTTAGCTACCTTGAAAAGATTAACAAATCAAACTGATTAATAATTTTTGTAATTAGTAATTTAACATTTTACATCGGTTTTCAAAAACTACTATTGCATATCATTAAAGTAATCGAATATATTGAATGTAAAAAGATAGTGGATAATGATATAGGTTGTATTCGCTACACTTAACAATAAAAACCATATTCTAATAGTTGTAAAGCACCCCTTTGAAACTCAAATCTCAAAAATTAAAAAGAATCCTAGTAAATGATGTATAATTTTTCAGGACAAAAGATTTTTCCAGGACCAGTAAATTCTACTCTATTCGAACTGCATCGTCAAGAATGTCTAGACAACACTTTTTCCCTCCCTTCAAATTCATTCCCAATCCCTTTTTACGCAACATAAAAAGCAAACCTCGACTTTAAAACTCCTTAACAACTTGACAACCGAATCCACCCAACATTTATCACCCTAGATAACCCGACGGACAATATAACCCGCAACTACTTTACTCAAACTAGCCTACCCACAAAAGTTTACTTCGAACAAAAACGACAGGAAAGGAAAAAAAACACAGGATCTTACAGAATTGGGGGTGGGTTAACCCTCTCGTGGCCCATAACGAAGTCAGAATGTGTCCCTTGAGGGGAGAAGGGTCGGGGAATCCCTCTTTTTCCGAAATATTGCCTCGGACACCCTATCGGAGGCTTAATGCTGGAATTGAATGGCCGGATAAAAGGGTAAGAGAGAGAGAGACTCTAAGAGCAGTGCTGAACGAAATGACTAGTGGTCAGAGGCTTTTTCCACTGGACATGGGGCTGTTTGATGTTAAAAAACTTGTGCGCTTTTTGTTGTAGTTGAAAGGGCAATTTCAGCCGATTCAGAACTTTAGTTTTAAAATTTGTTCTTGTCCAATTTTACAAGGTTATTTACGTTTTAAAGTTTTATAATGTCATTAAAGATGCTGTGTTAAACCTTGGTGTTTTAAAATATAAATTAGTAAATATGAAGTAAGTCTTTAAAATGTTACATTAAACTAGTGGTTGCCCCCTGTTAACTCGCCAACCGCTGGGAATTGCCAACGCAGTTTTCTTCGCAATCCATGGTCGCTTCGCTCGCTCATTATTTTTAAAAATGCTTTAACCTACCTAAAATACCCGAAAGTTATTACAAACTTTTGTACTTGCATATTACGACATCAACTCTTTTCAACTATATTAGTGAAATGAATATTATCGCACACTTAAACCATGGGAGTTGCATTCCATGGATGCAACTCCCTTACTAAATTCTAATAATATCTTTGCAATAAAACCGATCGTTGTCATAGGCTGAAAAGAAATACAACCAAATTTTAGCGTTACGTAAGAGATTCAAATATAGATACGAAAAAAAAAGAATTAAAATGCGATCCTGAAACCTATTGAGGAAAAAATATAAGTAATTTGCTCCAAGACTCCACTTTTAAAGCAGATTTGTAATTCCTTTTACTCAACATTCTAAACACCTATTAACATCGGAATCAGCGTCGTATGAAAATGTAACCAAGTATACATTTAGTAAAATATGGAACAAAGATATAACTTAGTTATATACAGGGTGTTTCAAAATTGCGTTGCACGGCTTTTATTCGAAACCAGCGCCTCCTAGGGTCATGGAAGTAAGGTCTACCCCTAGGTAAGTGACCCTGGAGAATCCATTGAGATGACTTACAGCGCCCCTAGCGGAGAAATTATAAAGTTAAAAAAATTAATTTAAAAACTAAAGGAGATAGAACAAAAACCTCAATAAGAGTATTGTTGCCAACGTCAAGAAAAACTCATTGAAAAAAATTTGATCAAAATATCTTGAATATTCGCGGAGATATTAGCATGTGAAAATAGCACTTTTTCAAGGGTCAAAAAGTAAAAAGTTCGCATATTTGCAAATGTTTCAGTGTTATTGTGTAGTTTTGTGTTTTTTTTAGTTGAAAGAACACAAAATTTAATCAAAAAATCAAAAAAAATTTGCAAATATGCGAACTTTTTTCTTTTTGACCCTCAAAAAAGTGCTATTTTCACATGCTAATATCTCCGCAAATATTCAAGATATTTTGATCAAATTTTTTTCAATGAGTTCTTCTTGACGTTGACAACAATACTTTTATTGAGGTTTTTGTTCTATCTCCTTTAGTTTTTAAATTAATTTTTTTAACTTTATAATTTCTCCGCTAGGGGCGCTGTAAGTCATCTCAATGGATTCTCCAGGGTCACTTACCTAGGGGTAGACCTTACTTCCATGACCCTAGGAGGCGCTGGTTTCGAATAAAAGCCGTGCAACGCAATTTTGAAACACCCTGTATGTAAATTTATTAAAGTATGCAACCACTGAACAACTTCTTCAGTGGTGCAGCATTCAGCAGCCGCATACTGGGTAACCTTTCTGTATGGAGCAGTTCCGCAAATGCAGAACTACCCCATCTGCACCCTAGGTTACCCCGAAACCAATACTGGGGAAAAAATTAAACAGATTTAAAAACAACATACCTATCTTCACATAATACAGCACAATAAATGATCAGCATTATATGCTTCTCCCATAATCAAACCCACAAAAATTTAACTCATCCAAAAGTTTAGTAGTTTATTTGCTGCTGAAAATGAAAACTTAGACTCTAACAAATTAACTCAGAACACATAACCCCTTAAAAGAAGGAAATACAACACATAATCCCAGATTAATCCTTAAGAAAGGAAATAGATCAAAAGAAACTGTAGGGTATATTGAAAAAGGCAAAACCAGTCTTCGCCAATCAAGGCCACTTGATTGGTCGTAAATGTCGCCCCCGAATTCGGAAAGTAAATGCTCTTAAAATAATTTTTTCAGGTTACCAAAATTTTCTCCAAAACTATTACGTTGAAAAGCATCCCCGAGGTTTATATTGGCTTCCATGAAATCTTTTTTATTATTACAGATTTTTTTAATTCTGTTTACCTGCGAATACAGAATATTATAAAATATTTTCTTTTTGATGTTGGATTCCGAATGGGTATACATTATTACTTCAAAGCCAAAGTCCCTTCTTTTATCATAAATTCCTATTAAGATATTTTCTTTTATTCTTATTTTTAGATCCAAGTTGTTAAGTTTTTTTATTACATTCATTGGTTTTATTTAACCTAAGCTCCTCTGGATATATATACTTAAGAAAATCAAATTCTGAATAATTATAAACTATTAAGTCATCAAAATAACGATGTGCTATCAGATCGCTGCTTTTGAAAAAATGAACTTTCTCTCAAAAAGGTGTATAAGTATATTAGCCAAGGCTCTTGAAAAATTATTACCCATTGGAATACCCCTAACCTGTCTATAGTATTTAATGCCATTGAAATCATAATTTTCTTCTATATTAAATCTGTAAAGATCAAACCAGTCTTCCCTGTTAATAATATTTTCATTAAGGTAAATCTCATAAATATCAATTCCTGCCTTTAACAGATCCGCATGAGGCAAACTCGTATATAAATTTTCAAATTCGAAGGTATCCACGCATGTAATTTCTTTGTTCTTTAAATGTTTAAGAACTTCTGTATTATTTATCAATTATGATATTTTTCTCTTCTTTAATTTTACTTAAAACTACATGGAGCAATTCGAAAAATATTCCCAAAGGGGAGTTATAACAATCTGTACTACAGGTTACAAATCTAAACTTAACAGGTTTTTTATGAAACTTAATATTAGGAAACAAATACGGAAACTTTATTTTGACCAATTTAAACTTATTTTTTTTCTTAAAGGCAAAAATCCTTTTCTCAAGTTCTCTTTTATCATTTTCCACTTTACAATAAGTATTGTTTAATTCGTATTCATTGTTTAAAATCTGTTTGAAGTAGTATTTACATAAAATACCAAAATTGTTTCCAGCTTTATCCACTGTGGTAATTACAAAGTCTCTTTTTAATTCCTTAATTTCTTCTCTAATTCTCCTATCCAAAAAACAACCTCCTTTAAACTTATAGAGAGAGAAGTTCCTTAAAAAAACTTAATCTTCTCAGTTATTTGTCTTCTCCAAAAGTTGAATCCCTCTACGGGATAATGATATTTTCTTCCTATTTTGCTTATGAAAAGATCGAAATCATAATTAATAGAAGTAATAATATTCTCTAGTTTTATCCTTTCTCTGAATCTAAATTTAGTTCCTTTCTTCATTAGGTCCCTCAAATTTTTCGCATGTATCAATTCCAAATCCCCCATTATAACATGGCCGTGATCCAAATCTATGTACTTCTCATATTTTTCTTCTTTACAATGGCAATCACTAATTTCAATTTCCCCCAGGTTTTGACTTAGCCTGTTATAATTACAGATTAATTTTTTACTGTATGATTATATTTATATGCTACTAGGGTTTCAGTTTTTTATAAATATCATCTGGTGCGTTACAGATGGGCTTCGCCAGTCCATTTTTAAAGATTATTCTGGTGTGTTACAGATGGGCTTCGACAGTCCATTTTTAAAGATTATTCTGGTGTGTTACAGATGGGCTTCGCCAGTCCATTTTTAAAGATTATTCTGGTGTGTTACAGATGGGCTTCGCCAGTCCAAATGTGGAAATAGTTAAATAAAGGAGCCACTTTTATGTTTATGCAACAACAATGGATTTTAAACTGCAACAATCGAGAATATGCCTACAACAATTAATATTACATCTTCTCTTGTTATATTTACAACAATGAAGTTTTGCCCTGAAGTTGGGCATGAAATATGGGTTTTTAAGCATAAAATTGACCAAAAAGGTTGATGGAACGCTTCGATTTTAAATTATTTTTATTCAGAAACCTTCCCTGGAGCGAGTAGATCAACGTAGTATAGTTTAATAGTTAATGTAGGTTCGAAAAAGTTAAAACTATAAATGACATACATACATACAAACAGACAGACAGACAATGATTTTTATATATATAGATTCAACCTCACATTCCTTCACCGGCCAAAAAACCTTGCCTTCCTTGAAAAAATAAGCCAGTGCCAGTTTAGTAAAATATAGTTTCAAAAGGAAAAGTTCAGCTTATTCCACTTTCTAAGAGATAAAATTGCATCAAAACATTTTTCATGTTAGGTTTATTAAGTTGTTCTCCCTCTTTCTCTTTGCTAAAATATATATTTAAAAGAAAGGAGCATATTCTACTAGCTTTTGGAGCATACTTCTATACGTTGCATGTGTCACATGATACAGCTTTCTTAACCTTTTACCTGCCGATGTTCCCATATGGGAACATTATTTTAAGGAATTTCACCACTTAATTTTTCATGCAGGAATTTGATACTTGGTAGAAAGCAACTCAAAGATATGAAGTTATTTTACATGCAAAAGTTTTTCACGTGCAATTTAATCCTTTTTGTAGAATTAACATCAAAATTAGAGATTTTTGGCTCTTCCAAAAGTTGCACAAGTTTCAACTTGTGAAAATTTTAAATAAATTTAGTTTTAAATAATTTTGCTGAGTTACGGTAGCTAAAGTACACATCTTTTCATTTGGCTTGACCGAATAGCTTCATATTCTAATTTTGGAGAGTAATTACCAATACAACGTATATGTTCCCAAATGGGAACATCTGCGTTTGGGGTATAGTATTTGAGGGGATTTTTATAACATGCAAAAATTCAAGTTATTTCCTATTTTCTTTAATTTGTTGAACCTTTTATATCTCAAAGGATGTAAACAGGTTAAGAATGATGTTTTAAATTCAAAAATATGTAATTTTTATTTTTTTACCTGATTTATGGAGAAATAAATTCCAAATCTTTATAGCAGATTCTTACAATTGTATATTTTTCTAACTCCCCGATCGATTAATTTTCAGAAATCATCAATGGGGGTAATGCAAAGAGCATATTTGGAGTGATTATGAGGATTTGCGTATATATTTTTGTTCAAGTACCTTTTTACACAAACATTTTAGGAATAAAATTGAAGAATTTTGAAAATAAGGAAAAATGCGCACATCTAAAAACACTATTCTAAAGTAAGTTGGATGCAAGATATATATGGTTCAATTCGGAATCTTCCATGAGAAACACAGCTTTAATGAATCAATGGAGATAATTATGATTATCAATTTTGAAAGCTAATTAGATTTGAATGCAATTAGTGGATTTTATGCTAGATATCCGTATAGAACCGTAATTAAAACTAATTTTTCTCACAGAAACGTAACTGTTTAGCTTTAAAGAGCATGGGAACACTCTTATGTATTTTTTACACCAAAATATTACCCATAGTGGAAGAAAAATTTACGGAAACGCTTCGCGTACGTAATAAACATGTCAATTTTTTCTTATGAAAATCTATAAAATGTTACTCAAGTATATAAGTATGGATAATAAAAATTAAAAAACCATCCACAATCATAAAAATGTTCATTTTCAATCATTTTATTTGAATTAATAGTAAAATATGTGCCTTTTGGAAATCCCCCTAAAAACTTCACCCCAAACACCAATCTTCCCAAATGGGAACATCCTCAAAATCATACTTAGGATTTTTTTCCACCAAAAAATGACTAGAATGGTTTTACTAATGATAAAACAAGTCATTTAAGCCAAAATTCAGAACCTTTACTTCGAAATTTGAATTGCGGCGTTTAAAAGGTTAACGGGTCCATGCAGAGATACTCACAAGAAACAATTCAAGACTCCCTTCTATTCCGAACCCTCCACCAAGTCCCAACCTACGTGGAAAAAGAACCCTAGTTCCTCTCCTTGGATCGTCCGGCAATCCTCGACCACTGTCCGCTTGATAACTGCCCGCTCTCCTCGCGGCTAACCCCTGTAATGAAGTAGCGGCTCCACTCTTGGACGTAATCTGGAGCAAGCCGTAAACGACGGATCAGCGCCGGGGCCCCGGACCTCGTAAAACGGGTTCCCGTTTCGTCTTCCGCAGAGCCCCAATTTACTCCTCCTGCTAACCGCATTTCTTTTTGGAATTAGCGGAATGTCGCACTTGGAGGGAGGTTTTTAGTAACTCCTGTTGGGGAGGTTTTTATAACGAGGGATTTGCGGTGTGTTTAGGAAAGTTTGGCTACTTTGATGTAGTACTTACAATTCTTAGCTTATCCTCTTAAAAGTAGGAATGTAATATTCTAGCCAACTTATTATGATAGGTTATTAGATAATATGGTTTTGCTTATCTTGTTTAGAAAGTGCGCAGCTAAAGGTGCGTGGAAGTATGTACTTATCTAATTCCGAAATTCCATTGTTATATTTCAACGACTTTATATCTTCCTGTTTAAAAGAAAAAGGTCAAATCTCATGGTCAACTTATTACAGGAGCAAAGAAGTTGGAAAAAAGTATTTGATCTTAAACAAAACTCCAATATAATATAAAGTCTAAATTAAATTATGAGTAATTTAATTTAAAATTTATGCTGGCAAAAAAATGACGCTTAGTTATCTACAGAGAGCAATTGATAAAGCTTTTTAAAAATAAATGAAAAAAGTTAGATTTAGTACACATCGTGTACTAAGAAATACACAAGAAATACACAACGTGTCGACGCAAATTTCCCAAAGACGATTTAATTTAAACTCTTCAACTTCTTGTAGTACTTAAAAAAACAAAACAACGTCCCCATATCTTCAAAGAATTTCCAATTCATCCTAAATGAAACTTTAACCATCAGTGGCAAGAACCCATCTTCCGAAATTAGAATATTCTTTCTGATGCCCAACCTGTTTCTTCCCAATGCATTAAGATGCAACCCCGAGAAGTCAAGTCACCTCAAAAGAAGAGTTCAAGAAGGCATAATGCAAAGCAGCAGTCGGAGACCCTATTCCTTCCATCCATATTAAAGAGAGGGACGATTTTCCCTTTCAAATCGACACTGGCGTATTTAAATGCTTGTTAAAGGGGGATCTTTTTTCTACCCCCCCCTACAGCATGGGAGTTTCGTTTCTTTCAGCACTTCTCAGCATAGAATGGGAGTTTCGTATGATCCACCATGTTTAACCACAATTTTATAAAGATTATTGTAATTATTTTTAAGTGATCTCTTAAAAAAATTATGATTGCGTCAAAAAAGAAAATTCAAAATGTCAAAAAAAAATGTTTTCTGCTGAATTAAATTTTGTATTGGATAAACCAGTATCTGGTTATGAATGTAAAATGCAGTTCATAATGAAACTGATATCCCTTTAATTATAAACTTTAAAATTCCACTTCACAATAATTTTAATACTATGTTGTTGTTTCTAATTTCCAGTTGGTCAAGCGAAAGCTAGACCAACTCCATGAGTCCAAAGACTTTCAGAAAGTCCAAAAATAAAAAAGGATTAAGTATTTTAATACTATAAATAGTGTTAATGAAAAAAACGCTAAATTGTATACAAGATTTTTCGTGATTTTCAATGAATTTCAGCATTATGGTAAAAGACTTGGGTCTTTGTCTATATCTATAAAATGCATCTTAAGCAAGTTGAGATTAAGAAAGCGTTGCTTACAGTTCGTGTTACACGTAATTGGAAAAAGCAATTTTAGCCCCGAAACCAATAAATATTTAATTTTTAAAAGGTTTTAAATATTTTTCATAAAAAAATCATAATTTTAGTGTCATTACGTAATATAAGAGGTTATCGGATTACAAAGTCCAATCTCTGGAGGATCTGGACATCCTTCCTGTCTACACCTCTATTTTTCAGAGGTTGTTGATGTTGCTGAGGCTGTCCTGAATACTTTCGGTCATAGTTGACTCCTCTGCACTAACTTCTTGAACAGGACAACAACAGCAAAAGATGTATGAAAGTTCATTTACAAGCATCGATTCTATTTTTCTATTTACATGTTTTTTTTAAATAAAACACAATTTCTATTATTTTGTCTTAAATTAAATAACCATTAAAAATATTTTTGTTCAATTAGCTTAATATGCTCTCCCTTTCTAGACTATTATTTTTTTACTTTGAATTTTTAAACTTTACTACTGTACAAAAATATAAATACACTTTACACATTTAGAATCTAAAAATGGCTTCCTTTCAAACTTGCAGTTCTTTACAATTCAAAATAAAAAATACTAACTGATCAGTACAGAAACAAGATACACTGCAGCACGAAATCCAAAGCAAAAAGTTTAAAAAAAATAATAAAACAGAGGTCACAAACGAAGCCTCTTATTCCAATTTCTGCAACCTTTTCTCTTTCCCTTCCAAAATCGAAATTCCAATATTTGGAATATTTTTTTATATTCCCCTTCACCCCTAGGTCGGTTTTGAGTGACTTGCCGATACAGAAGCGAAGTTTAAGAGTATGTATTCCTCCAGAAAATATATCGTCTGCATCGGATCGGAATATTCGAGTTCAAATTTGCATCCAAAAAGATCTTTGAAAAGACCTAAAGCTCTAAGTTTTTCGGAAACAGAAAGCGAATTTCGATTTTTTTTTCATAAATCGAAACATATTTTGAATTTTTCCAACCAAAACAAGCCATTCAGCGTTCTACACACGACAAACTTTTCAATATTCGATTTATTTGTTCTCCACTGAGTGGCAACACCTTAATAAATCTTTTGTGCTCGCAAATTTGGAGATTTTTAGGGAAAACGGGGGAAACGCGGCATCATTTATCCTTGTCCGTAACTGAAACGATATTTTAGCAATTACTTTGCTGTTGTGTGGCGTATTGATCTTAGTCTTTGGTGTCGAAACCATAGATTTTCTGTTCGAAAACTTTCATAAATCTTAATCCGTTTTCCAGCCAAGGAATCTTATATTAGACAAAAGATGCATGCATGAATGTGTTTGAGCTCAAAACGCAAATTCATCGCTTTGTTCTCCTTGTTTTCTCATTTCAAACTAAACAGGAAAAAATACATGTGTCATGCTATTTTCTACAAGGCATTGAATGTAATATTTATTCGGGTGAAACGAACATTTTTCCCTGTAAAATTCAGATCAAAGTTCCATATTATGCTCATTAACAATTTGAAAATGTAATTGATTTCAACAACTGTTAAGAATGAAGGCTGATTTACTAACGATTATTCAAGTGGATATATTACACGTATTTCATTTTAAAAACCTAAAATCTCAAAGAGCTATCACTTTTAACTGTAAAGAGCTAAAAATAAAATTAATAAGGAAATTAAATAAAACTGTCACAAAACTTTAAATGCAAAGAGAAAGGAGGGTATTCAGTCTGGAGAGTTCGTAGGGTTTTTTCCATCTTAGCAACAATCCTGGCAGATTCAAATAGTGAAGTTACATCAAAACTTGTGTTTTCAGCTCTTAAGAAACCCCCAATATTATTTTCATCTTTGTTGTGTTTAAATTGCCATTTAATATGAATTATTTATATAAGCTTGTAATTTTTCATTTCACCCGTCATTACAGGGGCACATTTAAAATTATTTCTCCTTGCATTGTATAAAACCATTTTTAATACTGTAATATTTACGAAAAATATATAAGGTTAGGCGCATGCCATTCTTTTCCTATTACAAGTTATTTTATTCTAGAGGAGGGATATTTATATTAATGGGTGATATTAAATAAGGGATAGAAATAAATATTATTTTGATTTAATACATAATATCTCTATCAATTTTAATCTCTGTATTTATTTTTTATTAATAATTAATGTAAAAAATGTATATTTAATGAACAAAAAAGCATGGGAAAGAAAACATGCAGCTTTTCAAGGTACTTCTGGATCCTCCTCGTGTCAGTGCGAATAAGAAAAGCGAGGGAAAACATCTTGCCTTAGCCCAGATGACTGGCTTGAGGATAAAATACTTAAACATTGAACAAAGTAAGTTGCTTAGCTTATCCTTAACAAATTAGTACTAAGGCATAATAGCATAATTTGATAAAAATTTATATTTAGTGGATATTATCCTTCAATTTCTTTAAGATTCAGTGAAAGTTCTCTTTTTTAAATTTCTTTAAGTAGTACAAGGTTTGGTACATTCAATCATGCAGATTTCGGTTCATACACAAGTGAGATGCTAAAAAAAATATAAAAAACAAAAATGAACAATTCCATCATCTAATAAGCAACGACAGCCCAAAAAAAAACACCACCCCCAAAAAAAATTCATCTCCCAATCCCCCACCCCCAAGACAGAGTGTCATCAGCCCTCCCCCACACGCGTTACATAATCAACAGCTGTACTCTCCTACCCCACGGGAAAGTCACAAAAAATAAAGATCGTTTTGATTCCCCTACCCCAGGGGTAGAAATTACTACGTGATGATGATATCCCGTGGTCGAGGGGGGTTGACAACCCCCGCTTTACCGCCCACTTGCGACAAGAGGTTAAGAGGCGTTTGCTTAGAACACACAGGGTGGGGGTGCTCTGGTCTTGGTTTTTGCACTCTCCCCCTGTGTGAGTGGATTGTAGCATTTATTAATCTTTTTTGAAGACTGTGGGTGCGAGTTTTTTTCGGGGTTCGTTTTTCAGTGGTTTGTTGAGTGAATTGGAATCGCATTGGATTGGGAAGTGAAGTGAGTGTAGTTTTTGAAGAGTGATGGTACGCTTTGACGGGGCTGAGTGAGTGAGTGAGTGATTGTCACTGGGGTGAATCTCTCTGGATGACTGTAATATGGACTAAGTTCTTTGAATTTCCATTCATTTTTTAGAGATTGCTTAGATTGAAACAAGAAAAATAATCTTTTTATGTGATGAAGTAAAATGTTTTTAACTATTCCAATAGAAGGAATTTATATGATAAATACACTTCAATAACGTGAAAATTGAGCTGGTTAGGATTAAAGTGATGCAAGTAAAAAAAAGTGCTGTAATGAAAAAAATCCATCCAATTTACTCGTAACTAAGTTAGGGTTGACCGACTGCCCCACCAATGTAGTTCTAACTCATTCAATAGAAAATGCCAGTTACTTAAGAAATAAATATTTAAAATTTATTTTATCTTTGAATTAGAAGAAAAGATTGATTCCAAATTTTGGAGTTACCAATGAAAACCTTGTTTTTATGTGAAAGAGTTGTTTAAATACAGTTGTTTAATACAGTAAAACTATACTTGAATCTAGAAAAAAATTCAAGTTATTGCGATACATCAATATTTTAAATTTTATAAAATAAATGCTTAGTTATTAAGTTATTATTTAAATTAAAGTTATAGAAGAAAGAATACTTCCATAGAGTCTAGGGCAAAAAAGGTTTGCACTTTAAGTCCCTACGAAACAGAAAAAAAAACACACATTTTTGTAAAACGTTTCATCTTTTAAATATTCTTCACCCCAAATCAATAACAAAATCAACCTTTTCTTTCAGACTACTGACTCGCAGTAAAAAACCCATCACCACTCTCCACTTATTATCCTAATACATAATGGAACACATTAGAAAGACAAAATCCATACTCACCTCCATCTCAAATTCTTCCAATACCGGCAAACAATCCTCCCCAACATTGATCAAAATTACGCAGCCTTTAGAACAAACAAAAGAAAGTATTTCTCTCCCCCTGGTGGCATCATTAAAAGCGCAAAAGGAGAAGCGGGGGTTCGCTAATCAGAAGTTGTGGAACTTCCCGACCTTAAGCAAATAGATTCACACCACATCTGCATATTTTGTCATCAGGGAATCGGGATTGATTTTTTTAAGCTCTTGGAGGTAGGAAGACATCAGATGGCTTCGGGTTTCCCTAATGGATTCAATTTTTTCAAATGATCGGATGGAAGATGCGTCGAGTTATTAAATGTAGCTTATGAGAAGCGGTGTGAAATTGGTAGGAATGTTTTGGGGGATTATATGCTAAATTTGGAAGGTGTTCTTTTAGAGGGGAGTTTTGTGGGATTTTTTATTGATTATAACTTTGTTTCTTTTTGCTCGCTTTTGAGTTGTTAGGGAACTAAAATTAGGAAAGTTAAACGTGGTATTTGAACTTTAAAGGAAATGAGTATTATGAACTTAATTACCCTTACAAATAGATACCTGAAAAAACACTGCTCAGTAAAAAAGTTTTGAATTAATAAATTTAATAGTTAAGCGGAGCATTTTTATTAGTTAAGACTATGTAGAACAGAAATATTTGTTTTAAATTGTTTGTCAATAAGTGAAAAAAATTGGGGGAAGTACTTCATAACAGTTACAGTCGTTACATGTAACCCATTCCATTAGAAGCAAAAAATTGATCAAGGTTGAAAGTTTCTGATTCAATTAAATAATCACCGTGATTATAATTGTAAAAAAAATTTTGATAAGCTTCTATGAAGTACAATATTCTTAATGAATCTCTAATGTGTACTAATGTGTACTCCAATGTGTACTAACTTTCCAAATTTCAACTTCTTCTCGCCCAACCTAGGAGTTGAAAAAGATCGTAACGTTGAAGGTGAGAAAAAAGGAGAAGAAATGAAGATAACCAAAATAATAATAAAAAAAAATATTCTCGTGCACTCCATATAAACAACGTATTAAACACAATAAAGTTCAACTACTTTACTAAATGCACAACATTATTTATCAAGAGCACTTTTATTTCTGCTTTCCGACATTCATTGAAGATAAAATAAGGGCATGGAACCTAAAACTAGTCTTGGGTATTCTTATGGAACTGTGGATTTTCATTCAAGCAACTGAGGTAAGTATTGTCCTCCTCAACACCCCTCCCTCCCCTCCAAACAGGAATCATCCCCCCATAAACACTCCAAGAACACTGACGACACCACACGACCGGACTGCAAAACACCCCTCAAAGACGTCACCTCCCCAACAGATAAAAGTCTGTTTAGAATGAACAAACTTTGGACCGGACATCTGTTACCGTATTAGTATTCCGGCGGTCAGCAGTGGACACCCGAAAATCGCTTTCCCACTTCTAAGTGCAGCATCACCTGGGGATGTGCCCTAATGAAATCGTTTTCACGCCAAAAGGCGCCACTTGGGGGATGGAAATTGCCCTGGTTGTGTGTTTAAATGAATGTGTTTATGAGTTTTTAACGTGATAAGGTATTTACTTACCCCCTAAGTCATTGGGGGTAATGTTACTTTCCTTTTTTAGGTTTGAAAACAGAAAATATTTTTAAACAAATGTTTTTAGATATTGAAATGTAATTTAATATTCAAGTTATTCAAAACAGACAATTTGAAATCAAATTGAGAACTTTCCACGCTTGATACAAACTGTAAAAAGAATAATTACGGGTTAAGGGGCAAAAATGAATTCATTCATAAATGTAAATTTAAAGCTTGAAAATGTGCACGGCATATTTTAAATGATAACCTTAGGGAGATTTATGAATAGTAAAATTAACTTAAGTTTTTCTTAAAGAACCTTAGATATCTTGTTTCATAACTGCTTCTACTACTACCTCCTCTGAAGTTAGCTGAAAACTGTTTAGGTTTTAGTTATTTTAAACATTTTGTTTTTATAATTGGAAATATTCATACCTATTTAACAAATTAATAAAAGGAATCAACCCAAGTAGACAGATGACGTGATTTATGACGTCATTTTCTGGTCATGAAATGCCTTTAAATTGACGTCATTTTTTTGGTCGAAATGTCCATTTTGAAGACGTCATTTCACGTCATAATGCCGTCTTAATGACGTGAATTTGACGTCATATGTGATGCAAATTTTGACGTGATTTTATAACTTGCGCTGACGCGCTAGAACCGGGTTTGGCCTCGGTTTCAGTTTTTTTAATTTTTTTCTATTTTTTATTCAATAAAACTATTTTCTTTTTTTTTTATTCAATTTTCTATTTTCAAAATAATTTAAGTTTTTTTACAAAAATAAATAAAGTATGACCTATAAAACATCTTTAACATCTAAAAAATTATTTAAAAATTTTAGTTTTTCAAAAAATGAAAACAAATTTCTTTCGTGAAAAGATTGGAAGATACACAGGAAAAATTTTTCGGTTCTTACGTATTGTACCGTCGACCGTACTTCTTAATAAAAAACGTTATCAAATCCCATTGCCTTTCCTATCTGGTGCTGCCGGCCACTGAACGGTCGACGGGATAATACGCAAGTACCAATTTTTCTCACCTAAATATTTTTCAACACGTTGAATCCAAATAGTAAAACAAAAACAGTATTTACACAAATTAAGAAAAATTTAAAAAACAGCATTTCTGGTACCCCAAGATCAGTTGAAGGGATGTATACAAAAATATAAGACAAATTGAAAATAAATAAAATGACACAACTGAGGTTCCCAGTAACAATATTAAGGAATTTGAATAATCAATTTGGTCACATACAAATAAAACATTTTTCCTTTTAAAAAAATTATGATCAATTTTCAATAATTTACCACAAGTTGACATGCCTTGACTTCCATGAGGAATTTCGTCAACATTATATTCCACAATTTCTTAACACATTAGCAGAAAAGTTTTAGAAATATTTACACAGATTATTGTTGAATTTATTATCTGACTCAAAGACATTTTTGCTTTACAACACACAATAGTCAACTAAGGTTAAAGTTAAAAACTCTTACATAAAAATACATAACTTTGAATGTATGAAAATTAGTTTTAAAATAATAATATAAAAATCATTAAAATTTTGACAGTGCTTTTTTTACTCCTGTTCGATTTGGGGCTGAAGGCTGCAAAATTGTCCCAAATTAATGACTTCTTAAACTTGTCATCCCTACTGACTTGAAAACGACTAAATTTTTACGTGTTAAATATCACGTCATTCTAGATGACAAAAAAATGACCAAATTTTTGACGTCTTAAAAATCACGTCTTTTAGACCGACGTGAAAATGACCAAATTTATGACGTCTTAAAACGGACGTCATTTCTGGTAACGTGAAAATGACCAAATTATCTCCATTCCTCAAAATTAGGTCATTCTAGGTGACGTAAAAATGACGTCTAATTGTCGTGGTTAAAGTGACGTCATTTTTTGTGACCAAAAAGAGACGTCATTGTTGACGTGATTTTTTCCCAGTTGACGTCATAAGAAAAAACATGACCTGTTTTTGACGTCATAAATGACGTCAGTTGTCTACTTGGGAAGTTACCGAGTTCCTAATTAATTAATTAATTAATAACTTCGTTTAGAAAATTAATTGGAAAGTATCAAAAGTTTTAAGCCAATGTTGTAAAATCATTTATACCTTAATCATTCTGATAGGAGGTTCAATGGGCCAAAATGGAGCTTTTTGGCGATATTTTTGGAGACTTCGATTTCTCGTTCGTTTTCTGGCAAACCCTTGTGTCCACTTTCGGAATTATGCCCTTAAAGGACGAAATCGGACGTGGACAGCATTTTTTAAGCAGAGATATTTCAGATTCTAAGAGGTGAAGGGAAACAGCTGAGTCTTAAACGATTTTATTTCAGCCATCTTCTCTTAAAGTGAGATATAATGGCGTCGTCATATATATTATATCGGAATAAAAAATATATTTTTGAAAAGACCATGACTTTTATGTGGATTTTAAATATTGAAATTTCAGAATTAGTTTCGTTTTGGTGAAAAATTTTTAGGTGTTTGAATGACTTAAATTAAGATAGACTTAGAACGCGTTTCCGAAATTTACAAACATGGAATTTTTAAATAATGAGCTAAATATGAGAATATTCTATGACATAGGAATATTCTCATATTCAGCATATTAGAATAGAAAATCTATATGCGATTAAAAAGAATTCAAACGCAAAAAATGTGATTAAAAAGAACGTAAAAAAAATAAATAGATTTTCTTGTGAAACAGTATTCTTGTTGATTTTCTCTTTCCTTTAATAGTTTTTTTCAGAAACGAATTCCGTTATTGGGGAGTGTTAAGTTTTTCAATTAAAAACAGCACTCATTTTTTGCTTATAGAATTTTAAAAACTATATAAGGTGCGATAGTAAAACAATTAAAGAGAAAAAGTTTTACCATCGATAAAAATTTTACTTCACAAAGATTTTAATTTAAAATCCTTAAAATCACAAATAGAGACTAAGATTCAAGCTTTTATGGTTTTACGATCTTGTGGAGACATTTTCAGTTAATTATTCTTGAGAGGGGAGCTCTTGAACTTTTTGAATTTCTAAAATTAAGTTGCATTTCAGTGAAAGCCTTAATTTTTAAATCAATAATTTAAAGATATATTTCTAAACTGTCAAATCTTACTTTGGAAGGAGTTTGCAAAAATGTTTGGCATCTTTTAAAAAAGGAATAAGTTTAAGTAATTGTTATTTTATTGTTACAATTGATGATTGCTTGAATTACCTTTCAGCATTATTGAAAGGTGGTTGAGTATTGTATTGCATTCAAGGGCTTTAAATGACACAAAAATATACCCTTTTCTCTTTGATAAATTAACTTGGATAATATTAAAATTCACAATGCTCTGGTAAGGTGTAAGTATTATATTAAGGGAGGGTTTATTGGCATTATATTCTCATATTTTATGGGGGTTAAAGCGTTTATATAGTTGCATATGACCTATTTATTTATACAACTTAAAATTCTCTCTCTCTCTCTCTCTCTCTCTCTCTCTCTCTCTCTCTCTCTCTCTCTCTCTCTCTCTCTCTCCTTAGTCCTTATAATATTATTAGTTCTAATCAAGGGCAGTTTTAAGGGGAACATGCAAGCAAGGACGGCATGCCTCCAAAGTATCTAGCTTTCCACCATGGCCCTCCTATATCCGACCATATTACCTCACCGACTCCTAAACCGACGGAGATATTTAAGCATTCGCCAGCTAAATTTAAGTCTAGAGTTTTTTAAACCAAGATAAAGAAAAAGATAAAAGTCAAATTAATTTTCATATTAGACCATCACCTTCGTTGGTTCGACAAGGTTCTATCTTTTTTTAGAACTCTATACTAAACAACCTTATAAACCAAAGGATGCAAGAAAATGTAGAATTTTTTTATTTAGAACCACGAAAGTTTGTTCTGAATTGACAAGTTTTTGTCCCACTCTCGAAACCAATTTTACTCCCCAGTGACAGTATGAGCATATCTCAACAGTTCCTCCCATTCCATGACCCACCACCCTTTGAGACCTTCATCAATTCAGATCAAATCACACACAACCCCACCCAACTCCCACTTCTCGATCCCCCATTCCAGAAATCCATTCCTTTTTTTTTACAGAACCGAGTCACTTACCCATTTAGCATGGTCATTTCACACTACAAATCCTACGCAGACATATTGAAAAACTGTCCCGGCAATCCAACCGCATTCAACGATTCCGGACAGCCTTTGCCGAGCCACCTAATGGACATTCTATAACTCCGTCTCGCGGCTGCCATCTGCCCGTAGCCCTAATCTGCGCGCGGCCCCTACATACTTACAAATCCATAGCTAACCAACTGGATTAGAGGCGAACGGGGCGCAAAATTTGTCACGAGATTACGAGCGGGCGCCCGGATTTGGGGCTGACACGGGGCTAAATCGGGCGTCTTTTGAGGTGAGTTGATTAATGCGTTCGGGGGCGGGGCGGGATCCCTGAAGGGATGCGGCTAAAACAGAAGCATTGAATTTTTATTGGGGGTTTAGGGCCCCTTTGGAGTTTAGAGGGGAAGTTTTTTGTCGGGTTTCTTTAGAAAAATCGACCCAGTTCTATTCAGTTTTCGAGTTGAATATTTGCTTTTAACAGTGAGTCTATGTGAGTCAGTGAGTATGTCTGTGAGTTAAGGATGAATTTAATTGGATGGTTTAGTTTTTTAGAGTTTAGGAAAATTTACGAAGAATTTTATAAAATTTTATTGGATTAATTTAAGTGAGCTATCTCATCACTTTTAAAAAGACAGTCTCCCAAAAGGAGTAAAAATTACTCAAATCTGATTATGTCCCGCACTCAAACAGTCTCCGATCCAAATTTACTCAAATTTGAAAACATGCATATACTCATTTTTGAAAATGTGCAGATACTCAAAAATAAAGCATCATGTACTCATTTTTTAATTTCGTCCATGACAATCTTTTAAAGAAGGTACAAGTACTTACAAGAGGGTTTGTTCCAGTTATGATGACCATACAGCGACGTTACTATGGTGTGGGAAGTAGAACAGTAAGTTGAGTGCAACGTCACAACGTCGTATTACACGTTATCACACCCAGGTTAATGCTACTTTAGATCTATTGCAAATATTTCAATTTTCAAACATATAAACTAAAAATAAGCATAATTTGAGTGGTGACTATTAAATTGTTTGAAATTGAGTATGTCTGGTTAGGGTGTCCCTTATATGACAGAAAAATTTTTTCTTGGGAATTTGAAAACGGTTACCCTCTACCATTTTTATAAATGCCTTCACCTATTTAGATATAAAATTTTATCCCTCTATGATGATATTAACCTATGCAAAATCTTAATTAAAGATGGTCAATGTATCTCTTTTTGTCTCTTTTACGACAGAATTTTTTTCTCTTTGCAAAATTCAAAAGAGATACCCTCTACTTTTTTTATAAATGCCTTGACCTATTCAGATATAAAATTTCATCCCTCTACGATAATATTAACCCGTGCCGAATCTCAATTGAAGATGGTCAAACAAGCTAGATTACCGGTAAGCGCCCGCTAATGCTCACCACTTTTTTTCTTTTTCCCTTCTTTTTGCAGGCTTTTTTATATATATTTATATTTTTGGACATTGAAATGCAATATTAATCGGTCTGAATTGTCTTCTACAGCTAAAGTTTAATTTCACGAATGTTAAAAAACAGCACCGCAAAAATTTGTCGATTACTTGGTAACTTAGATCCAGTAATCTGGCGACTAGAATCACCAACTAAGTAAATTGGTTTACCTGCACTTTGCTAACACTTTTAAAATTGGTAGACGACATTTTAGACCGATTATAATACATTTCTATTGCCAAACTTATAATAAAATATAAAAAATCCTGAAAAAAATAGGAAAAAAAGAAAAAGAGTGGTGAGTATTAGCGGGCGCGCGCCGGTAATTTAGCTTGTTTGACCATCTTCAATTGAGATTCGGCGAATTCAATTGAGAAAGTAGAGGGTATCTCTTTTAAATTTTGCAAAGAGAAAAAATTCTGTCGTAAAAGAGACAAAAAGAGACACATTGACCATCTTTAATTAAGATTTTGCACAGGTTAATATCATCATAGAGGGATAAAATTTTATATATGAATAGGTAAAGGCATTTATGAAAAAAGTAGAGGGCAACCGTTTTCAAATACGCAAGAAAATTTTTTTCAGTCATATAAGGGACACCCTAATGTCGGGTGTTTCAAAATTGAAAGTATTGCATATTTGAACCAAAAAGTTTCATACCAAAATGAGAACATCGATTTACTCAAATTCGAAACTATCATTTCTCTCAGTGAAGGGTCTTAAAAGGAATAAAAATTCGTAGTACTTCCACAATCCACCCCGTACAAAAGTTAAAAATTGCTGACAGCTCTTAAAGTAAGATAGGTAATTTCTGTATCAGAATGTTCTTTATGAACTTTTATGTATTTTTTTCAAGAAAACACATACCTTTTCTAATATTTTAAAACAAAATAGTATCTTCTTTAAAATACTAGAGACATTAAAGTTAAAAATGTGTTTTACACTCAAGGGTGTGTGAATATAGAAAATTAAATTTGAAGGTAGGGTTTTTAAATATATTTTTTTAAAAACTGGTATGATGCAAATAGTTGACAGTGACAGTTGTACCTTCAGACATAAATCACGTTTTAATTTTTCTAAGACAGATAAAATCCCATTTCGAAAATTTAAAGTGCCCAACCTAAAGTCCCAACCTTAGTAAGAAGAATAATATTTTTTATTAGCACAAATCTTAAAAATTGGATTTTTAATAATTTTTAACATCCTGAAATTTGTGCCCATAGATACAACAACCTATTCTCCCTATGGGCCCTATGGACAGACCCAGTTGTACCTATGGATACCCATAAAAAAGTGAAGTTTTAGTTAAAAGAAGTTAAAAATGATTATTTTTTATTGCTGCATTCATTACCTTTTAATGATCTATTTCAAGCATGTAATAAATTGGAAATCGTTTCTTTTCAAATTCAATGCTCAACCTGGTTTATTTACATAAAAGAAGTTTTACCCAGTTTTACCTATCTATAGAAATAAATGTGATTCATGCTGGAAATGAAGTGAAACTATTACAGGTCAGGAAATAAGTCAAACTATTACTCACTCTAAACAAGTCAGACGCGGATCTAGCAGGTCTTCAAGAGGAGGGCACTTAGTAAAAGCAAAGCAATGTTTCTGAATGTTCTGAACATTAATAAATTGTCTTTTAAAAGTGTAATTTTTTTAGATGATGAGAAAATTTTGAGGGTTCTTCCTTAACAAAACTGTAGAGATTTTGACCTTAAATAACTCGTTTTTGATCAGGACAAGCACTTGATGAACGGAAAAGTTTGAACAATCTGGGGAAAGTGACCCCTCGTTTAAAAGAGGGGCTAAGAAGGGGGAAAAGAAGTTTTTTTGCTTCTTTCCCTTTTTTTTAGTCCAAGGAGGGGGGCACTTTCCGGAGTGCCTTGAATCCTCGCCTGAAACAGGTTCTATATTAATTTACCAAACGAAAAAAGACATAACTTATCCTTAAATAAAGTTATGTTTTCAAAGCAGCCTGAGGAGATTTACTGATTAAAATATCCTAAAAATGTATGAGACCTATGACTTGTAAATACGAGTGAACTTCTTTATTTCTTGGTCGTAGGTGAATATGACTTCAGATTTGTGGGATTCTGATTCTACAGCATTTTCATGGCTTTATTGATGGATGAAAAAGTGGTATTTCATTGAGGGAATCGGTCAACCTTAAAATTACAATGTGGCAATTCATTCATGTTCACTCGACTCTCCCCCTTCGATTTCATTGGTCCTTTCAACGTCACCTTCCATTCCATCCTTGTTTATCAGCCATTTGCTGCCGACAGCTCAGTGCACCACCGCAGCTGCCCCAGAAGTCAGGTCCTGCTGCAACAACAAGACAAGTCTCACAAAGGCAGACCTTTTTCAGCAGGGCCCCCAAATTACACGGCCCGTTAGAGGCATTGAAACGAGGCGGGTCCCAGATGGGCCCGGGACCAGTAATGGGTGCTTTGTGACCGTGGGCAGTGACATGATTATCCGCGATTAGCGTTTCGGTTTCCATGTCCCGGTTTTGTTGGCTGGTTTGCGGCTTTGGACTGGCTTTTGTGACCCGCTCGGGGACTCTCTTGAACGAATGGAGTTGGGATGAAAAGTCGTGTTGCGTGGCGAATTTTTTTTAAGGCGTGGGGTCTGTTTTTGGAGGAGTTTGGGAGGCAGGAAGGAACTGAATCGCAGCCATTTATTAGGCGTGTTATGAGATTTTTATGACGGTGCGCGGATAATCTCGCAGAAAAGACCGGAGATGGCTCGTGATTCATGGGCATAGTGAAGACTGTGTTGAGAATGATTGGTTCGAAATAAAAACTACTCTAGTGTATGGGTGGGAAGAAATGCATTTCAGAATTTAAATAAAATCATACTTCTATTACCTTACGCCTGGGGTTTGAATAGACATGGATGTTTGTTTCGTCTGTGTTCATGAATGCATGTTCCCGGTTAAAGGGGTTGTGCGAGCGAATGTGTGTGATGTGGCGTAAATAAAAGCACTTACCTCCGCAGCTTCGGTTCACAGGTTGCTGCTCGGTAATGCTAATCAAGTAGGCTTTAAAGAATGAAAGATTTTTTTAAGTAAGCAAGCGTGTTGGCTACTACTTCTGCTTTTTATTACCAAGAGATAGATTTAAGATCTTAGAAGTTTATATAGGGGGTACATTAGAGAAAAGAAGTATCTGAGCTCTACTTTTTAAACGTCCTTTTATGAAGTTCTGATATAACTATGTGATTATCTAACATAATCCTACTCTTTTGTGAGAAAAAAATCCATTTTTAAGGCTCATTTTGAGTTTTTTATGAACTAACATAGAGAAGCAGGAAATCCATTTATGACCAAAGAAACTTACTATCTTTAGTACCCCTACACCAGAAGAAAACTTTATTACCATATTCATATTTAACAATTTCAAACCTGTTACCATAATTTACTTGTTTTAGAAAAGTCACATAGAAAAATTGAATTAGCCACTTCTGTTCTACAACTTTAAAAGTAACATTTGTGTTTAAAAGAAGCTAACAGGAATTAATTTGAATTAAAAATGAACTTTTTCATATTCAAATTGAAAATAACTACATATTAAACATTTCACAAAAAATTCAAGGACTTAGCACTAAATTCAAGTATTTCCAAAGGCCTTGGACAAAAATTAAATTCAAGTACTTTTCAAGGATTAGGGAAATAATGATACTATAGTGGCCTACAAAGATATCTAAGGATCTTAAAAATACGCATATTTATAAAGTTCAAAATTTTCACTGTAAGAAAATCCAATCAGGGTAAATATTTAAATTAGGAATCAACAATCAATCAAGGAATTCAACTTCAAAAGGTAGGATATTTCTTCAGAAATAAACACACGATACTTAAACATTGTTCTAAAAATAAAAATAAAACTCTAAATGAATGAATCATGTAGGTGAAAAAGCTCTGTTTAAAAATCATAAATACTATAATAGTATGTCTTCATCGGAAATACTTTAAACGAATCTAAATTCTTCTATATGAGAGTGCAAGGGTTTTTCAAAACTCAATCATATGCAGGTCAATACAAGAGGATAGAGGATTATACAATAGGTCAATATTTGAATCGCTCGCCAGTTTGAAAAAGGTAATAAGCCCAAAAAATGAAAACTTGACTTTTTGTGCTCAAAAATATCTCCAAGCTTTGCTATACATAATAACCACCCCCTAAAGGCAGATATTAGACCCTTTGAATTTGTGAAATCAATGTCCATTCATTGATTATTTTTAAAAATTTAATTTGTCTTTTTTTCTAATCCTTTATGCTGTAAACTAAACCAAAATAAAAAGTTTGGTGTTAATTTAAAAAGTGTGTATTATTTTTTTTCGTTCAGCGAATATTTGGTTCCATTCATATTCACTTACTCCATATTGATACTGCCCTAATTTCTCAGTTTCATGATACTTTTTAATTTAATTTGTCCTAATCTTTCTATATATCACTTTTGTGTTGTGAACTAGGCATAATTATAATTTAAATTGTCAATTTAACCCTCTTGCCACCCTGGGACTCATATGAGGCTCCTACTTATGAGCTCAATTTTTGTATGATATAAACACGCAAATTTATTTTCTTTTCATCAGTGACTTCACTGATTCATGTAGATCACATATGAGACTTCTACATGGTTTCTGAATTCGTTCCAAAATGGCAGCAAGATGATTTATACCTCAATGCTTACATTTTAAGCTGTGATGCTTGTAAAGAGAAAATACTAGCTAGATACTAGCTTCTGTAGAACATTTTTTATAGGTTGGTAGATATTTTCTTATTTCGTAACCTTCTAATATTATGACGTCTTAAAATAAAAAAAATATGGCCTCATATGAGGCTCATAAAAATAACTAGGAAGGAGTGCATTCAAGAAAAAAAATTTCCAGACAAATTATAGGGGCATTTTGGATGTATTGAGAAGAAGAAAAAAAAGTGTTTTCACTTTTTGATGTTCTGGTGCCGAGAGGGTTAAGTGATTTTTAAGATTTTTCCTTAGTTGAAATTTCATAAGGTTGAAAAAGTTCACCAATTTTTTTAAACTACTAGGGAGCTACCGCCCCCTGCTCGCTATCGCTCGCCAACCCCCGTTAACTGCTGACGCACGACCTTTTGGAGTTGCGTCGCAATTCCCACAAATTCCAACTCGCTTAACTTAATACACTTTATAAAACAATTAACAGAAAAAACGTCAACCAACTTCCCAATACGTCACCAAATCCCCTCCACAAATAAATCTCCCTTAAAAGTTTGAATATATATTAACTCGAACTTATCAAAAATTTAAACGAAATGTTTTAAAAACATTCATCTTAATTATTTTTAATCTATGATTATAAAAATTAACTAATTCTAATTGCTTATCAATATTCGGACCAAACAAAAACCATTATTTTAAAGTTATAGTCAGGGTGCCAAATGGCAAAAAAGGGGTCAACCGTGTATTAGAATGTGTATGAAATTTTATTGCTGATTTTGATAGGTTATGATGTCTAGATTGAAGAACCGATTGATGCCACCTCGTAAATGTTGAGCATTTTGAGGAATTCAAGATGGCGTCCATGGTGGCCACAAAATAGTATTTTCGATTTACCTTTAATAAAATATAGCATGTGTGGGGTATCATTCTTTTTGTTTTTTAATAGGGAAACATTTATTTTAAACAAAAAAAATAAGTAAAAAAAAGATTTTTTAAAAAACGCTTTTATTGAAGTGTTCTAAAAGGTCAAAAATAATTTTTTCGGTTTGACAAATAATTTATTGGGAAGTAGAAAATAACTTTTTGGTAAGTAAAAAAAACTGATTTTCTAATCACTAAAAATAAAAGCGTGGGCGCTAGTAATTTTTTAAATTTAAATTTTTTACAGGACAGTAACAGTAACATCCCTGACGAACGGGGATTCGAACCCCAGACGTACGGCTTTGCAGTTAGATGCTCTTACCACTAGGCCATTAAGTCGGCATTTATGTATAACTTTATATAAATAAAAATACCTAATAGAGAATTTAAAGCGAATCCATCCCACTCAAAACTCATGAATGAGAAATTTGTAAATTTAACCTCATAGAACATAGTATAAAGAAGTTAGAATAAATAGTGAATTAAGAATTACTAGCGCCCACGCTTTTATTTTTAGTGATTAGAAAATCAGTTTTTTTTACTTACCAAAAAGTTATTTTCTACTTCCCAATAAATTATTTGTCAAACCGAATTAATTATTTTTGACCTTTTAGAACACTTCAATAAAAGAGTTTTTTAAAAAATCTTTTTTTTTACTTATTTTATTTTCTACTTTTTAGTCATGGTATTTTTTAACAAAAACTCACAAGAAAAAATGTATTTATTTCAACCATATTTTATGTTATGTTAGGATGGAATTTTAGTTTCATGAAAACAAAAATTTTTCACATATCTGACAAAGTAGAACAATCCTCTGACGACTCAGCAGGACAATCAACTCCAAAGTTAATTAAAATCTATTTAATTTTGCTGGGTACGTTATAATAACAGAGCTGAGCGGGAAAAATACCTCGCACAAAGAATATACCTCGCTTCCGCTCAATCGCCGATGAAATCCATCGATATCAAAAAGATTCACAATAAAAAGAAAGCATTCAATAAAATAAAAAAAACAATCGTAAAAAACTCAGAATTAGTGTGTGTGTATCAAAGAGCAAACAGTACCATCCAGTCTTTTCAGTAGTCAATAAATTATAAAAGTACATATTTTTCTTCTATCGCCGTTCCTCGGGATGGGACACCTATTTTCGGCGATTTCTCGCTCTTCTGGCGATTTCTTTCTCGCGGTTATTATCTTAAATCGCTAATTATCTTAATTGTTAATTGGAAGGTAAAAAATCACATTTTGAAGATTAAATATTGTAGTTATATACCTAGTTTATTATCTTACAGGTTTTGGGAGCCCTTGGCTTCACGGAAGTGTCTCAAATATGAATTAAAAGGATAACTAAAAACACTCGTTAATTATCTAAATTACGGAGGTTTTGACTAGTTGATGATTGAATATTGCATTGTCATTGAGTTTCCACCACGGTGCAAAGTTTCAGAACTTTATATCGTTTGAAAGTGCCTGAAATATTATGTACAAGAATCCGGAAAGAAAAAAGTGATTAATCGTCTATAATTATCGTAATTACTGTGCAATTCTCGTTTTGACTTTTAAATATGATGAAGTTATGCCTTATAAACAATTGTGCACGGTTTAGGGAGAATAGCCCCTTGGGAAAGGTCTCAAATTCTGGTTTTTCTGTTAATTAAAAATACTCGTTAATTAACTTAATCCTTTGGTTGTTTAACTAGATAATGGTTGGATATTGGAGTGTCATGAGGGTTACACCGATGTGTAAAGTTTCGGGGCCCTGACATATCGGGAAGTGCCCGAAAATCGAGTTTTAAAATTCCACCCGTATAACGCCGCCAAAAGCAAGTAGAATAAAGGCCCTTTTCCATGACGCTTTTTTTCTGCGCTGAAAATCGGCACGCGGATGATGTTGGCGAGACTTTGGTTGACAAAGTTATTCCCTTTGCCGATTTTCATGCTGCCATCTATCAAAAATGTCACAAGTAATTATACACTGATAGTACAACTTTTTACAGGCACTAGATGCCCATTACTTTCGTAATATATTAATGTCTGAGGACTTATTTTGTTAATAAATAGCTGTTTTAGATTTTTTGGAACTATTAAATGGGCCACAAAAAGTGTAATTGCAATCGGAACCTGGTGGCAAGTAGAAATATCTAGTTTAAAATATATCGGGTTCTCCTTTCCATCTCATTCTCGTCTGGATTCCCATTCGTGTTAAAGTTTCTGAATAAGGCCCTAAAACTATTTTAGTACAAAATCTTTAAAGTAATTGCTTTTTAATAAAAAACGCTTTTCAAGATCGCGAGTGAGTGATCATGCTGCCATCTGTCAAAAGCGTCACAAGTAATTTTACACTGATAGTAAAAATTTTACAGGCACTAGATGTCCATTACTTTCGTAATATATTAATGTCTGAGGACTTATTATCGTGATAAATAACTGTTTTAGATTTTTTGGAACTATTAAAAGTGTAATAGCAATCGGAATGCGCTTCAAAACTATCAGATCCAATATGGATGACGCTGAAAGTCTTTCAGCGCCGAGAAAAAGTCCATCCATGCCGGGCTGAAAACCAGCTTCGGCGCGCTGGTTGAATACGCCTAGCCATTGGTCCGTAGGACTCACGTGACCACTAAAAAGAGTCAACCAAATCCGCGCGTGTTCGGCGTTCGGTATGGCGATTTTTTCTCGCGCCAAGAGGTCGCCACGCCGAAAACACGCGTATTGGGCGCTGAAAATAAGTCGCATGGAAAAGCAGCTTAAAAGCGTTTAAAAAGTTTAAAATTATTTGAAATACCTTTATTTTGAAAATAATTAGGATGGAACTGTAATTTGGTTACAAAAGATCTTTGTTTATTTGATATTGGGGCTGATTTTTTCTAATAATATTATGATCCAGTTAACAAGTTACGTATGATGAATAATTTCCTGATTGAATTTTAACCATTCTTTGTTCAGTTTTCATAATTTTTAAAGAAACCATGTATAATCCAAAATTTAATACTATGCTTTGCCTTTGATACGTAAGTAACATTTAATAGAAATTATTTCAATCAAACATTTTAATTATTATCTAAACGTTACCACCACGCCAGAAACACGAATCTGCATTGCGTTCGCATTGCAGATTCGTGTTTCTGGCGTGGTGGTAGCGTAAACAATTCCATCTACCTAAATAAAAGTTTCAATTCAATTTTAAATCATCTAAGCGTAATCTGTAGTATCTTAAAAAACATCTAACTTCTTTCCGTCTCACTTTCATTCAAAATCTCCAAAAGTTTTGTGTTAGGTTTGCAAAATTTCCCCTCTTCTTTGTAACAATGACATATACTCTTAAAGCTGCAGGAAATGTTACTGGAATGATAGTCATATCTAATAGTTGAACAGGGGTCCTCAGTTCTGAAGAGAGCACTTAGACACTTCTAATATTCAGTCTACATTTCAGGTATTGGAATCGGTATAATCTCCTTCTCTTAATTTTTCTGCCATCCAAATAGTGTTGGATCCATCATAGTTGTTTAAGATGACGATAAACTGGCAGCCTTGTTATATGGCTTGAAAGTGAGCCCGTTTAACACTCAGTGCGAAACACTCATGTATTGTTGGTGGAAGGGTCTGAGAGAGAGAATTGTTGGTGGAAGAGTCTGAAGAGAAGGTGCGCGAAACTGGACCCGTGTGTGTGTCCTATTTTCTTTCTCCAAAGAAGACTTCTGCTTCCGTCATATTTACCACGTATTCTACTCTATACGAAGAAGATAAGAATGAAGGGATCTCTTTAATTACCTTGGAAGACGTCCATAAATAACATGGTGTTTTTTCCCAAATTTGGGACCGCTCCCCTTTTGGTGGATCCTACTCCACTTGGCCCCACCCCCTTTTAAAAAAATTAGTTTCTTTAATATTAATATTTGTTTATTTATTTGATACTTTTTTGACTCGTAATTTCTCCTTGGTTATGTCGCTCTCTATGCGGCTCAATTCATATAATCCTTTCCCAGAAAATTATTTTTTTTTAAAACAAATTAAAATATTTTAATTTGTTTTATTTTTATATCCACTTTAAAAACTAATCAGAACATTTCTTCCAGATGGTACATATGTACCATCTGGAAGAAAAGTTAGGAGTAATTAAGTAATGACAGAAAATAATACATTGATTTTATTTCATTCAGAATATTCTGAATGAAATAAAAGCAATGTTATTTTCTTTTATTACTTAGTTACTCCTTTTAGTATTTTACTGTAATTTGTAATTATTCTAAACCCAATTTATTTTAAAATTATGCAAAATATGAATTTATAAACAAAATATAGACATTAAAACAGTGTTAAAAAATCCTGCTTTTTCAATGAAATTTGTTTGTTTTACTAAAAAACCTATTCCAAACTTAATTAAAGTAAAAAATAACGTTAAATATCGTTTATTTGACCCAAAAAATACCATATATGATGTATTGCATGCTATATTTTTATTTTCAAAAGTATTGATTTCAATGGAGGCCATTTTGGACGCCATCTTGATTTATAAAAAATGCTCAATATTTGCAGAGTGGCATCAATCTGTTCTGATATCTACACCATCAAATCTATCAGAAACCGTCATAAAATTCCATACACATTCCAATGCACACTTTTCGAGTTGGCACCCTGACTATTAACTCGTTTCTATAATATGCCTAGTGTTTATCATTCATATTTTTTTAACCCAGACTTTTTAAAACAATACCGTTTAAGCAATTGAAAATAATAAGAGACTCTCTCTATGTTTACAATTAATTTCGATAAAATCAGACTAAAAATTATAAATATTGGACAAAAAGTGTGAAATTTTAGTATAAAATGGCGTACATGTAAGTTTTTAGAATATGTTTTTATCAGTCTTTGAGTGATATTTCATCAAGAAAGTACTTTTTAAAAGGATAAAAAACATGTTTCATCTTAAAATATAGCGTCAATCGGTCGTTGTAATTGGATGCGTAATAATTTGATTCACAATGCTTGCTTTGTAACTGCGACCTTATCCGTTATCTGAAAAATGGAAATATTTTAAAATTTAGATTTTTTTTGAAAAATCGAAGGGCCTACTCGGAAATCCGGAAAGAATCCGGACATTTTGATTCCATATATGTGTCATTCGGTTCAGTAATTAAAAAGCCTTTCTCTGGAAACCGTTCACCAAAAACTTTTTTTTAGAATAGAGAGATAAAAAAATTTTGAATATCATATGTATTTTTTCGATGATTGCCCTGTTTTCTAAATAGGGTCTTGAATGAGGAAGTTGCATGATTTTTTTTTATTTTTTTAATCGATTCCTCTTGCAAAAATAAGCAACTACCCAAAATTTGAGGCCGATCGAGAAGTTTTTTGATTGTCAAAAAAATTAACAAAAATCCCCTTTTTAAAAGCGCGCGAAAACGCCAAGAGTTTGGATGTGACGTCATCTTATACTAAACATTGTTGTAAAGCAATGGAGTTGATGGTATTGTTGACGTCATCTTATAGTTTAAACAATAAACGTGTTCAGTCACGTGTTTTTTCTCGACTTTTAAATTAAAATATTTAATTACCTGTACATTTTTTTAAAAAACTGACTAGATATTTCATTTTACCATACAAAAAACCATACGGAACACTTGTTTGTTTTTGAAAATCTGACACATGCAACTTCCTTATTTTCAGTAAAAATTTCCTGTCTATGCACCAAAAACGTCCTTACTCATAGTTTTTTTTTCAATTTTCTCAAAACTTGGTTTTTGAACTTATTTCCTTTTTCAAACTGACGATTCAATTTCAGTCTAGTTGTCATGAAAATAAATAAGGAAAAAGGATCTGGGGATTTTAATATATATTTAAACAAGACAAATAAACATGCTAATGTATTTATTATAAGATCTATAAAGAAATTTAGCCATGCATCAATACATTCTTTTTTCATCAAATATGGACATCAAATTTCAACATTATTTAGTTGACAACATTCACTTGTTTTACATGTAAATTTACTTATTCAAGCTGCATTGAGGTATCACATTCACCTCTTTTTTAACATTATCACTAATTTAATAATTTTAATTTTATATTTGCACTTTTACTGCTTCAAATAAATAGTTCAATTTTACATTGTTAAATAAATCACAAAGTTCTTGTAAAAGTTTACATTTCCCAGTAAGAAAATATTTTACAATACTTTTTTTTTATCTAAAACAGAATTTTCAATACATTTATAAAGTGTAAAACAATGTTTTACAAAAAACGAAAAATACCCCAGTAATCTGTTACATAATTTTGAGGTAAATTATACAATTTTAGCTTAATAGTGCATTAAACATATAATCATACAATTTTAAAGACATTTTCAATCTTTCAAATTCGCTTTTAATTTAATATCATAATGCATTAAAAAAGCATCAGTTCATTATAAATTCAAATTACCACTTGTGTAAAGAAATGAACTCTTACGTAAAATAGTAATACATACATCCTACCTAAAACTAAACAATTTTGGAAATTCACATTTTCAAGTTGAATGTTAAATTTAAATCACCATTACACAGAAAAAAATTAAGCTAACACTTTCAATGACCACTTATTTAAATCTTTATTAAAATTAACAAGTGATGTAATATTATTAAAGTCCCTTATTTAAGAAAAATGAAACACAAATAAACAATTTTTTTGAATTTTTGACGAATTTAATATAACGAATTGGTTTTATAAAAGGTACGAAGAGTTCGATTTTATACAAATATAAGGTCTAATTATATAATTTTTAGGGAAGTATTTGTAATAAATATTATATCGTATGGTATCGAGAGAAGTTTTACTATTCTATTTAAAAATCAAGACTATTTATTATTATTTAAAAATAACTGCCAAGGTTGACATTAAAAAAAAGCTTAATAAATTATGTAGTAAATCCTTAAAAAACATATTATGAAAAGTGTTTCTTTATATAACAGCTTATTAATTGTAAAATCTTTTCAAAAATGCTACTATTATTTTTATTAAATGAATATTTAAGAATATTTAAATGAATATTTTAAGAAATTATATGCATAGTTTTTAGACTTATAAAATCTTCAGAATTTACGAGGCTTGTATATAAGAGAATAAAATAATTTGCCTTTTATAAATATTATTAAGAGGCTTTAAATTATGATTAGATCCACTCTCCTTCGAATGCGATTGGAAATTTTTTTCAAACATTTTTAAGATGTTCCAGAATGAATGGAATTCCAAGATAGAAAGTTTAAAAAATGATTTAAAACCTTTCATGGCGTAATTAAGAAATGGCTTCATATTTTGATAAAATATTTTTGAGAGAAAAAAATCGAAAATATATTAATTAAGCTGAAATTTCGTGTTAAAGGTACTTCAGTTGAAGTGCTTACAGAACAACTATTTGATAGTTAGAATTACAAAAAGCTAATTTGATAACATCGAGGTCTTAATAGTGATATATATGATGCAATAGAAATGTGCAGGATCAATTCAACATATCTCAATTCTATAAGTGATGCACATTTCAGAAACAAACAGTTAGTAAATATATTGAAGCATTTGGTTAAAGAAAGAAACGTTATGATTGTTATTATCCTCTCAATGAAAACTGGTTTGACTTTGGTCAAATGGATTGGATTACCTACTATTTTTTGTAGTCTTTAGGGTTAGGAAATATCAACTAAAACATGTTATTTAGAAGGACCAAGAGGTAATGATAAATCAGAGATTGTTCCTTTTGATTGCTCACAGTTTTGGTTTGCTGAATAAAGAACTCTCAGAACTAGATGAAGCTGCTGCCATTGATGCAATTAAACCAAGAATACTGGTGGGTTCAATGGCTAAAAATAGGAACAAAAGTTTTTAGCACATAATAAAAGACAATTGAGGTTCTTGCAGCAACAATGAGCTAACTCCAATGTAAAACTGCTGGAGTTATAAATGAATTACAATTATATTGAATTGAATGCTATAAAATCATGTTTCTTACTTGAATGAGTTTTTGCTTAATGCACAAAACTACCATGTTTAATTAAGTTGTTTAGATACACAAGTACTTTCTTTCTAAACTATATTTTTAAGAGATTTATAGTCGCCCTTTTTAAAATGATAGAAGGGTGTTTATGTAAAGAACTATAGGTATAAAAGATATGTTTAAGTTTTGAACTGTTAAGGCTTGTTTAGTTTCGAATAGTTCTTCCAATTGAGAAGTTTCTAACTTGACTTTTTACTAACTTAAACACATAGTAGTATAAATTCTTAACTTAGAAACTTGCTTTTAACTACCCTACTTACGAGTATTGGGATCCAACAAAGACGCTCCGTCTAAATCATCGAAAGTACTTGAAGTATCAAAGGAGGGATGAGGGGTAGCCATAAAATTTCCAGCATCACCTTGACCATGCTCACCAAAACAACAGGGTATTGAAAACTTGGAATTGAATGGTTTACCATTTGAAACAGATTTGGGAGTTGAGCACAATCCGAGATTAGATGGGCCTGTAAAAATTATAAAAGGATCTATGGAACTCTACTTTCAAATATAGTTAAGATATATTTTCTCATTATTTCTCATATTATATTTATATTTAACTAGTTTTAATTCTTTAAACAAGTTAAATTTTAAATGAAACAATAAATATGATTTGATTTTAAACAATTAGTTTGAAAAAACTTTCTACTTCAACGAAGTCAAGATAAAACACATTTTTCTTACACAACACTTTAAAAATGAAAATATGTATAATTAAATAATAAGTTCTAATAAATAATAAAGTTTATTATAATAATAGTAGTAGTATCACCCAATTAAAATATAAGCTTTAAGTTATGTAGGCAGTAAATACTTAAAGATAAAATTACCAAAAAGGAAAGATAAAATTACCAGTATGCAATAATTAGTTTACTTGAGGTACAAAACCAATTCGAAAACTGTGTCCATCTGCCTATTAATAAAAGCTTCTTCTCAGTAATGATATTAATTTTTTTCGTACCCCCTCTGTAATTTATCTGAATTAAGATTAATTCAGGAAATTAATTTCCTATTCATTTTGACAAATACATAGGGAATTGCTTTTATTCAAGACTACAAAATAAAAGATAGTTTCATTCGTAAAAATTGGTTTTAGATATCATATTTCTTAAGAGGGGAATATTACATTTAAGAAAATTTGGCATACCTGACTTTGCGTAGCTCAAAGAACCGTTAGTAGGCATGAATGATTTTGGAGTGCTTGTAAAGGAGCTTCCATTAGTTAATGATGGTGGTGTTGCAATCGGGCCATCAATATCTGAAACAAAGGGAAAAAATCTCAAAATGTAATTTTTTTTTAAAAAGTGAGAGTAAAGAAAATAATATGTTAATAAAATAAAGAAAAAAAATCTATCCCTTTTTAAATGCGTGTTATGTTTTTAAGTTTCAAAAAATAATCAAAGCATCTGGATTTGAACAAATAAAAATTTAATAATCATACCAGTAATTCCCAGCTTTCTTAAGACATTACTTGCAGCATGATGTCGGGCATCTTCGGGGGTCCGACACACTTTGTCAGACATAATTTTCTGATTTTGAGGAGGGAAACCAGGAATTGTCACCTAAGAGAAAAAATAAGCACATTTTTAGAAAGATCCAATTTCTAATTGAGATTATTTTTTTATAAAGAAAAAAATCGTGTTAGAATAGCTTTCAATTGATAATTTCCAGAGAAGGTATCGAAGAATAATAAGATCATGATCAGTAATGTTGCATAATAAAATTAAACAAATTCAAAGTAAGAAATACTATGCTAAGCAGTGCTATGAAAACCCCAAGAGAAAAATATAAAGGTACTAACCACACAGACGAAAAATATCTCTGAAGAGTCTGATTCAATGCAGGAAACACGATATTCTGGTTCACCCCAACCATTTTCAAGGCAAATGTAATTTAGGAGCTGATGAATAAATGAAAAAAATTACAATGAATAATTGAACTGTATAAATATTTTTAATGTAAAATAACAATTCTCAAGTTTCTGATAAATTTGAGAAAAAGATTATTTATGTTTTTGAAATTAAATACATAATTTCTTCCTTAGTTTTGTTTTCAAAGTTTTTATCTTAAAAAATAATTTAATTTTAGGTTTTATCTGATAAAAATTGCACAGTCTGAAGAAAAAATAACAGTATTTCTTTGTGATGAAAGTTTACTTACTTGGATTGGACGAGTTACAGTAAAGGGATTTCTTGAATTAAGATTTTGTGGAGAAAACCTTGATCTCATATTTGTGCTAGAAAATATGAAAATTTAAATGAATTTTTGATCCTATAAAAATGAAGAAGGGAAGATATTTACACTTTTCTTTATAAAATGCTTCCAAAATTCTATTGTATCTGATAATAACTTTCTTATTGGAAAAAAACCCTTAGAAATCCACTTAAGAGAGTAAAAAGTACAATTTTTTTCTTTATCAGTATTTTATATATTTTTAATTTATAGCTTTAAAGGTATTTGTAGGTTTTGGTATGCTTATGCTAAACCATCGCATGTTTATACTTACTCGGGCAAACTTGGAGAGTTTGAAAGAAGACTTAAATCAAGCCCATGCTCCAGTGCGTCAAAGCTAAAATTTCGGTAAAAGTTTGTAAGTTGGTTTCTTTTGTCACTAAGCAGTTTTTGCTTTTGGGTTTCTGGTGGCTTTGCCCAAGTTACTTCAAGCGTGCAACCATCCACACAGATTCCTATAAAAATTGCAGTCAAATTAGCAAAATATAATCAGTAACAGGGTAAGTCAGTATACCAGTGATACATCTTATAAAGTATTAAAAAATGGAAAATGATTCTTATTAAAATATGTTTATTATGATAGAAATATTGGGAATTATCTAAATAGCGAGGTTCACAAAGATTGTCGTTAAATCATACGTATTACTAAGGCGATAAATGAGGAAATGTTATGTGCTGGACCAGGGTTTTTCACCTCTCTTTGAATTTGGAAAAGTTTTGACAACTTGGCACAGTTTAATTCTGTGGACCCGGATTTTTTTTATAGATGATCAAAATGTTTTTACCTTCATACACAATTAGTGGGAAAATATGAATTAACTTTTGTTGAATTGACAAGCATTAAATGATAGTATAAATAAAGTATTTATTTCATTAATGTTACTACTACCACCATTGATAGAAGTAGTCTAGGGCAGGGGTCGGCAACCTTTTGAAACGGAAGAGCCAAAAGTTACAATTTTAAAAATTTCCCAGTTTTTAAAGAGCCACTAATTTTTTTGCTTCAATGTTATAGTTTTGCTTATTATATTTGATTTTAGTTGGGGAGCATATTTTTACACATTTTTTCTGAGTTATACCTCCTTTCGGGTTCTGGTACTTTTTTTACATCAAGTTTTAGATGACTTACATACACATTGTAAATTAATTTTTGTGAATTATTTCAAAATTTTGTAAACTAAGTAAATTCCTAGAAAAATTGGAGGATATGGGGGTCCTCCCCCAGAAAATTTTTTGGAAATTTCTTCTTCAAAATAGCTTTGTAGCTCATTTTTAGGCCTTTTTGGATTGCACCCAAAGAGCACCTCTCATTTTTTAAGTGGCAGAATTTTCAAGGAAAAACAGTATAATTAAAATAAACAGAAAACTTTAAAGAGGGGGCAGGGATCCCACTCCAGAAAAATTTTGGAAATTTTCTCCTAAAAGTAAATAGTTTTTTAATTCGTTTTTTAGAACTTCCATTATGACCAAATGAGGATCACTCCTTATAAATCACAGAATTTTCAAATAAAAACGGCACACATTCCAAAATTTTGAGGAGTGTGGGAGTTCTCCCCCGAAATTTTGGAATTTTTACTCTTAAAAGTAGAGTTTTGACTCATCTTGAGAACTTTGGGTTACACCGCTCCTTGTGAGTATCATTGATTTGATTAGGTACTTAAAAATATATTACTGATTTTTTAATTGTTTAATAATAAATTATTAATTTTTCGTATGGAACTGGAGAGCCGCAACTTTACATCGAAAGAGCCTCATTTGGCTCGCGAGCCGCAGGTTGCCGACCCCTGGTCTAGGGGGAAATGAGCCTAACCGAATTCAGTTCACTTTAAAAATGATGAAATATAAATATGTTACACAAACCATCAAACTGTTCTAAAGCACATTCGGCATCCTCCCTTTTGATGAAATGAATAAAAGCAAAATCTTTCATCTTCTTTACCCGTTCAATTCTTTTTGTGCCTCCCATAGAAAATAAGATATGGAGATCCTCTTCTGAAGTCAATGCAGACAAGTTTCGAACATAGAGTACTTTAACCTTCGAGGTAAAAAGTAAAAAGCAATCAAGCATACTATTTTTAAATTTCATATTATTATCATCCTATTATTTGTTCATTACACAATAAATATATGGAACATATGCTAAAATAAATAGTCCACTGAAAATAGCGAAAAAAAGGGCCGAACCTCGTACAAATTGCAATAAAAGGTTTCTCAACGGTTTTCACTTAGGAATGACCTCAATAATAACATACTAAAAATCGGCCAAAATCAGCTGGGGGGAAGTTTAATTTTTTTTAAATTTTTAAAAAATGGCCGAAAAAATATTTCAAAAAATCAAATTATAAAAATAGAGACTTATGATACATGTTTATAGGCTATTTTTCAGTGCTGAATACGAATATACCATTTAAATTTTAAAAAATTTAAAATTTCAATTTTTAAAAATTAATTCAAAATTTGGAAAGTCGAAAAAATTAAAACATCGCTCAAAACCACAAAATAATTGCAAAAGAAATAATTTAAACGGTTTTCAATTAGAAATGACTTAAATAATAACATACTAAAAATGGAAGAAAATCGGACAATAAAAAGTTTAATTTTTTTCAAATTTTAAATTTTTTTGGCCTCAAAAATCGACCTTTTTAAAAATTCTTGTTAAAAACGTTTGAGGCATTTACCAAGGTCATTTTTCCATGGATGTTGTAGGTATATACCTCTATAACATAAAAAAAACCACAATTGGTGATTAAATCATTAGTTAATTAATTAATTTATAAAAATTAACGTTGAAAATACAGGTAGAATCTTTCAATCAAGTAATAAGGAAAATATTTAGACAATATTTGGTAATAAATCATTTTGAAAATAATTAAATTGAAAAAGGACAAAATATCTTTCAAAAAATTAAAATTTTAAATTAATTTAAAAAATTTAAATTTTTTAAAATTTTTAAATTTTGTAGTATATGCATGTGATACATGTCTCTAGGCTATATTTTAGTGCTGTTTACGAATATCACGCCAACTTTTCAATAAAATTTAAATTAACTGTGGAAAAATTGAAGCATTTTTCTCAATAATTTTGTTTTTTATGCTTCAATTTTTCCCCAGTTAATTTAAATTTTATTGAAAAGTTGGCGTGATATTCGTAAACAGCACTAAAATATAGCCTAGAGACATGTATCACATGCATATACTACAAAATTTAAAAATTTTAATAAATTTAAATTTTTTAAATTAATTTAAAATTTTAATTTTTTGAAAGATATTTTGTCCTTTTTCAATTTAATTATTTTCAAAATGATTTATTACCAAATATTGTCTAAATATTTTCCTTATTACTTGATTGAAAGATTTTACCTGTATTTTCAACGTTAATTTTTATAAATTAATTAATTAACTAATGATTTAATCACCAATTGTGGTTTTTTTATGTTATAGAGGTATATACCTACAACATCCATGGAAAAATGACCTTGGTAAATGCCTCAAACGTTTTTAACAAGAGTTTTTAAAAAGGTCGATTTTTGAGGCCAAAAAAATTTAAAATTTGAAAAAAATTAAACTTTTTATTGTCCGATTTTCTTCCATTTTTAGTATGTTATTATTTAAGTCATTTCTAATTGAAAATCGTTTAAATTATTTCTTTTGCAATTATTTTGTGGTTTTGAGCGATGTTTTAATTTTTTCGACTTTCCAAATTTTGAATTAATTTTTAAAAATTGAAATTTGAAATTTTCAAAAATTTAAATGGTATATTCGTATTCAGCACTGAAAAATAGCCTATAAACATGTATCATAAGTCTCTATTTTTATAATTTGATTTTTTGAAATATTTTTTCGGCCATTTTTTAAAAATTTAAAAAAAATTAAACTTCCCCCCAGCCGATTTTGGCCGATTTTTAGTATGTTATTATTGAGGTCATTCCTAAGTGAAAACCGTTGAGAAACCTTTTATTGCAATTTGTCCGAGGTTCAACTCTATTTTCAGTGGACTAAAATTCAAAATAGAGTCTAACTTTAGAATATAATATGCATTTTTCAAAAATAAATTTCTTAATATCCCTTTTAAAAACTTGTTTATGGTAGAAATCTTGCTTCTTGGAAGTATTAGGATCAAAATTCATGTATTACATTTTTATCCAGGAGAAAACACATCAATGGGTACAAAGCACAACTAATGGAACACCAATACAGCAAGGATTCCCTTCTAAGTATAAGTTTAAGAAATTTCTCAAAAAATATTTTGATTTAAAATACATTGTAATATTCTAATTTTAGATACATCCTTTGGTTAACATTATCCTTATAGCAATATTCGTCTCTGAAACAAATTGTTTTAGTCATTTACCTTAAAAAGAAGTAAATTAAAAATCCTTAATTACCTTAAAAGGAAGTAAAATAATAAATTAATAAAGAAGAAATCATTCGGAAAAAGAGTGAGATAAGTAAATGAAGAGGTGTTATTCAGAAAATAGAAATCCACTCATGGAGAAATGTTAATGGCATCAGTGGCATGGATATTACTGAAAAGAGCATGCGCAAAGGGAGAAAGGACAAAAGGAGAAGATTTCATGCATTTTCATTCATTCAATAAATACATACCGTAAGCAAACATGCTTCGTGTAAACTTTGTCTCCTAGTAGATCTCAAAAACTAATAAAGAACAAAAAATGCAATGTATAAACACATCTGAGCACATCTCTAAATAAAAACTGCATGCAATAAAATTCTTCAGAACACTCTCAAAGCCTTGGTTAACTTATCAAACTTCATCCTTAAAGAAACAACACGTTTATTTGTTCTCAAAGGTCTGTGTTCATTTCTTGAAATTTACAGTATCAATTTCCACATAATCAGATATAATCTAGAATTTTATGCAATTATTAATCATGTGATTTTTCTTCTCTTTTTTTCAAACATTTTGCTGAGGAAAGAAATATTAACACAATTGATAAAATTAATTACTACCATCTAATTTTGAAAAAAAAATGCGTTCCATTAAAAATAATAGAATATATTTAAACACCAGTTTTGTAGAAGTAATTATTTTTATTACTTAGGAATTAATTTTGAAAATAAAATCTTTTTAAAATCAATTTAATTATTTTTTTAATGTATATCTGAATGATTTTTCAAAATTATAAAAATTCGATTTGTTTTTAAGATTAAATTCTAACAAGAAAACTTTTAAAGTTCATAATGAATCAACAAAATATTAAAAGGAGAGAGAGAATAGTAATGAATATAAGGAATACATACTCTTTTCATAGTTTCATCTTCAACCTGTGCTTCAGGTTGGGCCCAATCAACAGCAATTTCATGATCGAACAATTTTACAGAACTGGATATCAGCTTACGTCTGGCCATGGCTGCAGCTCGATGACTCTCATATTCAACAAAAGCGAACCCCCTATTCTTGGTTTTGTCCAAAATACTACTGTAAAGTATAACTTTCGATACACCTTCAGTAAACTTACTGATTTCATTCATGATTTCATCTTTGCTCTTTTCTTTTGGTATGCCCCCGATGAATAGCCGGCAGTTGTCAATTGATTTACAAACTCCAATGTGTCGATTCGGGCGAATTTCATAATCATCTAATCCTTTGATAGCTTTCGTTGCATCTTCTATATTTGTATAAGTTACAAACGCGTATCCTCGATTTTCTCCGTTGTATTCCATCATTAATCGAAGCTCATAGATCTTTCCAAACTGCTCACACAACGGTACAAGTTCATGTTCATACACATCTCTCGGCAGTTTCCCAATGAATATTTCAGATCCTTTTGCTGGTGGTGGTCCAATCCATCCAGGAGGGGGGCCATACTTCCTTTGTCCATTTTCTTGGACAATTCCATAGCCAGTTTTCTCTGAAAGAGACCTTAATTTCATATCACGAAATACATCAGCCATTTTCATTTGTACTTTCAACATATAAAGCCAAAATCGTGCAACAGCTCTTTAAAAAATCTTTGGAATGCGAGATGATAAAAAGGATCAAAAGATATTTTATGAATGTCGTAGCCAATCACTTCCTCACAAAAAATTCAAAAAATAATTAAATCTATTGGTCATTTTAAAATTGGACACGCCTACAACAGAAGACATTTAAATATAATTAAATCATAATTGGATTAAATATATTTAAATAGAATTATCTCATTGAAAAAATAATTGATTAATAAAAAAATTCTTTAAGAGAATAGGAAAGCATCCTCAAAAAGAAGATTTGTGTAACTAATTAGGTCTACCTTTTATTTTTTTAAATGGATAGAAAAATATGAAAAAGTTTTTATTGAGAAAATGGGTTTTTAATTAATCGTGATTAGATTTAATACTATTTTGAAAAAGTACCATAGAAGAAAATTAGTTTTTGCATATTCCTCACGGGGGGGATCATGCTGTTCTCAAACATCTCTTGACCTTTCCTGGGTGATTGGTTGTGGACAGACAATAGGAAGTCACCTGATTGATATTTTAATTCAAAAATGTCACTTTTAATTAGCACTATGATTGCATGGCATCACTTAAATTATCGCAGAAATATTTACTGGATGCATTTATTTTGGACTTTTTATTTGTTTTAAAAGGAAAGATTCTACGAAAAAGTTATCCTACTACGATTGTAATACACGGTATAAAAACATTTTATAATCATTGCTTTATTATGCTCACGTTTATTATATCATGTTACTTTTTTTTCTCCGTATGCGTATAAAACTAATGGATGAACTTAAGTTAGAGGGCTGTGTCTGATCTTTATGAAATTAATTACAAAATCTTTACTACTTTCTTTTGCGAAAGTTCTAAAAGTAAAAGTTCATAAATCAGAGGTTCTCAACCAGTGGATCATGGCCCAATGAGGGGTTGCGAAATGTCGGAAAAACAAAAATAATTCAATTATTGTTATAATTAAAAGAGACAACACACACAATTTGTACACACTTTACAATTTTTTACATTAATAATTTATTGTTAAACCTCAATATGTTTGGAATTAACTTATTTCTGAATGTTTATGTTTATTATAAGGTGACATACGCTTATTTACCAATTAATGTAGGTTTTTAAAATTTGAATCTCAGGGGGCTCGGCACTATAACTAGTGTGAAACGGGGACCAAAGTGTCTTAAAGATTGAAAAAACCTAATCAAAATCATACCTTTCTTTATGAATACTAACACATAAATTTTACTTTTAAACCAAAATAAATCATGAAAATAGATTATAATTGAAAGCTGAAAACCAATAATGTAAATTTTTACACAAAACTTTAGATTTTAATTAAGTTTTTAAATTGATAAACATAATTGAAAACAAAAATATACCTTTAATCAGATTAGAAGATTAAATTATAGTTTAATCAGAACAACATTAATAAAATTTTGTCAAGAAGAAGTTGTCTATAATTTAAAAATGCAGAACTTGCAAAATTAAATTAATTAATTACATGCATTAATATTAGAAAAGTAGTTGAAGGAGAAAATTAGTACCTTTAATTCTCATTGGTATGACACCACTCATCTGTATGGAAAGGATTCAGCTTTTTGAGTCGAACTGCACTTGCACAAATAAGACTGATAGATGAGTGGTGTTCTAGATCCTTCTGATTTATCGAAGGTTATATTCTTGCTTGCAAATATTTTCTACCTTACACAAAAAGTAACAACTACGTACAGAATAGCCGAATATGGAACATAAGAACTCCAGTTCTTGATGTTGAAGAACCATAATACATGTAGACTATTAAATCAATTCATAAAAATGAATTTTTAATTTTCAAGACAGAAGTTATTAACGCAAGTAAAATATTTATTAACTTTTGTGATGCCTTTATAAAAATAATTATTTGCCATAAAACATTTTGATTAATAAATTTTTGAAAATATCCATTTCAAAATTGCTAGCATCTTGAAACATAATCGAGTTATACTAAATTTAACTAAATTATTCCATTATTGGTTCCTATCTCCTTAAATATTTAAGATTTTCATTAAACTTCGAAATTATGAAAAGATATTTTAAAAGTAACTTTTAATCGAGAATCAAACTACATTTCTGATTATTTCACAGCACACAAGTAAAAATAGAAAGATTACAAAAAAATTAAAAATTGTTATGAAATTTAGTCATAAGGGGGCAGGGGGTATCATATGGAGTGAGAAAACAATGCCGTCAAACACTCACTGGATAAAAAAAGGATAAAAACGCCATAAATTATAAAATATTTTATTTCGGCTTAGCTTACGGCACAAATAAATAAATAATTTAATTTAAATAAATAATAATTTAAATTTTAAAGTTAACAAAAAAATGCAATGATAGAGTCTAGAATGTTTTGAGCGGAAAAGGGGAAAGTAAATTTGTCAATTAATGCACTTATTACGTTCTTAAACTAAAGATTTAATTATGTTAGGATAGTTTAATTTATTTTTTCCCTTTATTTTGCTAACTTTACTTGAAATTTGAATTCGATAATAAGTTGATAAGGTGTATGAATGAGCATAGGAACTAAATTTTATTAAGAGTGCGGGAACTAAACAATAAAGAAATTTGTTATTCCAAACAGCGGTTCTTAAACTTTGGATCGCCACTGGAAGACATCGCTCCCCCCCAAGATTTTGAAGGGGTGGGATTTCCCGTCCTCCCCCAGAAAATTTTTACGCTTGAAAGTAGTGTTTTAACTCATTTTGAGACCCTTTGGGTTACACCGCTCCTTGTGAGTCACTGTATTTTTTTATGGAAAAAATACAGTATAAAAAATTATGTCCAAATTTCGAAAGAAATTTGAACCCCTAACACCACCCCCTTATATACGGCTCTGGAAGCACACATAAACATCCTCCAACTATTTAGTAAAATAAGTAATTATAAAACCAAGTTCCTTTTAGTTAAAAATAGAAAGAAGCATAAATTACTATTTTTCCTAAAATTTTCCTTTATTCGTTCATGAAAGAAAATAATATGTTTATTTTTGTTAATAAAAAATATTGGGGGGGGGCTTAGCCCGCTTCTTCAAACATTGGGGGGGGGCTCAAAAGCCCCTTCAAACCCTAATGGAGTCGGCGCCAATGTGAATGAGAGGAAGTTAGGAGGATCTCTTTTCCAAACAACAAATACGAGACTTATGATGATTTATGTGTGTCGCCATCTACATTAGGTGTTGTATACTGAAATCAATTATGTTCAAATCCATTGAATCTGATATTGAAAAAATACATAAAAGGCTTGCAATCAGCGTTATAAATTTCTCAACTGCATTAAAGAAAAATTAGAGGGAAAAACACAGTTTAAATTAAATTTAGGTAATGAATAAAGAGAAGGAAATAAAAATATAACAATTAAAATTTACATTTTGTTCTATAGAACAACAAGCTGTTCAAAAAACGTAAAGTTTGATTTTTAAATATTTTTTAACTTTAATAAATATAATTAGCGTAACAATATAATAAGTGCACAATTTTTAAAATATTTTTATTGGAATAAAAATAATACTAAAAGACAAATATAATAAACCCATATTTTTATGTGCATGATTATAATGCCTTTGAAATATGATGTAAAAATTAATTAAAAAGTCATATCTCTAGGGGTAAAAAAAGGAATAAAAAGAATTTCAAAAAGTGATCAAAAATAAATTCTGTCAGAAGTGGGATTCGAACCCACGCCCACATTCGTGGACCAGAACACTCAACCCAGTCGTACTGGTAAGGTAACCTTGAGTCTGGCGCCTTAGACCGCTCGGCCATCCTGACATGTCCACCAGAGTAAAAATAATAGTCAGTTCTCTGTGCTTCATTTGAAATTTGTTTAAAATAGCTTTTATTGTGCTTTTATTAAAGCCACGGAACCAGCTTTTGCTTTTTATAGAGTACATTTTGTTTTGACACTGGATATTACAAAATATTATTCCGAGTCCATATTCTTTTTATTATCTTGAATATCAAATTCTAACTGAAAGCATGAAATATATCCTTGGAATTCTTCACACTGTTTATCATATAAAAAAGTTTTTAGGATGAGATATATTCGTTTGTTTACTTGTCCATCATTATGAAAAAATGGTGAATTTCTGACTTACATTCCCCTCACTATCGATATGGGTCTAAGATTTTTCATAATTCAATTAAATCTTCTTGATCTTATAATGTGGAAAAAGTAGTGAATTATACTGCTTCAAGTACTAAAAGGGGGGGGGTCGGTCTCAGTGGCGGATCCAGGATTTGGTTTTGGGGGGGGCTAAGAATTTTCACAATCCAATTGAATCTCCTTGTTAATGGTAATACGGAAAAGGTAGTGAATTATCCTACTCAAACCCCTAAAAGAGGGTTCTGGGGGTCCTCCCCCAGAAAAATTTTGGAAATTTAAGTCAAAACCCCACTTTTTCAACTCGTTTTGGTACGCCTCATCCAAATTTCGGATATAGAATTTTTGCGTTTTGACAAACTTAGTAAAATATTAGACGTTTTGGGGGGGGCTTCAGCCCGAAAGCCCCCCCCGTAGATCCGCCACTGGTCGGTCTGGGGTCATAACTAAGAAATAAAATAAAAACAAACATTTCTTCAACTCGTTTTGGTAGGCCTCATCCGAATTTCGGATATAGATTTTATGGTAGAATTTTTGTGTTTATTAATATAAAATTAAAGTTGTAAAATAGAGCTACGTTACAAAAGTACCAATGGGGTCTGGGCAAGACCCTCTATATATACATGGCCATCCAACTCCGGGTGATGACGTCAGACGTGGGTGAAAATTGCCATGTTAAGTCTATGGAGTGACGTCAAAGATGAGTGAAAGTTATGACGTTGCATGGCCGAGTTGGGAGGCCTTTATATAGAGGGTCTTGGTCTGGGGCCCTTCCCCAGAAATGCTTTGAAAATTTGACCTTAAAATAACAGGGTTTTAACTCACCTTTAGTGCATTACTAAATCATTAAATGCCATATATAAAGCAGAGTAAAACCTTTTTTTGGGGGGGGACTATGAAGCAAAGTCCCCTAGCCCCCTGGATCCGCTTAGTGCTGGCAAATGAAATTACTATATAAGAAGTGTACTTAATGTTAAGTTTTGTAATGTAATGTAACAAAAAGGTGATCCCGGAAAAAGGGGGGAAGTGCTTTTTATGACAATTAGGTACTTTTCCCTAAGCCGGGGGCTAATGTTGCCAATTGTCCTCAAACCAAAGCGAATGTCTTTGTAAGAAATTTGATGGAATTCTCCATTATTTGGAGATTTTTTGCTTGCGCCTGGCTTCCAGAAAAGTATCCAATTTAATTACTAGTTTTTTTCTCAGAACCTTTACCTTCATTATATTATTATACGTTTTTACAAATTGTGTCAGATAAAATATAAAAAAATTATGAAAAAGATGCTACATTTTATATGCCCCCTAATTCTTTTGATTTTTCTTACTTCAAAGGCTATTGCGGTATTACACTAAGTTATCCCAATGACCCTAAAAATTTTAAAATTATGTTTATATTTACAGTATTCATACTTATCAATTTTATAATTTTGACATGATAAAACAACCAACAAAAATATTGTCTTCTCAAGAAGGATTTGATGAAAAGCATGGGAGAAAAAAAACTGTCCAGAATAGAAATTGATTATGGCTTACGTTACCTTCTTATTATCCATGTGTTAATTTTTCCATCTTATCCTGAAGAAAATTGGAAGGACAAATTTCCATCTCTAGGCAGAAAATTCACTCATGATGACAATAATGAAAAAAATCCCATTTAAGAATAATTGGAAAAAATTCTAAAAGAGTAATTTTTTCTGGGTTTTGAGTTAATAATTATAAAACCTTACCTCTGAACTTTCTATGATTAAAGTAGTATTTAAATACGGAATTTTATTTAGTCCCATATAGGTATGTTCACATCACACCTCAGTGAAATTTCATCTTAATATTTTTAAATAACAGTAACTAATATAACCATGCTATCCTGATTTCTTCCCTCTAATTAACAACTTTTTTTAAAATTATTTCTCAATAAAGTATAAATGTTGGCTGACCAGGGCCATCTTAGATGTGAATGCAGTTTGAAATTTAAATTGATTCATGGAGTTCCCTCAAATAAATCAAAAGACTAGAATATAACGCTTTTTTTGATGAAAGCGTTATCTTTGACAAAGGGATACATCTACATAATACATCTATAAATTAAATTTTACTTATTAGCAGAGCATATGCTTAGATAGGTCAACTCCAAATATGGGTAAAAGATATTTGTATAACTAAGGTTAAATATTTTTTCTCCTGAATTAAAGTCAATAAGTAGCGAGACCATAAATATAAGACAACTCACTATTTATTCAACAATAAATGATTATATGAACCAACACATTTACAACGTAATTTGGTAGTTGCATCAACAAATTACAATGCAGTATCATGCAATGCTTTTCCATTTCATAATTCTTTGATCTTGCAGATGTACTATAAAAAACATTTAATCAGCAATGGATACAGATCAATGCTGTAATTAACTGATTTTGTAGTGTGAAAAATTACTCTGTCTCAACAAATCATAACTTGATCTGACAAGACTTGCTGCTTTAAAAAATGGAAAGCTTTTATTTTTCACACTTTTTCAGTGAATGTTTAAAAAAAAACTTGCATATAAACTTGCTATTTAAAATGTTAAAACACAATAGGCTTCAAACATTAAAATGTCAAGTGCAACTAACACAACTATGCTATAACACAATTACAGGGAAAAATGCACAACACAAGGGACTAGAATTGTGAAACGGCCAACCCAGACACCCAACAATAGGAAACAGTGGAACTCGGGCATAATCAACAGTAATCTTTAAACATTGGAGAATTTCACATAAATTGTTAATAAAATCAGAGGTAAATTGAACCTAGCAAAAATTTTTTATTTTTAAGCATAGTAATTGAAAAATATAAGAGCTTGCATTCTGAAAAAAGAAAACCTAATCGGCTCACTACCTTTTTATGAGAACAACAAATGTAAATTAAAAATAGTTGTTTTTCTTTTACACCATTTATTTTTTAAAAATAATAACAATACAAAATGAATCAATTCAAAATAATACAATAGTTTTATTTTAAAATGGCACAATTATCACAATTTCTTTCTTTTTTTAGACTCACTTAAAGGAGTTTAGCACTAAAAAGGGTTTTGTAAATTGCAAGCATCATGCTATTAACTTCATAAATATGACAAAATTGGAGAAATTATTTGAAATTTAGTACAAAAAATGAAACATTGAGATAAATTTAATTTATTTTTAAGTTAAGATTTGTTTCATATGCATTTAAAATTTCCAAGCTTGAGATGAAAAAACACGAAAGCATCACAACTTTCATAAGTATTCAAGGGAAATGGGATATAAAACTTTCAATACACAAAATATACAAATGGATGCAAAATAATCTGGAAAATTGCTTTTCAATTTAAATATGATCAAGTAGATGTTATGATACACAGTTTTTGGAATTAATAATGAAATAAGGCAATCGCCATATTTTGGATTAAAAATAAATTGGTTGATCATAAAAATTAAAAACTTTTTAGCTTTATATATTTTAACAAGCTCATAATATTCAAGTCACTCTAGAAATAAAAAGATGGAAGATTTCAAGGTAACTTATTAATTCAGCCTATGTAAGAATTTAAATAACACATGTTTTTTAAAGATGACAATTTAAATTAATGTAACCAATTAAAATAAATGTATCTACTTAAAGCTATGCTAGTAAATTTTAACTTTTTACATAACTTATTCTAAGCTTAAATGGTTAAATTCCTACTAACACAACAAATTCACTCAGTCAATAAGGCACTTTTTTGTCCATGAGGCTACACCAACGGTAAGTCAGCAAGTCAAGTTTTGCTTCATAACTAAATTAATTTTAATTCTTACATTGCATATTGAATCATAATTTTTTTAAAAAAATTATTTCAGAAAAGTATTGTTACATTCACTGTAATGAAGTAAAGGTTATTCAAAATATATTGGGAATAAAATTAATAAGAGAAAAACTAACATAAAGAAGACCATGGAATTTAACTAGCTGACTTACTTGAAGTGCCTCATTAACAGAAACGTACCCAATTAAGTAACATGTTTTAAGTTTTACTTCACAAACACTTATGAGCAAGGAGATGAGCAGAAAGTTGAACATATCTGGATAACAATTCTCATTGTGTAAGAGAAGGAGCAGGCATTGACAAAATAGGTTATTTTACATAGTTAGCAAGCCTGCTTGTGACACCTTTATCCACTACACATCAGCATATAAATTTGTTTATTTAACAAATAATTGTAGAGAAAAATTGTATTATGTACAATACACTGAATGCAGTACGATGTGTCAATAAGTGATACACAAAAATGGCAGGATTCATTGTATGCAGACATTGACCGGGATGAGAAGAAAGTGGATGAGCACTGATTATCATTTTAAAACACTAACATACATACAGAATCAAATAAATAAAAACATAACAATTTTGGAATATACAAGAGAAAACTGGTGTAACCATGAAGGCATAATGTTAATGAAAACAATCACATAGCTCAGATGGTGTTTTAAATTATAAATAAAATATAAATGCATGAACGTATAAAAACTATAATTTTATCTATCCCAATACAAAAGATGAAATAAAAATTACAGATGACGATTCTCTCACAACGAAAGCATGTGCTAAGATTACATAAGTGTTTAACACTGACTAAAGCACACAATAATTTTTCTACAAGATCACAAAAAGTTTTCAAAAAATACCAGGAAGCTGGAGAAAACTTTTAAAATTACTTCCAATTTTTTACAAGTTCTTTCAGTGGGCACATACAAAACATTAATAAACGGGAAACACAAGAAAACATGTTAACACTTGTTATATACAGATTTTAAACACTACTTGAAAAAAAAACCAATCAAATGAAACTTTAACTATACATTTTGGCACCTAACTAATTTTAGTTCATTAAATTTACTCAGTTCTTAATGAACAATAAGTTTGAAAACATTAAAGTAAAATCTGACTATGATTTCTGAAATCAAAATTTCATGATTACACCATCTATTGTTCTAGAGAAGCATTTCTATGGACAAAAGGTTTGCACTGGAAAGCTGTACTGATGTTTAGGCAATCACAGCTATTCAAGGACCTGTTTAAGCTGTTCATCATTTTCGGATACTTGTTCTAAATTGAAAAAAAAAACCATATATAATAAGCATATCAAGAGTTCAAATTAAATGAATACTGCAGTACTATTCAAGAAATTTAAAATTGAATTTAGTGAAAAAGAACACTTTCTCAAATTATTTAATAATGAAGTATTCTTTCATAAAAGTATATTTTTAAAATTTATCACAATACAATGTACAATGAAAATAATTTTAAATTGTTTTAATATTTAACTTGAACAATAAGGTAGTTTCATTACGTATTTTTTATTTCAAAAATTAAATTATCTTAAAATACATTAAACAACATTTTATAGTACAATTTCCAATATTTATAATATAATTTTTTTTATAAATTTATATATTATACCTGTTTTATAAGTGGACTGCACTAATACTGGTGTGGTGACATCACTTAAATGGCCAGGTTCACTGTCTGGATAGGAAAAAAAATACATTTATTGATTACTATAGGATCAGTTTTCCAAAATGAAAGCACCCTAGTTCATTTAAAAAAATTACTTTTACATTTAAAAAAGCTTATTGTACCAGTATTTATCAATTTATGAATTTTATATTTAGGGCTTTAAAATTTTAAATTAAGACATTCTGTATATTTGCACTTAAAAGGCATTAATAACTAATATTGGAAACAGCAACTATAAAAATTGAATGACTAAATTTCAAAAGCTATTATGAGAAAATCTTATAGAGAAAGAAAACAATGAACCTTGAGGATGACTTGATGGAATGCAAAGTGACAGGTTCCGAATTTCTTGTTCCATTGCCTGAAAACCAGAAGATATATATTATTTATGCAAGCACACAGCTTTTGTGTAACATTTGAATATTAGTTGTAGTAGAACTCACAGTAGCGTATATAAAAATTTGGGGCCCAAAATTGTTAATCAACCACTCCAATGCATATTATATATAAAAACTGTGATTAATAAAATAAAAATTGATATTAATGAAGTGCGAAGTACAGAATGGGGTGTGCGGGTACTCACCCAGAAAATTTTTAGAAATTTGACTGAAAACAGGGTTTTAACTGGGTTTTTTTGTACATTTAGTCCAAATTTTAGACATGCATTTTTAGGTAGGATTTTAATTTTGATGAAAGTATAGAAAAAAATTGAAAATAAGACAGTTTCAAGTACTAAAGGAGGGTTTGGGAGTCCTCTCCCATAAAAATTTTGAAAATTTGACCCTAAAAAAGGGTTTTAACTGGTTTTTTGTACATTTAGTCCAAATTTTGAACATGCATTTTTAGGTAGGGTTTTAATTTTGATGAAAGTATTATAAAAAATTGAAAATAATACAGTTTCAAGTACTAAAGGGGGGTTTGGGGGTCCTCCCCGAGAAACTTTTTAAAATTTTTAATAACAGGGTTTTAACGTGTTTTGGTATGCCTAGTCCGAATTAAGGGGTGGGGGGCAGGCCCCATTAGGGGGCATCCATAAATTACGTGAGGTCAAAAAGGGGGGGAGGGGTTTGGAAAAATCTCACCAAGGGGGGAGGGGGGGGGTCGGTGAAAAACTCACGTCAACTTTTTAAGTTCGAAATTAAACGATTTTTTTTAAGTTTGAGAAAGGAATAATACCCACAGATAAGATACTGTGGTGATTTTTAGGCGGAATAATGTTCTTTTCCTCAAAATGCAAACGAATTGGATAGAAAATTATTTTTAAAGGTTGTAGGTAAATCTCACTTGGGGGGGAGGGGGGTCCAGCAAAATCTCACTAAATCTCACCAAGGGGGGAGGGGGGGTCCAGATTTTGGAAAAAACACCTCACGTAATTTATGGATGACCCCTTATAAACGCCAATGAGAACTTCAATATTCTAAATCAATTGTAACCTGACCCCATTTGGATAATTGGATTTTCCCTAAAAAAAATTCTATTCCATAGGGTTCTTGGCCAGCTAATACTTGCTTTAAAGTATGGTCAACCAAGCATCTGAGCTAAGATCTTAGCTTTTAGACTAAGCATTGGACCAGAAATAGGGTTTTTCGTAGAACTTTGCTGCAAAAAATACTTGAAAAAGGGATCTTTTAAATCTGTTTTTGCCTTCATTAATTTTCTTGAAGAACTTCTATCTTCGTTTTTCAAGTACTGTTTGAAAGTTGAATTATGAAATATTCGGATATATATTCGGATAATCAGGGGTTCAGATAATTGGGGTTCTACTGTAACTTGTTTTTTTTAACCAGAAAGAAAAGCATTTTTAATTAAAACTATAATTAAATTTTAATACCTCAATTTTTATATCCCGTGATGTAACCATCTTCTCAAATGACTCTTGCAGCATTTTTTCAACTAGGTCAGTAGCATTTTTATTATTCAAAATATAAGCTTTAGGAATTTGATCGAACTGGAAAATAAATAAAACAGATTAAATAACATAATTTAATTTAAATACAATCATATTAATATCACAACCTCAAAATTAAAAATACTCCTGTTCATAAAAAATGCAAAACCATGAAGGACTAGTTAGATTTTGATGAAATTTACACAGCAAGTGATCTTTGTGGACGCAAAAAAATTATAAAATTTTCAGAACAAAATTAAATATCGAAAATAGGTGTTAAGAGTCGTCCATATGCACTGCAAAGAAAGCCTCTCTATACAACAGGCTATCCAATCAAACTGATTGTAATTTTGACTTAGGAGGTGATTTCTATCAAAGATTCATCACAAACCCAAATTTTGCCAATATTGGCAACATAATAAACATTTTGAGCATGAGGAAAAATCAACGAAATTTTAATCAAGCTCCATCTAAAAAATTACATCTAAAAATATTTTTTCCATACACACAAATAAGTGTTCCCTGCTTCCATTTCATTCAATATAAAAAGATATCTTTAGAATAGGATTTTATAAATAAGAGAAAGAAATTTTTCAGGTTGTTTGATTCTTTGGTACAACAAATTTTAAGCTAAAACACACTACTTTTTTTAGTGTTTTCTACTTCGGAGTCTTCTAATTATTTTAATTAAATATTTGCAAAACAAGAACTTTCTTGATACTTCTTTCCTAACATGCTTAAAATTTATTGATTTGAGTTGAATGTTGCAATGTCATTAGTTAAGAACCTTCTTATGAGTTTTTAAAACTTTTAAAGCAGGATAAATTAAATTCAGGCTTTTTAAAAACTATTCATGATGTGCACAATAACAATAGAATAAAAAATGGATAACTTTTTAAGAAAAAATCTTTAGAGATTATTGCAAAATGACACATCAGTGGAAATAGAGATATGTACACAATGTCTCATTTTTGTGGATTTTTTCAATTTATAATTTATGTAGTTAATTTTGTGAATGACCTTAACAGTATAATTTATTATCAACAATCAATCTTAACCTATCATTTAAAAATGAAACAATTTACCACAAAGATAGTCAAAGTAACTATTATGACACAATAATGTAGCACTTGTACACAATCATTCAAAGACTTTTCAGTTATGAACATTTAATTGCTAACTTTTCTAACTAGTTTAATTTTAGACAAGTGAAATCATATTAAATTGCAGTACAAAGGCTATAAGAGATGAAAAAACTAAAGTTACAGATTTCAAAACTTTTATGAATAATAAGTTTCTGAAAGGCTTACCCATTAATTTAATATTTTAAATACATACCTTTCTTAAAAGTGCAGCAAAAAGCATGAGTACATCATGGCATTGTTCAACTGATTGCAAAGAGTTGCTGCTTTCTATTTGGATATCTTTATGAAAAATATCTTGATTTATCAAACGCATAATAACCTCAGAGACCTAGAATAAATTAAATAACATTTAAGATATTAAGGAAAAAATTACCCAGATAACTTTAAAACTAAATATACATGGTTTGTATCAGATAGAAAATGGTAAATTTGATCATCACATTTTACTTTTTACATTTTTTTAACACAACAAATTAGAAGATGATCAGATCAGTTTTGTAATGAGTTCATGTTTGTGACCAGTCTTTTGTTTGTAAAATTGGAAAGTTAATTAAATAGAAGTTTATAAAAGGATCATTTGACTAGTAATTTTTACATGGTTATTCAATTATTTTGCGACAGAACACTTTAAGTATTATGTTTATGTTGGTTATGTTTATTATGTTATTATATTGGTTACTTTTGAAGTTCAATAAGTTTACTTATTCGATAAAAAACTCTAATATTCAATAGACACTATAAATATTTGGAAATATCAGTATTTAAAAATACACAAATAAACATAAGTAACTAATTGAACTTAAAAAAAGTTAAAACAATTACATTTTCTCATAATCTATTTGAATGAAAACTACAAAGGGTACTAAATTGATAAGGTGCTAAAATTTAAGCATTGACTTACTGTCCTGTTAACGTAGTCATCAACATCGGGTCTTCCTGGACTTTGAAATGAAAGAGCCCTTTCAGGCTCTGACTGTTCTACTCTAAGTGTTAAGTTTGTCATGACAAAACTCTCCAAGTAGGATAAACGAGTCTAAAACCAGAAACAAATAATTTTAGGACAAATTTCAAAAGGTAAGTAACCAACCTTTGAAATGCTTTTATTTAATGAACTTTCCCTCCTTTACTAATGCCTTCTTTTAAATTTTTAGTTTAATGCAATCTTTATCTTTACAAACTAAAGCTACAAGCCCTCCTTACAAGAAGATAATTATCAAATAAATACATTACTAGAATTATTAATAAATTTACTGATAAATAAAGCCAATAATGTAAAACAACATATAAAAACAAGAGAAATGCATTACTTTCAGTAACATAAAAACATCCACATGATAGGTTTAGCATTCATAGCTCCACATTACTCCATTGATAAAAAAAGCTTTGCCAGTTTAAAAAAAACAGTAGGTATTATTTCTCCAGCTTAGTTCAAAATTATATTTCCTCTATTCAGTCAAAATTATTGCCAAGAAAGCACATAAAAAGCATGCTGTCCAAAAATATTATTCACATATGTAAAACAGAAGTTAAGAAAACACATGCCTGAACATTTAAAGTTTTTAAATATTAATGTAACAAACATACTATACTTACATTTTGAGAATTAGTAGCATTATTTATCCAAATTACAGCATCATTGATTGTGTCTACTTTAGCAGGCAGTTCACGGTAGGAATTGCAGGTGGCATTTAATTTACCAATAGAAGATACCACATCATTAAGTTGCTGAAATTAAATATGTGTAGAAATATATCATGAGAAACTTCAAAAAGGTATATATTAAAAGATCAACAAATTTAGATTTGACATAAACCTGTTTAAATTACCCTGAATACGTATTAGTTATACAAGAGGGAATATCCTTCTTTTGAATCAGAATTTTGAAAACTAAGTAACACAATTACAGGAATCATAGCAACAATAACTTCTAATGAGCAATGTCTCTTGGTTTTTAGCATGTTGAAATAAAGGAAATTTTATTCCTTTACCTAATATAGACCACGGGAGCAAATTCACGGCCAAAAACAAGATTTTTCATAGCACATAGAAAAAATATTCAATGTTCACTCAAACTATTTAAAATTTTAATCTAGATTCCGTAAAAAATGTGCTGAAACCCTGTTTTCACGAGTTCATTTCTTCAGAATTTTATGGGGGTGAAAAGCCCTGAATCCCCCTTTCAAACTTTCTAAATTTGCTTCTCTTGTAACTTGCTTTTGGTCTAAATATCAAAAGGGATATTCTAACTGATCAGCATAAAGAATGTCATATTAAACAGTTAGGATTATATAAAAGCTATCAAAGTAAGTATTTGTTAAAATTTTGAATAACAAAAAGCATAAGTTACTTTTTCATGAAGCATACAAAAAATCTATGTCTAGATTTCTAGATTAAAGATTTTTTTTTACTACAGATAAAAATATTTTAAATCTACCTATATTTTAAACACAAATTAGTAATTTTCTTTAAGATTAGTGTCATGCCAAACATTCAACTTTTTAAAACATGTATAGGCAAACTATTAAAGTAAGAACTAAAATACATTATGTTGCATCAAATGAACTCTTAGACTTACCCCTTGCAATAGATCCACATGCTGATTTGTTTCTTGTAAAGTGGTTTGGAGTTTTGAATCTTTCAAAGGCATACTGGCTGATTTAGTTTGGACTTCTGTAGCATTAGTTATATCTTGTAAAGCCCCCTATATGAAACCATTTATCAAACCTCACTAACATACAATACATAAAAGGAATTCAAGTAATTCTCTCCATTCAAATAATTACTTCCAGAACTAAGAATATATTTTAATATACCATCTAATTTAAACTCTAAGTTTTGATGAAAAGCACAAAAAATTACCTTCATAGTTTCTAATTCACCAGACAGGTTTTGGGCTGTTGTTTGAAGATTAGATTGTTGATCTTTCAGCTCTTTTACATTACTTTCCAAAGCATTCATTTTACTGCCGAAATTGGCCACACTCTAAAATAGAAAAAGAATGAAAAAGTGTACGGGTATTCACAATTCATAACATATTAGAACTTAAAAAACATACTCTAAGCTACAAAACATAACATAACATGGCTTATGTGAAACTAAATATTACTGAAGTCTAACAGTTTTTGAACTAGTAATAGTTTAGGTAAAACCTTAAACATGATAATCCAACTAAGATAAAAATTTGACTTAGATTTTTTTTAATTTCATAATTTGGATTTAAAGACATTTAAAAGAGACCAAAGCATATTCAATAGTAAATCTTGATACACAAGACTCTCTCTTTAATGATCACATAATACAGCCAATTAACTCATTATTAAAAATATCTCTTAATAAAAGTAGCCTATGTTTTATCGTAATAAAGTTATTCGTGACCATTTTGAAGGTCATGGAAATTTAAGAAGCACTTAGGGAGATCATAGCATGAAAACTATTGAAGAAACGCACTGGTAGATTTTGGAGGTTCTCTTAAAAGCCACAAATTACCCAAGAAAAAAATCTTCCCCACTGACATAGCCTTGTATATTGTTCAAACTCTTTATTTTATGTTAATAAAATATAATTATGTTAAATATATTATTATGTTTATGAAATGTTTTTTTTAAATAACTATAAAACAACTAAGAAAATAATTAGAAATTTGATCCTTAAAACACAATTTCATATAATTTTTGTCTGCCAAGTATACACATTTTAGGCTCCCAAGATTAATTTCTTAACTATGGTACTGATTAAAGGTAACACAAAACAGATTTTATCATCAAAACTATATAGTATTTATTTCTGTGAGCAATTTGAAGTTTACTTTGGTAGTTAGATTAATAATAAAGGATGTAATGAGATTTATATTAACAATTTTGCTAAGAGAAAGTATCAAATGACAGTTTTAGATTACCAATTTTTACATCTGAATAGATTTCAGGTTCTAAGCATCTTACAGCACATTCAAAAAGTTAACCTCAAATGATATTAAGCAGATTGCAGGTTGGTAAAAATAAAAAATTAAAATACTCTAAAACAGGGATTCCCAACCTTTTTGCACCTGCGTACCACTTGACTTTTTGAGAAATTTTGGCGTACCACCAGACCTAAATATTTTAATAAACGTATAATATTTACTCTTCTGAAAGTGTTCAAAGGCTTTTTGAATTAAATTCCTGAGAAAACTTCATAATTAATGGTTAGATATTTGTTTATTTATAACATGCTTATAATAAAGGAGAAATGAAAAGATGACAATTTTACAATTAATATACAGTTTTATTTATTATACCCATAGGTCTAAAAACATACTAATAAAAAATGAGTTCAAACTCAGCAAAAAATTAATCATACAAAATATAATTTTATAGTCTTTAGTGCGAAATTTGTATTTGTATGCCTGTGATTAAAATATCAACATTAAACGTAATGGAACGTATCTTCACTCTTAAGTCCTCTTTAACGCTTTTTCTGATTCTATGTTTATTTTTTATGTACAAGAATTCAGAAAATCCACTCTCACACAAGTAACTCGTAACAAATGACATCAAAAATAGCAGAGCTTGCCGGAAGATCAAAGGGTACTCGGTTTTACATCCGATCCAGATGTTAATTAAAGATTTCTCTTTAAAATAATCTTTCATGGAACTATCTTCTGTAAGATCGATAAAACTCACGCGTACCACCTGAAACGTTCCCGCGTACCAGAACCCCTGCTCTAAAATAATACAAATAAAAATAGAATTACTACTTACTTCAGACAAGGCATGGACATCTTTTGGGAGCTGCTGAATTGCTGGAGCTGCTGCTATACTTTCTTTTATATTAGCTGCCACTCCTTTTAGTTGAGTAACCTTTGATAAAAATAAAGAACAAGGAATTAGAAGTGGGTTTTTTCTTTTATATTTTAGTTTGTGTTAAAATAATAAACCTTAAGCTTTAAATCAATGGACTAATCAGACAATAACCTCCTTTTTCTTTATAAGATAAGTATATTCCAAATTATTTTTTAAATGCTCTTGATTAATATCTATGAGACTATATGCAAAACAGATAATGAGGAATTTGTCTTTGCGAGGTTTTTAAATAAATTGTGAATTTCTAATGGATTTTCGAGGGCTGAATTCGAAAATCTAGTCTAAATTTTCCACAATACAGAAAATGAAATATTTTGACTTAAAAATGATAAAAATACATGTGACTTATAATGCGACCTACGTCACAGGTCATGAAGTTGAGATTTTTTCTCTTGTGCTGATTTCCTGGGGTGCAACGTAAAAGCTTTTACTTTTTTCGTTTTTTCCAATTCTTTTTTTAATCAATAATCATGAAAATAGTTGGTACTACTCCAGAATCCCGGCGCAAGCGATAAAGTCGCCAATAAAGATGCAACCAGCACCAAACGGAAAATCACCGCTTGTAACCATTTGCTTTTAAAAAATAACAACAATGCCATTCCATGAAAATTTTTATTTAAAAATTAAACACTCAAATAAAAATATTTTAAACTATACTTACCAGTTTTAAAATTTTAAATTTCGTTGAAATATATTTTAAGATTATTAATATGATTTTTAAATAGACTTATATATAGTTTTTCTTTTAATAACTTGTTATTTACATTGTGGTTTTTTTGTAACAATTGGGAAAGCAGATCCCTTTTTGAGCAGAAATAAAGCTATTTTAATGCGGCGAGATTTGCTAGATTGCTTGGCAAGATTTGCGCCGGCTTTCTAGAGAAGTACCAAATAGTTTTATTAAGGGCAATACTTTCATGTGGTTAATGAAGATCATGACCTGTGAAGTCACAACTCGTTTTCGCACCATTCAAAAAAGGCGATTTTTAATCCACTCTTTCTAATTGAAAAAATTGTCAAATCAAGCTGGAATTTCGCACATAGACCTATTTTTGCACAGAGTATCAATTAAAAAAATAACACAAAATCGGGCAAATTCCTCATTAAATACAATTGAATTTTTTCAATTCTCCATTGATGGAAAAATTATCTATATGATAATTTGGTTTTCAGATATTATATATATATATATATATTATATGTCAAAGGTACGAACTTAGGAGAAATATAAGATATGCAATGTCTAATAACCTTTCAAATACCTGATGCAGAAAAGTGGAGGAGCTACATAATTTACAATAGGAGGATAGGGGCCGTTCAAATATTACGTAAGCACCTAAGGGGGGGAGGGGGTTTGCTCTTTGCTTATTTTTCCTGACAAGGGGGGAGGGGGATATGAGTGATGCTTACGTAAGATACTGAATTTTCGAAAATATCTTGTTTCTTGCATTAGGGTCATTCCACGCCAAATCATCCAGGATGGTATACCCACCTACCGCAGATTTTTTTGAAATTTTGTTTGTTTAATGTATGCATAAATATAAGGAGAAATACAAAATTTTATCCAATTCCATCAATTACTTTCGGAGTTATGGCTCCTTAAAGTTTTACCCATCTTTGTTTTGAGCCGACGACTAGGTTTGGTGTTCAATTGCGTTATACCTTATCAAATTTTTATTTATGTAGGTAAAAGCTTCAAATTTCATTTATTTACAGCCAATAGTCTACAAAATAAAATGGCGGAGAAAAATTTAAAATTGAAACACTTTAGCGTGGTTAAAAAGTCATCTAAACACGAAAAAGATGTTTTTCATAGTGTCTTACAAAAACGCATGAAGCACAAATCTCTATGAATATTTTCTTATAAACTATGCATTAATAGAAAGAAGAAGAAATTTGCTTTCTAACCGTGCAAAAAAATCAGTGGGGTTTGGGTTTTAAAGGGTCTTTTTGGATCGTTGAAAATTAAAAAGTGGTTCTGATTAAAAACCACCTTAACTTAAGTGCCAATAAAGAAAAAACTACTGGTCCAAATATCACTAAACTTGATAATAGTTTAAAGAAGGATTGGGATTTCACGTATTTACAAAAAAAATTAGTTTGAAAACACACAACTAAGAGGTAAGGGGACTTAATCATGCGTGAGTCTGTTACAGATAAGCTTACTTTCCACGAGCCTTTCTTCTTTACCGATAGATGGCACCACGTTGTGATATCAAATTTCCTTACGCGTGACTGGATCTTATTAGTTAAACAAATTGGATTGACTTCTACAGAAATGACCATAAAACAAAAACTACTCGACCAAACATTATCAAACTTGACAGAAGAAGTTTTGATTAAGTATTTTTGATATTCCTACAAAATAGAAGGTTTATATCTAGTAGTTTTTTCTTTATTGGTATTTAAGTTAAGGTGGCTTTTAATCAGAACCACTTTCTAATTTTCAACGATCCAAAAAAACCCTTTAAAACCCAAACCCCACTAATTTTTTTTCACTGTTTGAAAGCAAATTTTCTCTTCTTTCTATTAATGCATAGTTTATAAGAAAACATTCATAGAGATTTGTGCTTTATCCGTTTTTGTAAGATACTATGAAAAACACTTTTTTCGTGATTAGACGACTTTTTAACCACGATAAAGTGTGTCAATTTTAAATTTTACTCCGCCATTTTATTTTGTAGACTATTGGCTGTAAATAAATGAAATTTGAAGCTTTTACCTACATAAATAAAAATTTGGTAAGGCAAAACGCAATTGAACACCAAACCGAGTCGTCGGCTCAAAACAAAGATTGGTAAAACTTTAAGGAGCCATAACTCCGAAAGTAATTGATAGAATTGGATGAAAATTGACATTTTTTCTAATCTTAATTGATACATTAAGTATACAAAATTTCATGAAAGTCTGAGAACCTAGGGTACCAAATTGGGTTTTCGCTGGATGATTTGGCATGGAATGACCCATTAATAATTTCAAAACTCAACCCAAAATAAATTTATCAAAAAATTGAATTGGGAAATCTGACGTAAGCACTTTTTTCTGGGGACCCTTCCCCAAACATTTTGAAATTTTAACCCCAAAAAGTAGTGTTTCGACTCATTTTTGAACCCTTAGTGTTACACCTAAAAAGAACAGCTCCTTGTATAAATCACCTAATTTTCAATTAGAAAAAAACAGTACTTCCTAAAAGGGATGTCCAAATTTCGGGGGGGGGGTCCAGCAGTTTCTTACGTAATTATGGTGGGGGGGTCCGTGGTTTGATTATCTTTGCTGACAAGGGGGGAGGGGGGGTTAAAAATGACCAAAAAAGTGCTTACGTAATATTTGAATGGCCCCATACTACATAATTTATAAACAATCACTAGGTTTATCAATGGATAAAAAAAGTTTAGTTTAGTTTTTTATTGCAAAGAGAAAAAGAGTAAGCAAATAAACATGTTCTCACCTCCACAGTTATGTTGTCTATCTCAGCCATATTTTTTCTCACTTCAAGAAACAGCATAGTAACATTGGAATCAAGTTGCTTTAAACTAGAATGTATCACATGTAAGGCTTCAGGGGTATTTCTGTTGCCTGCTTCAACTAAGAAAGGAAAAAATAAATTTGTAAAGATTGCATTTAGTTAGATCAGATTAAAAAAACTAAATAAACCACAAATATAATTGGAAAACAATGTGCTATATAAGTCAACATAAAAATACTCTTACTATCAAAAATCGCCACCCTCATTGAGAAGCTTTTAAAACATTGTACTACTTATACAGTCGAATCCGCTTAATGTGATCACGGTTAATGTTATCAATCGGATAATGTTATCGAAATCAACAGGTCCCGATCATTCCTATTTAATTTAATGGAAAACAAATCGTTTAATGTTATCATCCAAGTATCAACACGCCGCTTAATGTTATCAAAATTTGTATATATCCCCTAAAAAACGTCCATTTGCATGCACCGTTATATTTCTTTAGTTTGATTGTAAGAAAAAGAAAATATTCTATGCTCTCCGCATACATTCATAGAAAACAGTTAAAGGGGGGGGTGCGAAGCAATGTTTGTGATTGGTTATCACCATTGGCCCTTTGCAGATGTTTCTGATAAGAGATTTTGATTTTTTTCCCTGTTTAGTGGAATTCAGTTCAGATTAATTTCAGTGATTCATGTTTTAGCCTTTTCCATGTAAATTTTTGAAAGTTCGCGTTGATCTTGTCTGGAAGTCAAAAGAAAACGAATGTATGAGCGGAATCACATAGGTGTAGTGTGTACTAACAAATGAAATAACAAAGTAAGAGATTATTTTATTTTTTCTTATTGGATATTTTACCCTAAAAATTGTAAGTTGCCAAGTGCATAGTGTAAAACTGTTTTAAGTGTACATTAACTATGATTGCAGTTTTGATTTTAAAGCAAACAATATAGTTACACCGTTTGTTGCTTTTTTATATGGATCGCTTATTGTTATCAATCGGATAATGTTATCAATTTCATCTCGGACAATTGCGATCACATTAAGCGGACTCGACTGTACATCCAAATGTACATACATTTCACATTTTGGAATTGGTTTTCTAATACATACATGATCACACTTTTAGTGTACCCCCTTATCATCTTACCACTTATCTTTAAGAATATTTTTGATGAGTAATTCAATATGGCCACAACCAATTAACCACATCAATTGAGATACATAACAGGAGTTTTACTGTTTTCATTAAGGTCAAATTTTCATATTAACCTCAAGACAATATATGTAAAGAGAAATGTTAAGTAAAACATTCAAGTGGTGCTGACAAAAAGTCTATGATACACATAAGATATTTTATCAGTAAAAACGATAAAATTATCATTCACACGAGGTGAGTTTTTTACCTTTCTGAAGATGGGTACGAAGTAGATCTATGTCTTCCCTAAGACCAATATGGAGCCATATCAATGCCCCAGAGACTAAACAACTTGTAGTAACCAAGATGAACTGGCATAGAGACAGGCATACTGAAGTAATACATAATCGACTGCCATGTCTAAATTAGGGAAGGTAGAGATTAGCCTTTGAAGTTTATTGTTAGCAATAGTTGAAAATATAGCATAAATTAAGAAGTCATTAAGAGTAAACTTTTTAACACCCTTTATTATATAAATGTATTAAAATGTAAATCTTTCAATAAAGACACAAAATCACAAGATTTAAGATTAAGATAAGATGGTGTGCATTCATTGTATTTTGTGTTAAAAAGCACACATGGCATGCTTTTTTATGCTTTTTAGCATTCCCCCTAAAGCTCATTAAATTTGACTCTTATAAATTTATTTATATTTCATCAATTGTTTTAATTTCTTTTTGAAAAAATAATGATGCATTGATTGATTCATTTTAAAACAGTAATTTTTTTTAAAACTTTCCCAGAGTATTTGAATTTTATACAGAGAAAGGAAATCAAGAAATTGAAGCAATGCATAAGAAAAGAAGAATTTAAAAGTAAGTTATCAATTAATTTGCTTTAAAAACATATAAAATATATCCCATAAAAACAACCAACCAATATGTAAGGTATGCAGCAGTGGGAAAAATGCCAAGTAAGAACTGCAGCAATTATTTTATTCCATCATGCCATTTAAACCTAACAAGTTCACATAAAAGAGAAAATTTGGGTATTGCCAATCCAGTAGGTTTGAAGGAGGAATATGTAGTAAGTAATTTTCATAGCAGAATAATGTCAAAAACATACCATTAAAATTTAGATGAAAATGTGCACTAATATATTTTTATTTACAAATGTATCTTTTCTTTTATAATTCAGATGAGCTCAACTATGATATTGCTGCTAATAATGCATGCGATTCCGAATTATTTGAAATGTTAAGTATTATTACTTCAGAAAAAGAAAAGTCTACTAAGTAATCTCAGCCAGGGACTAATACAGGCCGATTTTGGTACCGTTTATCGGCACCTTCACAAAAAATGTACGAACAAAAACAGCACCTTCACAAAATTATTTTTAATTATATGAGAATCGCTATAGTTAATTGAGTATTCAAATTGCTATAAAACTGAAGAAATAAGTAATTTAATGTTGATTTCATTCACTTTACAGTTTCCATTAAAAATAGTAATAAAAATTTCACTTAAAAATTAAAAAGATCTTACAATTTTTCACAAAAAATAAAATGCTGTGTATTTTTTTTCACAAAAATGGGGGTTAGGTTTAAAATCCTGGATTGTTCCCTGCTCACTCATCATCAATCTAATTAAATTATTGCAGAGCAAACGCCAGACAATGACAGGGTAAAAATTAAACGCTCCATTAATTTTTAAAAAGTTAAAATTGTACCTCAAATACCTAATGAACAACAATTAAGGAGATACAATAACGTTCAACAGAAACCTTCATGAATGCAAGCGAGAAAAATCTCAAAAGAAAACACAAAACCAATAGACAGTATGCCGCAAATTAAACGCTCCTGTAATTTTTAAAAAGTTAAAATTGTACCTCAAATACATAACGAACAACAATTTAGTAAATTAATTAACGTTCAATAGAAACCTTCATAAATGCAAGTGAGAAAAATCTCAAAAGAAAACACAAAACCAGTAGACAGTATGCCGTTCCGCGCACAGAGGATAATCACTCGACCCATTGATTTTCAGTCAGAACCACACATCTGATCGAGATACTACACGGCTATATTCCCCATGTATAAGAAAACCCTTCCTCCATCTAAAAAACCCACAACTCCGATAAGGCACGGCAAGACGAACGGGTATTCCGAAACCAACAAAAAAAAGGGGGAGGCAGAACCCACTTTTTCCTGCTCTTCCTCCTGGGCTGGAGTATGGAGAAGTCCTCCATGTCCGAGGAGTCGGAGTCGTGTCGGAGCAGTTCGTGCGCAGAGCACGACCCAGAGGCCTTCTTGCAGGACGCGGAAATGGCCCTCTTGCCGGACTTTCCGCCGGACACCAGTGCGTCCAGCTCCTTGCGTTTCTTCATCTTCTTGTACTGTTTGACCTGGACATCGAGCTTCGTGGCGGGCTCCACGGTGCTGCAGGCGAGGGGGACGATCTCCACGGAGAAAACGGGCGGCTGGTCACTCGTGTCGCAGGCGGGGGGTGCTCGCTACCACCATAGCACGATGGATGGATGGATGGTGTGTTGTACTATCCGCTGTGTCTTCTCTTCTCTGTCAAAAGAAGCGAGAGGAGGGCGACATGTTTCCAGAGAGCGAACAACTTGCGGGTGGACGGGCGAGAGGCTTTCTAGGGCTGCTCCGGCGGTGGAGAGAGGGCCGATCGATGAAGAGAATGGCGGGCGCCAAGAGCGGAGGTGCGGTCGCCAAGTGCGGTTTTGTTTTAGAGGCGATGTTTCGGAGAGTGGAGCGATAGTTGCTTTTTTTTTCGAACCCTTCCGGTAATAGTTGATTAAAGGGTGCCCCACCTGCGTGGTGTGTTTCAGGTTTTAATTATATAATAAACAGGATCATTTTAACAGGTTATAATAAAATTTCTAAAAAGTATGGAGAAATTCTGATTCTGCTTATGTTCATTGTTAAATAATTAACAAGGAAATTTGTAAAAAAATAGGTAGTAATTAACGTAAAGCCACGTCAAACCATTCTTTACTTATAACAGAAATTAATATCATAATTTCGTAAGTCTGCCTAAACAGTATCGGACATTGCCCACCTCAAAAGATACTTAAAAAAACACATAATTTTACTTTTTCCCCACAGTGTTTTTTGAGACACACTACCCCTTAATTCCATCGTTTTCCCCTCCCCTTACCCTGTTTGATAAAAAAAACATAGTGAAGCAATGTGTTCCCTAAATTATGACTACGATTAGTACCTTGTGTATTTTATCTAGAACAGTGTCAAATGTTTTGGGATGATGTGTAGGGCGAAGAAATGGAAGAGAATTTGGGCAATTTTCCTAAAGAAAACTTCGGTAAATTCGACTTCAAATAACTCATTTTTATTCAGTCCAAAGGGGAGCATTTCCCCCAGGGCCCTCTCCCTTAAAAAATAAGCTTCGAAAAGAGACAGATTTGTCTATTGTTTTAAATTCACACATGGCTGTATGCCTAAAAAATTTTTTCATACAAGGACCTTTTTTATATAAGATTGCATTTACTTGAATACAGGCACCGCAGCCGATTTTTCGTAAAAAAAATAGGAAAAATAGGAGAATTTAAGAAAAAATAGGAGATAAAAATGATTATTTTTCTAAACAAAATAGGAGAAAAAAGGAATATTTTTCTTAAACTAGAGTTGAAATAATGTAACACGGATGCCAACCAATGGCGACGCCCATTCGTATTGAGTGCTCCCGCGACGCCGCAAAAAATTTTTTGCTCCTTTTTCGATTCTTCGCTTATAATTCAAAAACTATAAATTTCTCGAAGATAATTTCAATTACAAAGTTAAAGTAAACCAAATTTCCTACAAAATGCACCATTCAACTTTGATTTTCTGAAGAGTGGTTTTGCCGCTAGAGCCCGCTGAAAAACATCGATTTTTTGGCCTTTCCGCAAAAAAAGGGAAACGCGCGCTTCTACCCTCTACAAAATTAAAACTATTTAAGTTATTAACAAAAATTTTATACCACGTTAAAGATAATTTAATTTTATATAAATAACGTGCTTTCCATTACCATATTTTGAGAAGGAGGGAGGGAGTGAAGCAAAGATCGATAATAAAACTATTGCGGCTCGCAGACCAAACGGACTTTTGCGGTTATTAATCTGCAATATGCGCTTTATTTCCGGAAAATTACCAATAAAATGGGTTGTTTTGGATGAATTGGAATAATAAATAAATTTTTAAAATAAATTTATGAAATATTGGGTGTTTTAGGCGAAATTTCAATAATTTTTTTAAATTCCTATATTAAATTATGGGAGTGTTTTAATGAACGAATTTTTGTGGATTTTGCATCGCTAAATCCGAATTTCAAGTTTATTTTGATTTGAAAGTAATCTTCACATCAAAAATTGCAAAAAATCTCAAATGTTTGTGTTTTTTTGCGGTTTTTCATCGATTTTCTAAAACAATATTAATTTTACGAAAAATTGCATGAAACCAAATTAAAGTAAATAAAATTGCCTATAAGATGCACTGGTTCATTTTTATTTTGCAAGGAACGGTGTACGTTTTATAGCGTTTTGAAATTTTTTTTGCTTTTCTACAAAAAAGTGATGAACGATTTCCCCCGCCACAATTCGGTTTATAAATTAACGCATCAGTATCAGTATTTCTTAATAAAACAAGAATATTAGAAAACCGAAGTTTAATACAAAAGAAGGTGAAGTTAGTGCATCGAATAAAAGAGAAGGATACAAGAAATGGTCGTTATTTTCTAGTAAAGTAGTTGGTAAATACTTTACTAGAAAGGAGTATTGGGAGAAAACATGCTTTGAACTATGCGATTTCATTAAATCGTCTGTGACTGTATTAAATGTAAAAATTTTAAATTAAAAACACTTTAATTAAGATTGAAGCTCGAATCCGCCAGAGAAACATAGTATATGACTATAATTTGTTAAAAACGAGTTCCTGATGAAATTGATACCAGCCATAAAAATTTGAAAATTTAAAATGTAATAAATAGCCCAATTTAAAAGGAATCCTGATTATATACCCAAAAGGTAGTTAGTCGTCCTTGATAATAAATATGAGATTTGAGGCTAACAATTAGTTAAGTTACTAATTGTGTATATTGCTATTGAATGAGCCATGACATGAAAACTGTCCTACAACAAAATATAATTTTCTTTTGAAATTCAACGCGTCGCATACTGCAATTTTTCTGATAAATGTGATTGTGTTGGGAGCAAAATATTTATTAATAGTTTGAACTCACATAATTTAATACAGCGAAGCATGCATAAAGGAAAGACTGCAAATAGATTTGATTGAGCTAATTCAAAAACCCTTTATTAAGTAACTGTTGCCAAATAAGAGAAACTATGCCAAATAAGGCAAACTTCGACGCACGCGTATCTGTCGCAAAAACAGGGAAATACGAAAAAACGCGCAGCTTTCTCTCAGGAGAGCTTTGAAGAAAATCAGGTGGAAATACACGCAAACAGATTAAACGGGATTTAATTCACGTGTTGCAGGAGACAAACCTGTTTCGTATTCATACCGGTTGATTTTCTATACAAAGTTCGAAAAAAAACTTCTTCCGCAAACTTTCTTCTCTACAAAATACAATCAGACGACAAATTTTACGTAAAAAATCTATATTTTTTCTAATACTCAATTAAAGATAACTACATCGATAATTAAAAGCTGAATTTTTCAGTAAGAAAAAGAAAGAAAGGTCATTTCTTCAAAATTCTCCGTTTTAAATGACAAAGGAATAAAATAAAAGTTTCAAATGTAATTGTTTTCCTTCAAAAGCAATTCTAAATAAAAAATTGAAAAAAGTCATTGGAAAAACTTTTGATTCTAAACAAAAGAGAACTGCAGTTTTACAACTTATATTTTAAAAGTTTATTATATGCCTGATTGTATGTGACACATTATCAGTTGCAACAGTTTCACAATTTGTTAAGAGCACATAACATTATCAGTATTAGGAATATGATCAGTGGTTCAAAGCAATCAATATCACATGGTTGAATGCATTACAAGAACAAAAAATGAAAAAAAAAATATAGCCATTCTCTTATCTACATGATGCTTTCTATAAAACAATGAGCAATGCCAAACAGGAATAACACTTATCTCTGAAGCCTTGGCTTGATAGTAATAATAGGCCTTAAAATTTGTTGAATAACCACTGATTAAAAGAAAAGCTAATTTTTACGTCCAAAAATGTCCAGAAACAGTTTATGAGATTCATATAGCTATAGACAAAATAGTAGGTACACGCTTTAAGCTTTGACAAACTCCTCCCTATTCAAAGAAAACAATGAAATAAGTTTTTAAAAATCTAATAATTAAAAAAGGGAGTAGTTTAAGAGAAATCTTATTGAAGGAAATGCTAATATCTATAAGTAAATTTAAAATTACAGAAAATTTTACGGGTGATTTTCTAAAATATCGTTTCAAAAGCACTTGATAAAACAAATAAGTTCAATTTGTTTTATAAGAATAAGCAAGTTTCTTTCTTTTTTCCTTAAGTTTTCCTTATCACAGCCAGTTTAATAATTAAAAAACTGTTCCAGTTTCTATAAATCCATACGTTTTTAGGGATGCATTTTTTTTCAGGCATAATCAATCCTTGTTCAAAATAAGCTTAGGAAAAAGCAAGCAGTTCATCATTTAACTGCCCTTTTGCTAGGCCTCGCGTGTTTTCTCATTACTGAAGCGAGAACAGCATGTTTCAAAGAGTGCTGTATCGACTTTGCTAATTCAGATTCCATCAACGGGAATTTGCATATCGCTTCTGTTCTAAATGGAAACACGAAGTTTTCCTTGGAGCAAGAAGCTGTCCTTGGGATTTCAGAAGCGTAATGAAATTTATTCCGCTTGGGATTCTTGATAGAAGGATTTGTAGATTTTGCTTAGAATTTAGAATTCCGCTGGCTTAAACCTTCCAGCAAAATTGCAATGGTAAAACGTGTGGCATTAACTCTTACAATTTTTTATCACTTGATAATAATCTCTTTCCATATGAATAATACAACTACTTTAGAAATACATTATGTTTTCTATGCTTTTCAGTTGTTTCGGTTTTTTACAGTTTTACCAACATATCCAAAGGGAAATCCTTTAAATTACCTTAACCTTTAACCCTTATTCGAATCTGGCCTACCCTAAAACAGCTGGACCAAAATAATTAATTAAAGATTGCATTTGTTGATAAAAAGATTTCAAATGAGGAAATAAATTAAGTCAGAAAAATATAACCAGGGAGCGAGCCAATAACTCCAAACAAAAATTGAAAGCATTTTTGGGATTTTATATAAAAAATTGGATTTGGATAGAAATTATTCTGAGATATTGAAGAAAAACTGAAAAAATAAAACTAGGTTCAAAGTGTTACACCAAAAGTGTTACTGTCACTTTATTCCTTATCTTTAAAAATTGTAAACAGAAAATATCACCTACATGAAACAAATGAATCATATAAATGAATTCCTTCACAAAGATAACTTCTGTTATCGCATTGAAAAGTTTTGTACAATTTTTCGACCCCACAACCTTATTTAAATGAATAACCCCAAATAGTAACTCAAAAGGAGGACTGCAATGTCTATTCGAAAAATCTAACATAATCTAAGTCTAACAAAAAATCTAACATATAACATACAATACCCACTGAAACCCATCTTCCAATTAAAAATAAAATAGGTATATTTCAATATAACTTTTACTTAAATTCAATTTTAATTGTGATAGATGGAGATAAGATTAAGGATAGTTAGAAGAAAAATGGATGAAGGAAGATATGATAGATTTTATACATGCAGTAGGAAAAAGATAAAACGCGAAGAGTAGCAGTATTATAAAGAAAAATTCATTATTTTCAATAAACACCTAAATATCATTAAGTTGAACCCACTGTATAACTTTTAGAGAGATATCAAAATCAAAGCTAAAAAACAAGTATAAAAATAAATTAATAAAGATAAAATAAAAGAATGTGCACTCTACTTCAATAAAAACCAGAGGAAAACATTACATTTAAGAGTTTTTGGTTTCTACTCAAGTCCCAAGACAGATGTGGACTCAGCCTAACTCTGAGCATACATATACTATAAGCAGACAGGACTTGGTTTAAAATCAAACGAGACTTGGTTCATTTTAACTCTCCTTTGAAGAGACTTGGTAAATATATAATGCGATGGCTCTCATTTACTCTCGGGAAACGCCTATTTGCTGTCCTCAATAATTAAATACGACGGTCATTTGTGATAAAGGGGACTGTTTTAATATTTAGGGCATGACAGAGAGTGAGTGAAAGGTTACAAAGAAACACCATCAGAAAGGTTGAAATGAGGATTCGCGTCTAGTATGGGGTCATTTATAAGTTAAGTATTTTTTTCCAAACTTTGAACTGCTTTGAACTGCGATGAGCTTTCAGAATTAGGATTAAAGTTACAGTCAATCCAAGGAGTTAAAAAATTTTTCGAAACTATGTATTATTTCAAAGCACTTTCCAAATGAAACAGAAAAAAATAGTACTAAGTTGAACTTCTGGTTGAAAAAAATATAGAACAACCATTCTGCAACATCGAAATTAATAAATCCAAATATATACCTAAGTTTTTCAAAATTATTACGAACAAAATGAAAAGAGGGGGTTAAGGAAGTAAGGAGTATGTTTCGTAGAACTGGTCGTTAATTGAAGAATTCAAAATTATTTCATATTTCAGTCAGTCGGAACAAGTACCTACTCCGACAGAGAAGGACGGGAGCTAACAATTTAAGTGCGAGATTAAATATACATTTCAATTCTATAACAGAAAACACAGACGAATTCAACATGTTAATGCAACAAAATGGTCAATCATGAAATGCCTCTCACATCTCAATACAATATTAATGCGATTAAATAAAATATCACTCCTTTAAAATACTTTCAAACAAGCTTTCCAAAAGGAGACAACGAAAATACATTGTTTGGTTTACAAGTCGTTTTCTTTTCAAGAAAAGATTTATCAGACCGTTGACCAGATCCTTCAACCAATTTTTTTCACCGTTACTTTAGGTCAATGCTGAATTTTCTAGGGATGTTCATCGTGACACTTTCCTTATCGTGTACAAAATAATGTAAAGAAGCGATTGAGAGGTCGATTTCGTTTAGCTTCAAAAACTTTCCGCAAACGGTGAAGTTTGAAAACATGCAAACTATATATAAACTACTAAGTATGAAGAACACGCACAACTTAGGAGAAGACTTGGCGATACACAATGGAGAGGAAAGGTTAAGTAAAATAATATTCATGCCAGAAGTTTTAATGCTTTGGTGTATGATATGAGCAATGAAACCCAGCCATTATTAACGCTAATAAAGGAAGGGAAAATTGAAGTAAAAGGACCTTTTTGAGACTCATTTGGAAGCCAATCAAGTAGTTAGTTTAGAATGACTTAAAAGAAATGTATGAGTGCAACGGTTTTATTCCGAGTTTTAAATAAATGTACTTCGTAAAAAAAGGCCTATGAAAACTATACTCAACCTAAGATAAAAATAAAATTTCGTGATTGGAATAGAAAATACGGCACTGCATCTGAATGTATCTATTCTAGAGCAGTGTTTCCTAACCTTTTTCTGTCCATGCCCCACCAAATTCTTTCTAAATTTTTCCTTGCCCCCATGTCACTTTTTTTTTCAAAAATCCTTTTTGGAAAGTAAATAAAACGTGGTGGTCCATGCTCCACCTGGGAGGCAATTTGGTTGAAAATTTTCAAATTGCCCCCTAGAAAATCATACTGCCCCCCAGGTGGGGCGTGCGCCCCACGTTGGGAAACACTGATCTAGAGAGACCTTATTAGAGACAGAGGACCTTATTATAAGATTATCTCAGTGAGGTCTATGTACTAGATGCTTTGTAAAAAATGAATACACACATTCAAAATTATTTTTTTTAATCCTGATTTGTGCAAGTGCATGATTAAATCTAACATTACATTAATAAATTTATAAGGATAAGGACAGGGGTGCAAAAAATGTTCAAGGGCCCAATATTTCCCCAGAACTCAATTAATTTGGTTCGAAATTTAAAAATTTTCCAATATTTCATTAAAATTTCCCCAAAACTTTCTCCATAAAGACAAAAACATCGTTGTGATTTAACAAGAACGAGATTTTTAATGAAAATCACCACTCCTATAAGATATACGTTGTTTTTTCTGCACATCATTCAAAACGAAGGAAAAGCAAACTCCACAAAGGAAACTAGTTTTTTCGGCGTAGATCCGTAGTTTTCCGATATACATCCTTAATTCCGGAGTTTTTACCTAATTTCTGTATTCTGCAACCCTGGGGAACAAACAGTTTTTTTCGAATTGTTACATTGATAAAGATCAATAATCTGTAAAGAACAATCAACAGGGCATATCGATTGATTTACTCGGTGCTAGTGTTACTTATGTGAAATCCCACCAAAACAGAAGATGAGGTCACTGATTCTTATAAAAGAAAAACTAGGTTTGTGTGTGAAGAACATGCTATTTAGATATTTTTGAATTAGGAACATATGGCCTCGAAAATGTTTCCGAAACCAACATCTTTAGTTACTATGGAAATGCATAACTTGAAAAACACCCAACAATACAACACCGAATTATACTAACGAATGGGTTAAAAGCCCTAAAGTATTTGTAAAACAATTACAGTCAAATCGATTGAATTCGCTTTGAATTAAATCAATATTGAACAGTTTTATGTTGCTGGCTAGATGAAAATAAGTATATTTTAAAACAAGGAACGGGAGAAATTGATCCACCTTAGAAATAGGGTTTATTTTCAACAGTGAGATATGGTGTTTCTGACTGGTCAAATTATTTAGAAATAAAGACATTAAAGTAAAAAAATTAAAAGCAGGTACAAAAGGTTCTGAAAATAGCTTTAGTAGAACCTAGGGGTCGTTCAAGTATTACGTAAGCACCTAAGAGGGGGAAGGATTTAGCTCTTTGTTTTTTATTCTGACCGGGGGAGGGAGTAGGAGTGATTGCATGTAAGTTGTAAGATGTTACCAACACTGCAGTTTCGAATTTTTTTTATTTTTTAGGCCGAGTTAGTTTTTATTGCAATTAAGTCTTAAATCTTTACGCCATCTATACTATTAGGCACTGTTAAATATTTTGCTCAAAAATAAGAAAGGGGGTAGGGGCAGTTTTCTCCCGTAATTCTGAGGGGGGTTGTGGTTTGCTTATCTTTGCTGACAAGGGAGGAGGGAGCAAAAATGACCTAACACATGTTTACGTAATATTTTAACGCCCCCCTACTGATAATTCCTTTTAGCTTATACAAGTATATTTTCAGTACAAGAACTAAGTATCATCATGTCCATATAAAAGCGTATATGTACACAAATGCATGGAGGAAAAAGTTGCAGGGAAAACTTAGATCCTACGTAAATCTTCCCGAGTACGAATCCAAGAGTATCGTTCATAAACACTTGGCAAAAGGGATGATGAATTGCCAATAATTCCTAGAATGGATGTTCCAATCCTTATACACAATCTAACAAATATTTAGCCAAGTAACAATTTCGCCCCACTTCCACGAAAAACGAGGGCAAAGGGGAATCCATCCACGCTTAATGATCACGCAAAAAAAGCATTACGTAGTATAATGCACTTCACAGCTAAATGTTGGCAAATACAGGTGCTTCCGTAAGCTACTCTCCTAACAAACTTAGCCTTGAGGAGAAATTCCATTAGCTCACGACAAATGATAAGAGAATCAGCGATTGATTTCATTGTTCGTTTAGAAATTTGCTTTGATACTAATTTCTTGCCCAGAGATTCAGTGAGGAAAAAATAAAATTTATACAATGAGATAACCATTTCATTTTGAAAGAAGTGTTTTTAGCTCGGAAAATTATCATTGTAAGGTGAACTCTAATTTGTTTTCTGAAAACTCGTGAGACATCCTGTCATTTTCACACAACTCCCGGGGAAACACGTGTGGTGCAAGTGCCAAAAATAACCCTCATCAAAAGTTGATTCACCTTCGGGGAGAGAAACCCTACAAGTAATTAGAAATCCCACCCGCCAGATGGAGGGAGAGGGAAATCTTTTTTTTACATGCGTTCCATGCGTCAAAATAATCTTGTAAGGGGGTATTATACTTTTCAAACTCCCCGAGAATACATTAATGTATCAAAATTAGCTCGATGCCTTTGAGAAAGAAATTAGTTCTTCAACTGAATGAACGTGGTCACAATCTCGTTCAAAATGTATAAAACTGAACAAAAGGAATCGCAAATGTGTTTTTAACATTACACGAGATTATGCAAAATAATCCACCTAATTATGACATTAACATTTTGATAGGTTAGATATTGTGTATAAATGAAATGTATAGCAAATTATTTTTGTTCCAAGAAAATATGCGAAGCGAATCTTCGAATCTCATTCATTACATAACATAAAAAGCTCATCAGCAATTCTGTACAACACAGAACATTTAATTAAGTAGTGTATAAGGTTAAAAATATTTGATAATATTCTATTTATAGATGTTTAATATTTTCTATGATTACAGCAATGGACACAACAAACAATACCTACAACGTGTATCAAACAAGGAAATATGTAGAAAACCCCAAGAAAAACAAATTGATAAGTTTCGTGAACTGAATTGAGTTATTTTACTTACACATTATGTTGTTACAGCTGTTTTATTCAGTTTATTTTCGAATACGACACGTCGATATTGATTATGACAAACAAGGACGGAACAGTTACCCCACCAAGTTGGCGAAGATATAACAAACATAGCATGAGAAAATATTTTAATTACGATCAAATTAATGTGTAATTAAATATTAAAATGCTGCTAGGCTACATAAATTGAATCGTCAGTTTGAAGAAGGGTATAAGTCCAAAAAATGACAAATTGACTTTTTGTGCTCAAAATAGTCTCCAAACTTTGCTCTACATATGGGTGAAAAGAGGGGGGAAATAACTAACCCTTATAGGGAGATATCGCCCCTTGAAGTTGTGAAATCGATGTCCATTCATTGTATTTTTAAGTTCATTTGGAATTAAAGATAATTTGTCTTTCTTTTCATATTCTTTGTGCTGTAAACAAAGTTAAAACAAAATTTTCTCTTAATTTAAATTTTTTCCCAACTTTTTTATGCAAGGAATGTTTGACTCCATTCATATTCACTCACTCCATTGATACTGCTTTAATTACTCAGTTTCACCATAATTTTTAATTTTATTCTTTTCTTAATCTTTTTATTTCACCCTTTTGTGGTGTAAATTAAGGAGAAATATAATTAAAATGTGAATTTAAGGGTTTTTTAAGATTCTTTCATCAGAAAAATTTTATAAGGTGGAAAAAGGGAATAAGTCCATCAAGTTATTTTGACTGTAAAATATTTTTGAATATACTTATATTTGTTTTGGTGATTGCTCTGTTTTCTAAATACGGTTCTGAACATTCAGTAAAAATTTGGTGGTTATACAATGAAAATTACATTACTTATGCAGTTTTTTTTCGATTTTCTCAAAACTTGGTTTTTGGACTTATTCCCTTCTTCCAACTGACGATTCAATTGCTCAGTTACTTAGTGTACACAATTTGAAACCAGAAAAAATGGAAGACTTTGCGTTTATACCTAATTTTTTTCGATTCTTTTAAAAATGCGCATGATGATACGAACTAGCATTGATCACATATTGGTAACCACATAAAATACACATATGACGACTTAACCCGATAAATTTACACAAAGTAATAGAAAATATGCAGTTGGCCTGGACTAGCGAAGGAGAAAAATATCAAAACTAAACTAACAAGTTTCTTAGAAAACTAGGAGGGAAAGATTGATTGACCTACAATGCTCTTGAACTTTCGGCCGTTTACTTACAAGTTTTATAGAGAATTCTGCTGTTCAAACTAAGCATTCAGGTATAACGTTTTTCTGAGTAATGCTGAGAAATCAAGATTCTCCACTCTACAATCTTGTGGTTTCCTACCACAGATTTGCAGGTTAAAGAAAAAATTTAAAACACATAAGGGCGAAGACCTCTGGGATTTTTTCCTTACTTAAGTGTGAAAAATTTATATGTGAAAATATATTCAAATTTAGAATACAAAATCAGATCCCGCTTTAGGTTCTTTTAGTCTTGATCACTACTTTACTTTTTATTTCTTTAGAGCTGGTTTTTGTTTATACAGAACTTTTTTACTATAAATTATGCCCATTACTTCTCCTTAGTCACTGAGGTAATTTCTCATCATAAGAAGGATGATATCGCACGAAATATAAGAAAAATTTACTCAACTGAAGGGTATAAAAAATGTCTAAATTGCACACAAAAACGGAAAAGGCTTCTACAATTTTCGAAACTTTCGGTAGTAAAGGATTTATATGTCAATTGTAGAAAATCAATCAATTAATGTTTTACGTTTGAGGATACCAATTTCATTTAAAAAAATGTTGCATGTCATAAAATCTTAAAAAAACTTTTACTCGAGACATATCAATGAAATCTATTAATTAAACATGGATTATGAAGTAATTTCCAAAAATAATTAACCGCTCAGGAGACTAAATTAACTATATTCTATTTGAATAACTAACGTTTCTAAGAATTGCGTATGATCTTCAGATCATGAATTGATAACTTTTCAAGGGAAAATCTAACTGATATGTTTTACTCGACATTGAAAGGATCCAGACAGATAGTCACACCCGCATTAGGAGCATGAATTCATGGTTAGTCGCCACTGATGTGAAGCAATATGAGAATCAGACAACCTTCAAAAGCTACCCGCATCTATGAGTGAGCTCTTGAAATAAGGCTTGCAATAGCAATTTAAGGAAACAATAATTCATTTTATACTTTTAAGTGAATCTCCGATTTATATAATAACATTTTTAGTCATAACTTATAAAATTAGAATCATCTCGTTTTGAATTCTTTAAGATTTATAAAGCTTCTTTACGTTTTTATTTGTTCATCTTTTCTCTTCATATAACGCAATTTTTAATAGTTAAAATACAACTCCAAATGTTGAAATACGTGAAATATTTTGAAAAAAAAAAGCCTACAAATGGCTAGTTTAGATAAATATTATTTTTACCAGGAGCCGAAGTAAATGCACCAAAACCATTAAGGAAGAATTTACACATTTCACAATAAATCATCGTAAAAAATATAAAGGGATAATATTCAACATTATTTTTACAAATTCAAAGTTAACATTTAAAATTAATTATTCCAAAGAGTTAGTTTAGAATACACTGTAACAAAACAAAATCGTTTTAATAAAAATTCTGAAATAATAATATTTATGAATATTAATGAAACGGTAATATTTAGTTCAATGGGAATGATTAAATAAAGAACATATCCATAAATGCAAAGATCGTTAAAAGTCAGCTTTTTAATGCGTATTAGCTAGAAAGCTAGATAAAAGAGTTCCTTATAAGCTTCATACGAAAAATCCAATTTAAACTAGAAACTTTAAGTTCATTGAACTTAAATTGCTATTTTCAAAGCGAAAACCATCTTTCTATCATAGATTACTAGATCTAATAAGAGGTATTTGTAATGTCATTAGCTGAACTCTCAATACCATTGAAACCATTAACGAGAACCAGATGAGTTAGTTACTGGCTTTTTTTAAAGATATTGAATAATCAATTGGGACATTTCTGCTGCAACTCTGACATTTTCCACATATGAGGAGAACGTTGCTTAACATTTTACGGTCCAGCAGACACATTCATACAATGTTAAAATGTAAAAGTAAGCAAGTTTTCCATGAAAAAGGTTACAAAACAATCTAGACACAATAAGCTGTATGCTTGTCGTCAGATATCCTCTTTTACTAAGGCAAATTACATCCATACGTCGTAGTTTTCATATGTTTTTTAAACCTTTTAATAATGAAAAGTGTTTTACGTCTCGATTTTGGGGGATGAGAAATGCACACATTTAATAAGGAAAAACTCCCAACTAACTATAAACTTCGTAATTATTCTCTAACGGATGTAAATTATGTTTCATAGAAAAATACGTGTTATGTATCCCAATTTAAAATTGTCCATGATAATAACTTAAGATAAGATCAACATCCTTTGTGATGAGGAAATGTTACATTGGGAAAAAATAAAAAATACATTTCAATGAAATGAACTAAAATGGGTAACTCAATAATACAATTGTAATATGAACTACAATATTATGCTTTTGCTACATAAAATATTAATACAATCTTGTTCGTTTTTCATAATAAATTTTTTATCTCTTCTTCTTGCAATATACAATTTCGTAACATATTACTGTTAGCTTAATGAAAGTAGTATCCTGGATGGTTACACTTCTGATAAACGAAGAAAAATCGAGACAAATTAAACATGAAAGAAAAATCGAACTAAGAAATGTGAAATATCGTATTTTGCAGTATTACAAAGAGTAAAGTTAGCCCCAGGAATACAACCTAACCTCAAATTTGCTTTCTTTACCAGATGCCTTTAAATAAATCTAGAGCAGCTGTCAAAGCAATGGATTTGATTTCATTGAATATTCGTAAGCCATTCACACCAGCTGAAAGAGCTGAAAATACACTCAGCACCTCAGCACACACATGGGGTTAATGTTCCAAAGGAAAAGAGCACTAAGCTCCAATGGGCTGCCTTTTTTTCAATGACAGTTGCAAGTCATGGAATTCCGAAATCGATTATATTAAAAGTAGAAATAGTCACACCCTATCGCCACACCATTCTTTTAAATTCCATGGAAATCCCAGCCCTACTGTCATTTCACATAATCGATCACCGAATCAAATCAGTTACTCATTTTCCAAAACAATAATATCACTACACTACGGATAGCAGAATGATTACTTATTGATATAAATCTTAATCGATGACGCTTATAACTCCAACGCAACACGTGTTTACTAACCCATGAAAGCAGTCTCCATTCGACCGAAAGCAAACGTAAGTGTTTTTTAACAATCCCTTTTACCACAGTTTATGCGCTTGATTAGCATCGATACAGAGGTGAATGAGGCTCTTTTACGATTGCAGTGGCGGGCGTCTCTATTTTTGACAAGAGTTCCCTTTTACGGCCTCTACCTGTGTCTTTTAGTACTCTGCGTTCTCGACGGTCGATTGTTTACCCGAAAAGACCGTTTTGAGGCATGAATGAGAGATTTCAGTCGTAGCATCTGCGACTGACAAAGCTGCAACAATCGTCAGTTTTTATGGGGAAAAAGCGCTGGATGCTTCGGGGGCAATAAAAGCGAAAAGTGACGCAAAACGGACTCTATTTGAACGATCACATGATGCAGAAAAACGCATTCCAATCATAAAATGCTTCTACCCCAACTCTAATGCTTAGATGCACCTATCCTTACTGAGCTTTTTTTATAGTAAAAAACAAATGGATGAAGGATAACTTTACTATGTAACTCTTAATTGAATCGTCAGTTTGAAGAAGGTAATAAGTCCAAAAAATGACGAATTGACTTTTTTGTGCTCAAAACAGTCTCCAAGCTTCAGTGGCGTAGCCAGAAATTATTTTTGGGGGGTGCATGATGATATCGAAATGAAAGAAAAAAATTAAGGATTTTAATCACCCTATTTTTTTCTCACTGAATGAATAACTTAATATTAAATTAATGGTGTATTTTAATCATGAAACAAAGAAACCATTGTTAACAGCAAACTAGAACGAAGTTTTTAATCCAGGATTTGGTTTTTTATGTGGGGTTATGAATCCTCTTGATGATCTTAATATGTTAAAGGCAGTGAATCATCCTGCTCCAACTAATAAAGGGGGGTTTGGGGGTCCTCCCCCAGAAAATTTTTGGAAATTTTAGTCAAAAACCTCATTTTTTCAACTCATTTTGGTACGCCTAATCCGAATTTCGGATACAGGTTTTGTGGTAGAATTTTTAAATTTTAACAAACTTAATATAGAGTTGTAAGAATAAAGTTACAAGTACCGAGGGGGTCTGGGGGTCCTCCCCCATAAAATTTTTGAAAATTTGGACCTAAAAAACTGTTTTTTAACTTGTTTTGGTGTACCTAATCCGATTTTCGGGAATAGAGGAATAAAAGAAATTCTGAAATATTTAATTTCACAAAAAAAAGTTTGGGGCTCGGGGGGTGCAAAAGACCCGCTGCACCCCCCTGGCTACGCCACTGCCAAGCTTTGCTTTGCCAAGCTTTTTTAAGTTAATTTGGAAATAAAGTTAATTTGTCTTTCTCTTCATATTCTTTGAGCTGTAAACTAGGTTAAAATAAAATTTCCTGTAATTTCATTTTTTTTCAAACTTTTTTATGCAGGGAATGTTTGACTCTATTCATATTCACTCACTCCATTGATAGTGATTTAATAACTATAAATTTCACTATAATTTTGAATTTTATTTGCCTTATTCTTTTTATTTCACCCTTTTGAGGCGTAAACTAAAGAGAGATATAAATTAAATGTGAATTTAAGGGTTTTTTAAAAGAATTTTTCATCAGAAAAATTTCATAAGGTACCTTATGAAATGGAAGAAGGGAATAAGTCCATCAACTTATTTTGACTGTAAAATATTTTTGAATATACTTATATATGTTTTGATGATTGCTCTGTTTTCTAAATCGGGTTTTGAACTTCCAGTAAAAATTTGGTGGTTATACAATGAAAATTCCATAACTTATAGTTTTTTTCGATTATCTCAAAACTTGGTTTTTGAACTTATTCCCTTCTTCCAACTGACGATTCAATTATACAGCCTGACTGTAGTGATAGTTTGCAGGAACAAAGGAGGAAACAATATAAGAACAAGATGAAACTTTTAGGGATTTTAAAAACTAAACTGATAGTTCGGAGCATTAATAGCTCTAGTTTAACCTGAGAAAATTTAAGAGAAGAAAAATTTTATGACCACAAAATAAAATAAACTAATAAATTTAAATAAGTTAGTCTAACGTTTTAATCCAAGAAGACATTCAAAACAATACACCAACAACCTGAAAGTTATTGTTTTGAGCTTGTTTACGTCTGGTTAAAAGGATTCATAAAGTAACAAAACAAATGAGAAGTATGTGTATTGTTTGTCCCACGAAACATGCATTTGAAACTAGACTTCTTCATACAAGAAAGTTGACATCGATGTTCTTCTGGTACTTTACCATATTTAGAGTAAATATTTTGCAGAAACTTTTCAGACATAACAATGTTAATTACCATCATAAATACGCGTATGTTTTGTGAAACAGTTTAGAAGAGTCTTTTATTACCTATACTTAAAACACCTCCATAGAGTTAAAAATAACTCACGAATGCTAAAATCTTAATCAACAATCAAGCCTAGAAACACAGGACAACAAAATTGAGTTCAATACGATTTTGTACAGAAATGAAAGTTGTATTAAAAAAAAAGGTTTCAAATAATTTCATACTCGAAATTCAATCAATAAATACATCAATTTAAACAATCTGTAAACCTTTGAAAACCTAAGGTTGTGTTACCATTTGCATAAAATTTAAATTTATCAATCCATAAAAAAATTTCTCCTATTTTTTACTCTAAAAAGATAATAATTTATATTTGTTTTTATGTTTGCAACAATGTATCTAATTTGATCCCAAACATTGAATAATTTTGCCCCACGATGATAAAACTTACGTTATAGAAAACATTCATTCAATAATTTATGCACTGTTATCTTGAATGCTAATTTTCTTTTAAAATAACATATTTATAGTAAAAATAGTTAATAACATAACAGTAAATGCGATTTTGTCTTAAACCATAGCGAATTCAAAATATCATATTTTTTAAAAATCTTGGAAATTAATTAAAGTAAATAATAAAATAGTTTAATGCTAGCCTAGTCCCTACTTTTTAACGATAAAAATATATAATATAATAAAAAGTAATAAACATTTTTTTAAATGTCTATTTCTTTGAACGAGTTTACGGCTATTTAAAAGAATGTGAAAGGGATGATTAAAATAAATTCAGGATGTCATGTTATAAAAGATAAAAATTAGAGTGCAGACAAAAATTCTGAAGATATCGATTTCCCTTAATCATGGCCTTTAAATGCTTAATTCCAGCCACCAAAAAGAAAATTACGGCATATTTGTTACGAACTTAAATTTGCGCAGTGAAGTTTCTGTTTCCTGTAGAACTAGTTTTTCCTTCTTAGTAAACAGTATGCAGAGAAAACAACTTCGTTACGTTTTCCTTTAAACAAGCTTCTCTTTTATGCGGAGGATGGAAGTTCTTGATGTAATAAATTATAACTACCAATAAACTTTTTTTACATTCATATTAACTAAAAATTAAAAATTAAGGAACCTTTTCCGTTAGCCATGCGCAAATGTCGCCAATTGTGAGCCAAGTCACCAAGCAAAGCGAATGACATTGTAAGAAATTTGGCGGAATAAGGAAGTTGCATGTGTCAGATTTTCAAAAACAGACAAGTGTTCTGTATGGTTTTATGTATGGTAAAATAAAATATCTAGTCAATTTTTCAAAAAAATGTACAGGTAATTAAATATTTTAATTTAAAAGTCGAGAAAAAATACATGACTGAAAACGCTTAATTTTTAAAGATGTCAACAATCATACCATCAACACCATTGCTTTCCAACAATGTTTATCGTATGATGACGACAACATACGATGATCCTAAACTCTTGGCGTTTTCGCGCGCTTTTAAAAAGTGGATTTTTGTTAATTTTTTTGTCAATCCAAAAATTTCTTGATCGGCCTCAAATTTTGGGTAGTTGCTACATTTTCGCATTTTTCTACATTTTTTGGCGATTTTTCGCTTGCGCTCGGCTAACGGAAAAGTACCGATTTAAGCTAACTTGTTTCTAATAAGCAGTCGCAATTATTTTTTTCCCTCCAAGTACCCAAGATTCAAGGGTTTAGTACTGTTTCAGCTCTTCCTGTTTCGTCTCCTTGTCAAAAATTGTGCTGTTTCATCCCTTTAGGGTTAAAAGCATTTTTGGTTATTCCTGTTTGGTCCCCTGGGTGTTTTGTTTACCATAACTGGCATAAACCGCTAAAAAGGTGAAATATTGCTAGTTAAAGCTTCAGTTTTTTCTTGGATATCCTACTAAAATTATCATCCATCAGTTTTTCTTTTTAAAGTGTTTACTGATTAATGAATGAATTTAAATGCAAAACTGGGTTAGTTCCTAAATACATAGTGAATGGATTATTTTACTCAGAGGCGGATCTAGAACCTGAGCAAGTGGGGGCTAACATAATCTATGAATATTAACTAGTTTTGTCAAATATAACTAATGAACTTATTAGTAATTAAATAAATGAATTATTAAACTTGCATCAAAATTAATATTGATGGCGTGTCAACCAAAAGTTTTAAGATGATTTGGGCCAGGTCGTAAAAAATAATTAGTTTTTTTACTGTGCCTTTATTGATTCCCTCTTAATCGAAGGGTGGAAAAGAGATTACTACTAAACCTTTGCATGGGCTTAACGCGATTTTTGTTTCGGAGAAGTTTTGCCCCATATATTATTCCAAACCATCTTTAATTACATTATAGGCAACCTTCATATTCGACTTTAAAATTCCAGTTTTTTCGGTTACAACAATGCGTTTTGAGGAAATTTCATTGTTGGACAGAGAGAAAAATTTGAAAAATTCAAGAACTTTGAAGTTTAATACATTAACAACTAATTGAGCTTCACAAACAAACTTCGGCTTAAAATGTAAGCAATTTATTCAGTAACAAAACATTTAAATATATGTTTATTCGAAAATCTCATTGTTTGGTTGTTATTTGACAATTTATGAAAAAAGGCCGAAAATTCGATTTTCAATTAGCTGCCATTCGGTAACGCAACCGCTTTGCAACGGCTGACCAACAGAATTTTACTTCCCTAGAAGGGTGCTTCAAAATATATAATTTTCAGAACTATGTTTTTCCGGTTGAAATTTCATGTAGCCAGCTCTCGGACTATTACAACTTCAAAAAATTTCTTAGTTTTTAAAGATCCATTGATTTTTTGTTTCTTGAATGCTAATAAATGAATGAATTGAATGCTATATATATCCCCTCTTTCGAGGATATATATAATATCCCCTCTTTCGAGGATATATATATCGGAGATATTTCTCTCTTTCGGGGATATTTCTCCCCCCTTTCGGGTACTTTTTTTACATCAAGATAAATCCAATTAGCGGTGTAACCCAAAGTTTTTAAGATGAGTCATCTTAAAAACTTTAAGTTACGCCGCTAATTGTGAGTCACATAGATTTGATAAGTTAATCGTTTTGAAAATATATTATAATTGTTTTTCATATGGAACTGAGGAGCCGCAGGTTACCGACCCCTGGGTTAAGTTATGGACTAAAAACGAAAAACGTGGGAATCATGCATTATGTATTATAATCTGTACACGATAAAAAAATAGCAGCATGGGGAGTGCTGAGAGAATCAAAAACTTAATGCATGATATCTACGTTTTTCGCCTTACAAGGAGTTATAAAAATTAGTTTGTACTTTTGGTAGAGTACATTTTAAAAACGTGATTTAAAAAATATTTTTGTATTTCATTAAGGTCGCCTACCCCTAAAAAGACGAGTTTCGACTGTTTCGTCGAAAATTTGGTTCTTACATTTTCAAGTAGTTTAGACTTTTATCTTTCCAAAACTGTTTTCATTTTACTTGTAGGTGAATTAGAAAAGAAATTACAGCATTATTTAAAACAAATAGTCGTGTGCGACCGTATACAAATATAAACTTTAAAGCTGATTTTCTCAGAACTAAGTTTTGCATAAAAACCCTCCACTATTTACATCATCGGTGTCTAAACTATGACCGTTTGAGGGCCACATTGCAACGAAAAAAAATTGGCTGGGCCGCACATACAATGTTTTTTCAACAAATTAAAATAAAAATTTATTATATGTAATTTTATTAAAATAAATTAACTTCTTATTATTATAATTTTTTAAAATTTTTATTAGATATGCATAGTTACATATTTAAATTAAATTTGTAAAAGTTTCGTTTAATTTAGTGTTGATTCCATAAAGATAGAAATCATTCAAATTAATAAGATGGATAAATTTGCTTTTGTTGAACAAACAATAAAAACATTCGCAAATTTTTCTTTCAGTTGAAATTCACTTAAATTTTACACTAATTACCCCATATTTTAGAAAATAATATAATTAATTTTGTTTTTTAGCATTGATCAATGTTTTGATGTACACTTAAACTAAAGATTAAAAAATAATTTTTGTAAATCAAGTATTTCAAAAAATGGTCTCAAAGGTAGGCGGATACCTTAATTTAGTATAGTATAGATAGATTTGGTATATTATCATTATCTGATACAATGGAATTGTTGCAATTATCCTAAATATTATGCAGTCCGTGACCACTGGTCACTTGGAAAATACACATTCGGGCAAATGAATGCAGGGAAGGACAAACGAGACTCTTTAACCCTCTCGGCACCAGAACATCAAAAAAGTGAAAAAACTTTTTTTCTTCTACTCAATACATCCAAAATGCCCCTATAATTTGTCTGGAAATTTTTTTTTCTTGTGTGCACTCCTTCCTAGTTATTTTTATGAGCCTCATATGGGCCATATTTTTTCATTTTAACAGAAAACACTTGGTTTAGAACTTATTAAAAGACATGGTCATAATATTAGACGATTACGAAATAAGAAAATATCTACCAACCTATAAAAAATGTTCTACAGCGGCTAGTATCTAACTAGTATTTTCTCTTCACGAGAATCACAGCTTAAAATGTAAACATTGAGGTATAAATAATCTTGCTGCCATTTAGGAACGAATTTAGAAACCATGTAGAAGTCTCAAATGTGATCTACATAATCAGTGAAGTCACTGATGAAAAGAAAATAAATTTGCGTGTTTACATCATACCAAAATTGAGCTCATAAGTAGGAGCCTCATATGAGGCCCAGGGTGGCGAGAGGGTTAAAATTTAAAATGTTAAGATTGATATTTAAAAAGGACGGATATAACCGGCCTAATGCGGCTTTCTGGGAACGGAACATTTTCTGAAGCCAAACTGCATTTATTGCGCCAAATTTGAAGGAAGAGACGAAACAGCACTAAGAAACAGTCATAAATTATCGAGGGGATGAAACAGCACAATATTTGACAAGGAGACGAAACAGGACATCACCGATTCAAGTAGTCAAGACTCTTAGGTGAAATCCCAATGTCTCAACGATAGAAACAAGAGCAGATTTGGAATGCTAACTCTTTTTCTTTCCCCTTCCTTCATCGTAATTTCAATGCAGCGGTACTTGCAAAACAGCAAGAGAATGATTGATGCAGGCACGGTTTTCCACTTTTCGCTGATGAAAAATTACCATCGCATTTGATTGCCCTTCTACATTTAATAGGAAACGTTTTCCGCGTCCTCGTAAAATCCCAATGTCATTTGATAGCAGGTAACTAAAGTTAAAATACACAGGAAAGCTGACAATTTCTCCAATGTATTTAACTACACAAGTACGCTTTTATAACATTAGTAGTTCAATCTAACAGTCACCTGAGCTGGAATGATGTAATGCCTCTTATTGTGATGTTGATTCCAAAATCAGAATTGAATCTAATACATATTCCTTCAAACGTTTTTAAAACGTTTTAAATATTTAAGCCTCTCCTTCCAAAAGCAAAAAGTAAAAACTTTATTATTTTATGAAGCATGAGAAAATTGTGTTTGGATCTTTGGAAATATTTCTTTACAAATATTTAACTACAAAATATTGCTAACTTAAATCGAACCCAATTTTAAAGGAACATTTTAGGTAAGAAAGTGCTCCCAGAGTTAACACGAACGCTATTTTTTAAGATAATCGGAGATATAACAGCTACGTTTTCATTCTAACTATTCAGTGCTTACTTCACAATTAAAACTACGGGTTAAGCCTCCGCTTTCTGATATGAAACTGAAAATTAAAAGAATGTATTAGGATAATGGCAAGCAATACAATACAAATAAGTTCACGAGTACCGCATTCTAGCGACGTGTGCCGATGAGTCAGTAAACAAATGTTCATTATGAGGATTTGAGATGGAAATCGTGAATTTGCGACAGGTGGGTATGAAGAAGTCACGATTCTAGTTGTGCCACAAGTCAATAGACTTTTCCTTCGCTCAACAAAACATAACACAAACTGATTTTGTGCAAATAAGCACGTGTGCTTCCACGCCCTATGAGAAATCCACTTTGGCATGAGGCATTCGTATATAGAGGCATATTAAACGCTCCAAAGGGTCCAAGTTAAAATTTTATAAATATACCCTGAAGTGAAAACGATGTCGGGCGTCACACGCCTTCTTCCCAAGCCCTCAAAGAGGAAAGGCAGTGGTTGACAAAAAGAAATTCCGCTGCTTAAATGTGAATTTATTCCTTCCTCAAAAGAAGGAGAGAAAAAATACACCAACAGCGGGAAAAGCACGCTTTACTTTATATATGATCGATGGAACGCGTTGCTTTTTCTTGCCTCGAAGATTCGTATGGTAAAAGAAACGGTAAATTTGGTCATGAATATCTGATAAGATGGGATAAATCTACCGCTCAAGTGACGGAATTTCACTGTTTGATTCCAATATAACATCTGGAATATCAGAAGTAGAGTAAACGAAGGTTGAAATATTTAGCTCTATGAAATCCAAGACCAACAATCCAAATTCAAACTGGGATCGTTTTTTAGATTAGATTTTAAGGGCAGAAAGGGCCCCATGTTAAAAAAAGCCAAGCAAAACTAAAAATATCTAAAAATTGAAAATATAATCTTCTAACAAATTGAATAACATTAAATATTGTGTTACTATCAGAAATGACCTTCCCTCATTTATTTAATGAATATACTATGTATCAAAAATATTTTAATAAGTTAAAGGGATACGATTTCGTCTATTTAATACATTAAAAAGAGAAAAATCTACTTGAGACCTACAACTAGATAAATCAGCAAATAGATCACAATGAATATCTACTAATTTTTAGCAAGTTAAGTTTTCCTTGGCAAAATAAAATTATCAGCTCAATGAGGTATTTGCATGAGTGAGGGATTTGCTTGATTTTATACTTTTTCGATACATTGTGGTCTAAAACTCCCAAATTTCTGATTTTTAAGTTCAAAAATGTGTTTTAAATAATTTAAAATTCAATTTTATATTTGCCAAAAGGGGCCGTTCAAATATTATGTAAGCACCTAAGGGGGGAGGGGGGGTTTGCTCTTTGCTTATTTTTGCTGACAAGGGGGGAGGGGGGATATGAGGGATGCTTACGTAAGATGGTGGATGTTTGAAAATCTCTTGTTTCTTGCATAAATAATTTCAAAATTCAACCAAAAATAAATGTAACAAATAATTGAATTAGGAAATCTGACGTAAGCACTTTTTTTGGAGATGGACCACCCTAGCATTTTGAAATTGAAACCCTGAAAAGTAGTGTTTCGACTCATTTTTGAACCCTTATAGCGTTACACCCAAAAAGGAAAGCTCCTAGTACGAGTCACCTAATTTTCAAGGAGAAAAAAAAACAGTACTTACGGATGTCGACATTTCAGGGGGGGGTCCGGCAGTTTCTTACGTAATTATGGTGGGGGGGGGTTGAGGTTTGCTTATCTTTGCTGACAATGGGGGAGGGGGGTTAAAAATGACCAAAAAAGTGCTTACGTAATATTTGAACGGCCCCAAACGCCAGAAAAGTCACGTTATCAGAAAACGGGCTTCTATTGGATGTGACGTCACAGCGCATGAAAACCATTGTGTTTTCTGTTTTCACGTGATCAGAAAACGGGCTTCTATTGGAGATGACCTCACAGCGCATGATTTGGGATTCGAAAGTGTTTTCGCGCCAAAACAAAAAACGAAATTTCAAAAATTTATATCTCAGAAACTAGGCTACGGAAATACTTTATGTAAACGTCATTCTTCATGGTTTTTTATCTACTATTTTAATAAAATTTAATCTCAATCCGTGAGAATACCTCATTCCGTTAACATTCCCTCTAACGTTCCTAGCTCTTTTGACCACCTATTTATTGATTTTCAAGTATGTATCAACAAATTTTTCAGATTTTTATTGATAAACTGAGCAGTATTTGATAATTGAATATTTTAATCTACGAGTTTAAAATTATTTAGCAATATTTCAACTTTTTGGTCTCCAAAAGGAGCATGGCGGTATTAAGCAGGAATTGTAACAGAATTGAACCAAATTATCAATAAAATATAAATGGGAAGTATATGAGAAGAGTACATTTAATCTTCCAAATACAAGGGGGAATATATTTTTTAGGATAAATTGTATACCTTTTTATAATTTTTAAATATTAAAAAAGATCTAAGACATATTTCATTCCTAGATCCTGAAATAGTAATTATGAAGATAGTAAACTGATGCTACACAAATGAGTCATGACCTCAGAGGGCTTCTGAGTTACACCATAAACCGGACCTGGAAAAAGTGCCCGAACCTGGTTCAGGGGAAGCCACTGTCAGCTTCCAGAGTGCAATGCATAAGGTTCGGGTAAATTTCGATTAGGTTCGGGGGAAGGTTACAACTTTTTCCAGGTCCGCCATAAACATTACCCAAATTTCAGTAATAGCACATTGTTTTCCAATAAAATAACAAATGCAATTTAATAAATGTATACTCACCTTACAAGTAATGAAAAGGTAAAATATAATAAACTATCATTTACAAAAGATATCTTTTAAAGGTCATTTTTCATTAAAAATCTTAAAAATGCTCTGTCACTCGAGCAATCTTAATCCCTGAAAGATGATGGACACAAAAAAACCCTTCTTATCATTTAGTGGAAAAGTTTACACCTCTTATGACTGATATTTCAAGGAAAAGAGGTTATTCTTTTTAAATTAACTCAACTTTTAAAATTTAAACAAACATTCAAAGGTATTTTGACACAGAGAACTGAGGATGTATTGCTTTCCAGAGTCCATTTCAGCAATTGAATATCTTAAGCATTTTTCTAACATTTTCTTTTATAGTATTAATACTGATTATTTTAAATAACATTTCCCTGATAAATAATTATAATACAGTCATTACCAGGCTAATTTTTAATCCTAAAAGAGAGATGCGTGCAGGCAGAATCAATATATATGATGCTAAGATTTTGAGGACTTGATACAAGGTCAGACAAAAAAATTAGGAGGTTGAAAGACCTGTTTAAGGGACGACATGCAAAATATTATGATGATCTAACATATTATAAACTATAACGTGTTAATGTAGATGTAACATGCAATTTTTAAAATAATACTTAACATTATTCATTATTCAAAAATTTGCATGTTATGATTCACACTACCTTTTTTTATATCCCAAACTAGAAAATATTAGTTAAAATGAGTAAAAAGGCAACGTTTATACGAGCGTTTTCAACCTTTTTACTCTCACGGAACCCTTTTGATAATGTCCAAGTTCCGGGGAACCCTAGCGTCCATACGACAGTGGCGTATACCATGGGTGTCTAAACTATGACCGTTTGAGGGCCACATTGCAACGAAAAAAAATTTGCTGGGCCGCACAGGCGCACATACAATATTTTTTCAACAAATTGAAATAAAAATTTACTCTATGTAGTTTTATTAAAATATAGTAACTTCTTTTTACCATAATTTTTAAAAATTTTAATTAGATATGTATTGTTGGGGGGGGTACATATTTAATTTAAATTTGTAAAAGTTTCATATCATTTAGTTTGGATTCCATAAAGATAGAAATAATTCAAATTAATGAGATGGATAAATTTGCTTTTGTTGAACAAGCAAATTGATATAGGGTTCAATAGACTAGGTTGTAATTCTTAATGCATTTTCAAGATATTTGTTCACAAATATAGGTATGCCAAAAGCTGAAGACTTTAATAAAGCATGATGGTGAAAATTAGGATATTTATCGCGGGGTAGGTAATCTTTATAAAACTCCAGTAAAGAAACATTCCCAAATTTTTCTTTGAATGTCGCTTTGCAGTTCAATACATTCTATTTGAAGGTAATTAATTTACTTCTAGGGAAAATGGGGTAAAAATATGTTGAAATGATCTTCATTTTTTCGAAAATTTTGAAATCTACTTTCAAACTCTTGAATTAAATCACAAATTAATGCAGCATATATTTTGTGCAATTCACAGGCTTATGCGCAGCCAAAGTACTGAAATGTGTCAAATATTTTACTTTTATTTGATTGTGCCAAAATGTCAACTTTCTTTCAAACGCTGTTATTGTCTGGATTCTGGAACATACCTTTAATAAATTGATTTTTTCCAATGAAGTCTCAAATTTAAACCATTCAAATGTTCTGTTAAGTCTACTAAACAAGCTAAATCTAAAACCCAATCTTCGTCTTTAAATTCAGCCACAAGGGGGTTCCCCTTTTGTTTCCCTAAATATTTTTATTTCAGTTTGAATCGATTTATATGAAAAATATTGCAAACATTTATTTTTTAAAAATAAAAATGTGCAAATTTAAATATTTTCATGATTTGCGTTTGGGCCGCATTTTAAAGGCTTTTGGGCCGCATGCGGCCCGTGGGCCGCACTTTAGACAAGCATGGCGTATACAGAAATTTATTTCGGGAGGGGCCCAAAATTATTACTCAACCCCTCAAAAGTATATTTAAAATAGGTTTAACGTAGCTTTTTAATGCGTTTTTGTGTGAAATTTGCATCCATGAGAACTAAATAATATGATAAATTTTAAAATGATAAAAATTGTGATTAATAAAGTTCCGAGTAGGAAGGGGGGTTTGGGGGTGCTCCTCCAGAAAATTTTTAGAAATCTGACCCTAAAAACTAGGTTTTAACTCATTTTTGGTACATTTAGTCCAAATCTTTGACATGCATTTTTAGGTAGGATTTCAATTTTCATGAAAGTAATTATAAGAAATTGAAAATAATACAATTTCATGTACAGCTCCCGTCAAAAAAAACGTTACAGTAGAATGTGCGGGCGAACGGGTGGGGTTAGAAAGATGCTTTTGGTGTCATTTTTCAGGATTTATTGTAAGCTTGAAATCACTAATTGACTATTTTTCTCTCAGAGGCCGTCTTCATGCGAAACGCAAAATAAAGTGCAACTTTTTTCATGGTGACCCCCAATTTTTATACCCGCATATGAAAGACCATACCATTTAAACCCTAAATACCAAGTTTCATTTAATTTGGTCATTAAATAAAGCCATGGCTCAAAGTTGAAGTTTGAAAATTTAGAGGTAAAAGCCTGAAAACGGTCGCCATCATCCAACCGCCAAGGCGAAACTAGTAGAAGCAATTTTTAATCAGGGTCTTGTAAACCATTGATCGACAAATACATATTTTTCTTTTACAATTTTCCAAATTTTGGATTGCCACCAACTTGTCCCTAAACTGTAAGGTTTTGTTGAAAAAAAACGTTTTTATTTCAATTCTGAAAATTATGAGAAAAAAACTTGTGAGTTAAAAAGTGATTTGGCAAATCGTGATCATCATGCAATATCATATGCATCACTTGGTCTCGTTATCACATTTAACAACATATCACATTTGTTGATCAAAAATATCGGACACACGTCTATCATAGTCCCAGTGACAATGCGATCACATCCGACTCCAATGTGATTGTCACAAAACGAGGACAGGTCTATCACATAGTTGTTATTGTTGTAATTTTAAAATCAATAAATTATTCTACTTAAACTTTTGAAATCAACCTAATCTGTGTTTTAGTTATTTTACCAGATTTTAAAAACATTAAGATATATATTGATCACATAAAACGATACATTATACGTTAAGTTAAATATTAGTGATCGGGACCAGTGTTTTTCGAAACATAATCCGATTGATAATATTAACCGTGATCAATATAAGACTATATTACGTAACCTTATTTTTGGTCATTTCTGACCCCCTCCCATCCCCTTTGATAAAATCAATCCGCAAAACTTTCCAAAAAGAGTAATCAGATTATACTTTCAATCAGATTACATATGTAGTTTGATTGAAAATTCCAAATGTTATAAAACTACAAAAGTAATCAGATTATACTTTCAATCAGATTAAAAATTTAGTTTGATTGCGCCCAACTCTTGTTCCAAATAACTGGTGAATGTAATGTAAAATTTTCATTTCTTAAAAACGGAAAAAATGAGAGATGTGCCAAACTGTGAATTGATTGCCAAATCCAGCAACCCCACCCGTTCCATCGATGGAGCAATGTAACGTTTTTTTTTGACGGGAGCTGTACTATAGAGGGGGTTGGGGGCCCTCTTCCTGAATTTTTTTTTAAAAATTGACCCTAAATAACAGGGTTTTAACGTGTTTTGATATTCCTAGTCCGAATTTCGGGGAGGGCAGGGCCCCCTCGGCCCCTCCCTCAGAATTTATTTTGAAAATTACCCTTTAAGCTTTAAACTCGTGTTTTATCTCCTTTTTCAAACTTTTTGTAGAACACCCAAGGAAAAAATATTCTTGAGACAGCAGAATGTTCAAGGGAAAAACGCTCTATAACAGATGTCAAAATTTTAGATAGAAGTTTGGAGTTCTCCCTAGAAATTTTTAGAAATTTGCCACATAAAGTAGGAGTTTCGTTGTATTTTAAGACCCTTTGGGTTACATCTGAAAAGAACATTTCCTTGTAAAACACAGAATTTTCAAGGGGGAAATATAATTAGCGCCAAAATTTCAAGGGGGGCAGGGGGCCTTCCTCGGAAATTTATTTTGAAATTCCCCTCCAAACTAGTGTTAATCTTCTTTTCAAACTCTTGGTAGAACACCCAAGAGCTACAGAAGAAAATGTTCAACGGAAAAACACTTGCTCACATTTGGCTGGCTGATACCTAATTTAATTAAGATTAATTAGGATACCTAATTTAATTAGGGTTATTCTAAAATGTAAACCAGAACAAAAAAAAGATTTCCGGATCCCTCGCGGAACCCTTGAGGAAGACTCGCAGAACCCCAGGGTTCTGCGGAACCCCGGTTTATACTATGCACATATTTATTTGAATTTAAAAACGATTCATACGATCGTTTCTGGGATGCCTGGATCTCCCTCGTCAGTGAGACGATCGTATGAACCATTTTTAAATTCAAATAAATATGTGCATTGTATAAACGTTGCCTTTTTACTCATTTTAACCTTTTTTTGCCCAGTAAATTTTTAATCATCTTTAACTTCAATTTCACTGACGAGGGGGATCCAGGCATCCCCGAAACGATCGTATGAATCGTTTTTAAATTCAAATAAATATGTGCATAGTATAAACGTTGCCTTTTTACTCATTTTAACCTTTTTTGCACAGTAAATTTTTAATCATTAGACAATATTAGGTTTTAAAGAGTATAAAACTTCAAATATAATAATAAATTGTGTATATTTTGAAAAAACTGGAGTTGTTAGCAATCCTAAAGTCTTCAAAACTTATTGAAAAAAAAGCTTGTCTTTATTGGCTTATTTAATGTGTCACAAATCAGTTAAAACAAAAGTTAAATTTTTAAGATAAATCACACAAAAAATAATGTGTTAGTGGAAGCATATTAAAAAAAATTTATACAATATACAGCATTGCTTATCTAGATCAATTTAGTTTAAATATAGTATCAATAATTAAATTTAAATTTAGTTAGCAATAAAAGTTTAAATATAGTAAGGTTAAGTTGCAAATAATAAAATGTTAGAGTGTTTCTATTAAAAACAGTTGTGGTTGCTATCTCAAATACTAAGCTGTTAAATAAAGAAAATGGGAGAAAAGTAATTCTTTGATAAAATCTTTAGTCGTAATATTAATAATAAAAATTTGAATCAAAGCACTGAGTAATATTATATTATTATTCAAGCCAAACAGAAAAAATTCTTCACAAGACTTCAAAAAAATGTGTCAAAATACTTTAGAGTGGTACTCTGTATTTGCAAAAGATAGTTAAAGGTGTAAGAACAGCTTCTTTAAAATTAATTAAGAACCCTTTCTATGAAATGTAGGATGTATATTTTCACTTACCATTTCATAGGATGAAAATAAATTAAAATATCAATTCAAATTATATAAATAAGAGTAAAGAAATACATACAGTCAACAAACTTCGCTTGTAGTTCTTGAACTCTAGTACTCAGGGTCATAATATACCACAGAAGTGCACCAACTACTGCTAGAAGTATAATGTAAGATAATATTTTAAAGCTGTCCATGCAATTACATTTACAGTTCTTAGTAGCATTGCTTCTACTTGTTTTGGCTCTGGAACTTGATCGAAATGGCCTGAAATAAAAAATTAGAAGATTAAAATCAAAAAGTATACTGACTCTACTGAACACCTTAACAGTTAAAGAAGTTTATCTAAAACAAAAAAGGTCTTTCTTATACAAATCATATATTAATAAACAAAAGATAAATTTGATTATACTATATTATGCAAATGAAAAATAACATAATGTGTAATCTCCAGTCACAATATTTTCCAAATCAAAATGTAGATGGCGTTACAGTAAAATGCCAAGATATTTACAGGGGTTTGTCTAGGTCAGTGGTTCCCAACTCAAATATGTCTGCGGACCACTTCACTTAAATTTGAACCTCCACGGACCATCTCTATCCCTAACTGTATCTCCAAAATTTTAACTTTTTTTCAGTGCATTCATTCATCATGGAGGGTCTAAAATTTTGACTTTTTTTCTGAAGTAAGGGAAACCGAGTCTTACAGTGTTTCTAAATAGAACTTAGAAAATCAAATAATCTATTAAACTTAAAAGAAAAATTAACAGTACGTTAATTTTATATCTAATTATTTAAAAATATACCTTTTATAAAAGACATAAAACCATTTTTATCAAGCCTTTTTATCTATTAACCCTGGAAGGGTTCACACCTGTACAGAAGTTACAGGTTTTAAAAAACAACAGTAAAAATAGTTTTTTTTTATTCTTTTTCATAACCAATAAATAAGATAATATAATATAAGTAGATTTAAATTTGAAAAAAAGTACTTAGCTTTAAATTAAACTGCAGGACGAATGAGATAACCAGGAATTCTGTTGATCACAAAAAAGTAAACTGGACATGCACTGAGACAGAGGAAATTCTATAGGCGAGGCTGATGTTCTCCCGAAAGAAACCGCGTCAAAAGTCAATAATTATTTCATAGGAGCGATTAAAATAGAAAATAATTTATGTGTTCAAAAACTTTCGCATTTTCGGCAGTAAATTTTTCTCATATCTTCGAACAAACCTATTTCACATTTCACGTGTATCTCAGAAATTTCCTCTTTTCATACCACGATTTCTCAAAGACGCTCAGTCTGACCTTAGCATCCCAGTTTGAAGTATCTTTCAACACTTCCACGCTTCGCTTCGTATCAAACCAAGTATAAGTCCGATCATTCTATTCTTTATTAGCCCCCCCGACGCCTCTCAGTTTTAGTTAATTTGATGCAATACTTTTTCACATCATCAGATTTCCGTTTCTACTCTATAATAAACTACTGTTGAATAAAACTGTGCAAAATAATAGAAATGACCAAATGATTCATAGGAGAGAAAGAGAACACAACATTTTTTATTTATGAGACGAATGATTTCTTACTTATGTTTTTGTATCTGTAGTGTTTTTACTATTTCCTGGAATGTGTGATTAGGAAAACTATTTTTTAAAATTTTCCACACATTTTTTGGATAAGTTATTTAAAAATCTTCTCACGGACCACCTCTGAAGGCCTCACGGACCACCAGTGGTCTGCGGACCACCTGTTGGGAACCACTGGTCTAGGTTCTTTAAGCAGTACCTATTTTGTGAAAATTTGGTGCTACTTTGTGAAAAACTTAGAAATTTTGTGAAAATTTTTCTGTGAATTTGAAAAAAATTAAAGATCAAAATACCATGTAAATAATTTTTAAACATTAACAACAAGAGAAATTTTGTACAGAACGGCTAAAAATTTAACTATTACAAGAACATAGCTTCCTAGAGAACTTTCTTTCAAAAATGTATTTTGTGCAGGTACCTTTTTTACTAAAGCTGAATTTGTGAAAGTATCTATTTATCAAATGGTGAGATTGTGAAGGTACCAAAAAACGGTAGTAAAATTGCCTTGGACAGACCACTGATTTATAAAGAACTAAACAGAAATAATGAGTTCTTCCTTTAACAAACTTTAATTAAAGTAAGTTTCATAAATTTAATTTTTAAAATCCCCCTTTTACATTTTTCAAAAAGAAATTGAAAAATATTTCCTTTCAAAATTTAGTAGAAACAGGGGTTCCCCTATCACATCATGAAAAATGAATAATTGAAAGTTGAAATTAAAAAGTCAGCTTATGAATTTGAACATAGATAAGATTTGGCTTTTTAGATGCTAAAACTATGAAAAGTGAGCATTTTCAAAAGCCAAAGAAACTTAATTTTACCCCAAAATTTAATGTTTTAACGTAATATGCCGTTGACTGTGCCGCTAAATACGAAAAGTTATCAAATCCTATTGACTATTCTATAGCTGTACCGCTGAATTTAACAACTGCTGAAGGGTTGATGGTATAATACGTAAGTACCATTTAATTTAAACAGACACAATTAATAAAATTTTCAAAATTTAAATGAAGCTTTCATAGCTAAATGAATTTAAATTTTTTTAACAATTATTCAATTGTGCCAAGAGCGTAAGTTAGGACATGATTCATTATTCGTTTCTCATTTATAGGTCTGATAAAAATTTTTTATTTGTGTTGTTATGATCATGTTTTGTTTACAAAGCATGTCTAACTGCTAAATTGCCCTGAAATCAGACGATTTGAAAAGGAATTGCTTAAAAATATATGTCCAGAAACCGGAACAATATTGGTCACAAGTATACCGGATAAATGATCACTTACTCATAGTTTCCAATCAATTTAAGGAACCAAATTCTGTGACTTTTACAGGTTAATTTTAAAGATAAAAAACTTTAGTAATACACTGCTGCATTTTTCAGATATTTTTGCTATTTATATTTTCAATAAAAAGTATGTATCTTATTTTGAAACAAGGACAAATATGAAATACAGAATCAAAAATAGATCATTTTTCAGTTTTTGGCATGTTTTTCCAAGATTTAGATAAAAGTCACCAAATTTCCCTGACTTTTTCAGTCAAATTAAAATTCTCTTACTTTTCTAGGTATTCCTTCACCTGTGGGAACCATGCTTACAGTGTGTAAGAATCAAAAGGTTACAGTATGAATTTTTATGCTTTTAAACAATCATCGCTAAACTTACATATTATCCCATCAGCCATTAAATGCACCGGCTCAGCTAAAGAACAGTCTTAGATAACATTTTAGTTAGCAGCATGTTGACAGGAAAACCAACTATCATAATTATTAAATGGAACACATCCCACATGGAATCAATCATGGGTTTGAGATAGAACTTTCCAGAACGTGGTCCCAATAACTCCAATTTAGAAAAAGTTACAATATTTTAATTAAATTTTATGCATCTACAATTACAGTCTGGCCTACTCTACTACTTCTAAAGGAATCATGTTTTCTTTTAAAAGATGAAGTATTCTTTTTTTAAGAAACTACAAATCAGACATTTGTTTCTGGTATTAGATTACAAAGTAAATCATTTGAGAATTCAATGGTTTCGCAATAGGTACTACAGTCGAGTCCACTTAATGTGATCGCATGTGTCCGATATTAAACTGATAACATTATCCGATTGATAACAATAAGCGATTTCATATAAAAAGAAGCAAACAGTAAAACAAAATTGTTTGCTTTAATATTATAATTTATGTAACCGTAATTCAAGTTTTTAAAACAATTTTAAACTATGTACTTGGCAACTTGAATTTTTTAGGGTAAAATTTAATCCAATATATAAAATAAAATAATCGCTTACTTTGTATTTTCATGCGTGTTAGCGCCTATACGATTCTCTCAAAAAATTTGTTTTTTTCGACTTCCAGACAAGATCAAAATTTTACACAAAAAAGGCTCAGAAACATAAATAAACACTGAAATTCATGTGAATTCCAATAAACCCGAAAAAAATCAAATTCTCTTATCAGAAACATCTGCAAGGCGCCGATGGTGATATCCAATGACAAGCATGGATTCACCCCCCTTTAACCGTTTCGAATGTTTTCTTTTTCTGACAATCAAAGCAAAGAAACATAACAGTGTAACCGGGAACGTATACTGAGTTTCAGAAAAAAGTAATTGACCTTCATTAACAAAACTCAAAAGCGGGTGTTTTTTAGGGCATATAGACAAATTTTGATAACATTAAGCGGCATGTTGATCCATAGTTGATCACAATAAACGATGTATTTTACATTAAATTAAATAGGAATGATCGGGACCTGTTGATTTCGATAACATTATCCGATTGATAACATTAACCGTGATCACATTAAGCGGATTTGACTGTACCTACTGTTCTGTGTTCTGTGCCATGAAATTTCAATGGAATCAGCTAGGTTTTATTTTCAAAAGTAAAGTTACAAGGTTTCAGTTTATAAATATATTAGTTAGGTTTTTTTTGTCACAGAAGCTGTCAATTTATTTCCATCCCTCAAAAAAATAGTTTCAATCACTAAATTGTAAAGTTAAATGTTACTTACTTTTTGAACCTGACTTTTCTTTTTTGCTTAGGAGCTTGGAAGTGTGTAAAAGAAGGAGAATCTAATGAATCACTCGAAGATAACCCAAGAAGTTCAACAGCTTCTTGGGTGTTGTTATTTAATTTTTGGGGATTGGATTCCATTATCGGATTTTTATCCACTAATGACAGCATGAAGTAAAAATTATTATACTTTCAAACTGTTCTTGGATTTTGAGTTAAACATCAAATTATAATAACGAAACTACTTTAGTTTTTCAGTAATATTCAAGTTCCCTTCCATAGGGTACTATAGGTTTGATTACTAGTATGTCAAGTTTCAAAACGAAAGCGTGGAAAGGTTGTTTAAGGTAGATGTTGTATTTGTCACAAAATGGTTTTTCCAATTTATGTTATCTTTTCACTTATCTGTTCAGGACATTCATAACTTCAGCAGTGATGAAATATTGACATTTTATTGTTTACGTCACGTGAGTGTCAACCTAATATTCTTTTCACTTCATTTTTTCCATTGACTTTGCTTAACTCGCAGATCATAACACAAGCGTGGTTTCAATTAGTTGTGTAGCAGCGCCTCGAATGGCGGGTTCCAACTGTTGGCGGGCCCTTGAAACTCCTGAAGTGAAAATCCCCCAAACAAACGTAGAATCGGCTTGAGCAAAAAAGCAATAACAGGAAAAGAAATAGAAAGTTACATCTTTGAAAGCTCAATCACTACCCAATACATCATTAGGGGTATTGACCCGAAAGTATCGCTAAATATCATCGATGAAAATTTCCAGAAACAAAGTATCATATCAAATAAAATTACCCGTTTCACAAAAAAAAAAGTCGAAAACGTTGCAGGGTCAACTATACTCATCCAAGAACTTGGAAAAATACAGAGAGAAAAAGTGAAATATGAATACGTGATCTACTGGGCTGGGGTCCTAAAGTTCATCGACAAACCAAAGATTCGTTACTTAAGTCTGCGGTTTGGACATTTTAAAGTGGATTTCAAAGAAGTTAGTGCAAAATGTCAGCGATGTGGTGAAAATCACGAATCGAGTGAATAAATCAGAGTTGCTTCAGATGTGGAGGCAGTGATCATTCGGCTTTAGATATATAAGGGGTCATCCATAAATTACGTGAGGTCAAAAAGGGGGGTTTGGAAAAATCTCACCTAATCTCACCAAGGGGGGAGGGGGGGTCGTTTAAAATCTCACGTCAACTTTTTTTAACTTAATTTTACTCAATTAGGAGTTATGAAGCACAAAATGCAAATAATTTTTGGAAAAAAAATTTTCAAAGTTGTAGGTAAATCTCACTTGGGGGGGAGGGGGGGTCAAGAAAAATCTCACTAAATCTCACCAAGGGGGGAGGGGGGGTCCAGATTTTGGAAAAAACACCTCACGTAATTTATGGATGCCCCCTAAGATGCCCAATTGCAAAGCAAGAAAGTGACATTATTAAAAAACTAAATCGGGAAACCTAACCTTCAAAGAGGCAAAAAGATCATTGAGTCAAAGAAAATCTTATTCCGATGCTGTAAGATCAAAAGAGCCAATCCCGGAGATAATTTTAGTAACAGAAAGAAAGGACCAAACCTTCAAGCGTTAAACCAGGGTTTCCCAACGTGGGGCGCACGCCCCACCGGGGGGCAATATCATTTTCTAGGGGGGCAATTTGAAAATTTTCAACCAAATTGCCCCCAGGTAGGGCCAATCCAGGGGGAAAATTAAAAAAAAACTTTTAAAAAAAAAGTTTATCAAAATCTGATCCTATTATCCTATCTGAGAATGTATGTCTGAAATCTGGACCAGTATGTATCAAAACCAAGTTGAAACCCTGTTTTTAGAGTCTGATGCAAATCTTACCCAAAAATTTATACCCAAAATTTCACATACCACATCTTTCAACTAGTTAAAAACCTGTTTCCTAGAGTCAAATTTCCGAAAATTTGCTGGGGGAGGACCCCCAGACCACTCCGTGTGGTGACCGGAGAAGAATAGTCCCAATGTACCCATGCATGTCGTAAGAGGCGTACTAAAATGGGACCCAGTGTCCGGGGGTATAGCTGGGCACCCCTGTCTCCAGGGGGTTTACAAATTTGGAGGCCTGGTCCTCCAGGTTGGGGGTTGGGCGTGGGGCCAACAACCCCATCCCGTAAAAAATCCTAACCGTTAAGAAATCCAAAGAGAGAATAAACCGGACTGCTTCTACTGGAAAACGACTTGGAAATGGCCTAAGGACTTGTCGCTTTGGAACCTGGAATGTCCGAACACTGTACTACAGTAGGGGACTACAATTTCTTATAGAGGAATTTGACAAATATAATATGGATCTACTGGCCATCCAGGAAATGCGATGGCTTGGGGAAGGTACCATTGAGAAAAGGAACCACACGGTTTACTATAGCTGTGATGAGAAAAAACATGTTTTTGGCACTGGTTTTCTATTGAACAAAAGTTTAAAGCACTTAGTGATTGATTTTCTTCCTAAATCACCCCGACTTTGCAAAATCCGGTTAAGGGGAAAGTTTTTCAACTATAGTATTATCAATGGTCATGCACCTACAGAGGACAAGGAGGAGGAGGAGAAGGAGATTTTTTATGAGGAACTTTCTATGTTATACAGATCTTGTCCCAGACATGACATTAAAATTGTTATTGGAGATATGAACGCGAAACTAGGTAAAGAGGACGAATTCAGACCTACAATCGGAAGGAATAGCTTACATCATAGTACTAATGACAATGGACAACGACTAGCACTTTTTGCTGCTGAGCACAACATGATAATTTCAAGCACCGTGTTCAGCCACAAGAGAATACATAAGATGACTTGGCGCTCGCCTGATGGAGAAACCTATAATCAAATTGATCATGTACTCATTGATTCTAGGCATGCTTCGGATATCCAAGGTGTTGGAACTTATCGAGGCGCAAACTGTGATTCTGACCATTTTTTGGTTATTGCTAAACTAATTGCTAAAATTTCAAATGCCCGAAAGCTACAGGGAGAGAAGCAAAAAAGGTTTGATTGTGAAAAGCTGAAAAACGAGGCAAAGGAACGAGATTTCCAGTCCTCACTCAGTGGAGGACTAAGGTCTAAAAACATGGCCGAGTTGGAAACTGTGGAAAATAAGTGGAGTCTGCTTAAAGACTCAATCATCCACTCAGCCGACAGCACGCTGGGATATATGGAAAAACCCAAACCAAGGGATTGGTTTGATAATGAATGTTTTCTTGTAACACAGGCCAAAAGAACTGCTTTTAAGAATATGATCCAAAAGCGACATTCAAGAGGATCTGTTGAGGAATATAAGAGATCTAGAAAACAAGAAAAGAAGACTCATCGGCTTAAAAAAAGACTTTTTCACGACGATCTTTTTAAGGATGTTGAACATCTGAGGGGATCCAATGAAAGCCGTGCTTTCTACCGTGAAATTAATCTTGGCCGCAAAGACTTTAAGCCTAGAACTACTGCCTGTAGAGACAAAAACAACATCATCCTAAATGATAGAAAAGAGGTACTTCATAGGTGGAATGAGCATTTTAGCAATTTGTTGAATGACCATACGCGGGATGGGTCTTCAACCAACCTAATCTCTCAGAATAATCTCTCAGAACCTGTTTCAAATGGGCTCAGACAGGGTGATGCACTGGCCTGCTTGCTTTTTAATCTTGCCCTCCAAAAAATCATAAAAGACTCCAACATTAATACTCGTGGAACTATTTTTAACAAGTCTGTTCAGATTTTTGCGTTTGCTGACGATATTGACATAGTCGCACGCACTCCCAAGTCACTTAGAGAGGCTTTTACATCTCTAGAGGCTGCAGCCAGCAAAATGCATCTAGCAATCAACCAAAATAAAACTAAGTACATGCCCTGTGGTAATAACAGCAGCCCCTATTTAGAAATTGGGGATTATAAATTTGAAACTGTTTGCAAGTTTAAATATTTGGGATCAGAGGTTAACACTCTCAATGATCTAATGCCTGAGATCCGTAGTAGAGTCACGGATGCTAACCGATGTTTTTTCGGTCTCAAAAAATACTTAAAGTCTAGCTTCACAAGCAGAAAAACGAAGATTCTAATATACAAAAGCTTAATTAGACCCATTCTTACATACTCTGCTGAGACCTGGACAATGACAGAAAAAGCTAAAGATATCATTTCTATTTTTGAAAGAAAAATTTTAAGAAGCATTTTTGGCGGCATAAAATGTAACGATATCTGGAGAAGAAGAACCAACTCTGAACTCTATAAATCTTTTAAGGAACCAGATATTGTAAAATATATTAGTATTCAGAGAATTAAATGGGCAGGACACCTAAGCAGAATGGATGAAAATCGTGTAACAAAAAAGATTTTCTCGGCCAGACCATTCGGCACCCGAAAAAGAGGAAGACCTAAACTTAGGTGGCTCGACTGTTTGGAGACTGACATGGGAGTTTTGAGAGTTAATAACTGGAAGTCCATGGCCAGGGATAGAAGAGCTTGGAATTCGATTCTGAGGAAGGCAAGGGCCCACCCTGGGCTGTCTGGCCATTGAGGAAGGGAAGGAAGGAAGGAAGGAGGACCCCCAGACCCCCTTGGTACTTAGAACTTAATTACTCATAACTTTATTTAGTTCTTTAGCATGCGCATTCTACCTAAAAATGTTCTGAAAAGCTTCATTAAACTTATTAAATATACATAGGTGGGAGGGCTAAGAAATAATTTTGACTCCTTCTCAAAATATATTTCTATATATTCCACTGAGACCTGGGGGGCATGGAAAATTTAGAAAGGCTTTGGTGGGGCATGGACCGAAAAAGGTTGGGAAACACTGCGTTAAACAAAAGAATTGATCGATTGGAGGAGTTGACAAACTCGTGACGGAACTGATATCGCAAAAGTCGGGAAAACGAACTGATCACCAAGCTGAGCTAAACTACCATGAAGACCTAGAGAGCAGAATAACGAAAGTGATTTTTAAAAAAAGGAGAAAATGGATGGACTATGGATCGCGTCCTAACGCAATACAGGGTGTATCTGAAATGGTGCAACAAACTTTCAGGGATGATTGTACTCATCAAGACGAACAAGAATCGGTATAGAAAGGGGGGTCCCCAGTCCAAATCCCAGGGAGTTAAAAATGGAGCGACACCCCAAAAAAATCATTGAAAAATTCAATTTGTAGAAGAACTACCATTGGTAAAAACTTAATCATGGTCTCAAAAATTGTGGTTTAATATGATCTTTAAAATTATCTCAAAAGTCTTCACTTTAAAATTTGTTTTATTATCAAAAAAGTTAAAAAACCACAAAAAAAAATGTGAAAATTCTACCAAAACCTCATTTTGTATTTCGAAATCCTTTCTTTTGATTTTATAATCTGAAAGATCATAGTTGTAAACCCCTAAGTCCTAAGTTTGTCAATATTAAACGCTTGAGACCCTGTTAAAGTTCGTTTTTTGTGTGCGCAAACGTGTTTCCTATAGCCGTTTTCAAAACGGCAGTTAGCGGACGCAAAAAACGGACTTAAACCATGCTTTAACAGGATCTCAAGCATTTAATATTGATGGTTTTTACGTGACACTTTGGACTTAAGGGTTTTCGACTATGATCTTTCAGATTATTAAATCAAAAGAATGGATTTCGAAATGCAAAATAAAGTTTTGGCAGAGTTTTCACATTTTTTTGTGGTTTTTTAACTTTTTCATAATAAAACAAATTTTTAAGAGAAGACTTTTGAGATAATTTTAAAGATCATATTAAACCACAATTTTTGAGACCATAATTAAGTTTTTACCAGTAGTAGTTCTTCTACAAATTGAATTTTTCAATGATTTTTTTGGGGTGTCGCTCCATTTTTAACTCCCTGGGATTTGGTTTTGGGCCCCCCTTTCTATACCGATTCTTGTTCGTCTTGATGAGTACTATCATCCCTGAAAGTTTGTTGCACCATTTCAGATACACCCTGTGTTTAAAAAGAGACTCAGAGGAAATAGACCAATCCAATCTGATCCAATCGTTAAAAAACGAGAACTTCCAAAAGAGAATAAGAAAGAAAATAACGAGGAAAGATTTGAAATACTAAATAAAAGAATAACGAAATTAATGAATCTCCAAAAAAATTAAAGAGACCAGTCCGAACAAATAAAATGTTGTAGAATTCCCAACCAATTCAAAAGATGAGTCCGGGAAAGAGAGGAATCGGAAGACGAAATCGAGTCGGAAGAAGATGCAGAAACAGATGAGTGCGACTTTGCACAAATAAATGAAAGCTTTAGTCAATATTTGACACAAAAAAAGGAAGAGTAAGAACAAAAAATGAGAGAACTCCAGGACGAAAGACTGGGAATACCCCTATGAAAGGACGAGTTACTAGGTGAAATATAAATATATAACAAAATGACAGCATTGTTTTGATTAAAATTTTTCGGATTTTCCGTTAATTTTAAAAGTGATTGGTCAAGATTATTAACTTAACACAATATATAGTCCAGTAACTTTATACATCACAGCATGCGCCAAATCTGGTAGAAGTCTTCGATCTGAAAATCCCATGTGATTTATGTATTTTTGGTAAAAAATCAAGACTTTTATCATTCAACTTCGTTTTAATGATCATTTACGATCTAAAACTACATTACTTTAAAAAATCTATTCTCAATTTTAAAAATGCTTGAAATAGCTCATTATGTTAAAAGATCCGTTATCCTTTAAAAGTTATTAGCTTAATTAGTTAGCTTAATTAATTAGCTTAATTAGTCTTAAAAGTTGATTAAAAAATTGGTACCAAACTTTTTTATGTTCCTTACACTATAAGTAATCCAAAAAACATTAGTTTACAAAATTAACAAGAACTTTTTACGAAGCCCTTTTTTTCGACATTGGAGACTCCACTAGTGTTCTATCTTTTTGAAACTCTTTAAGGAACACCCAGAGGGAACCGCTTATTTTATGTAGCAGAATTTTCAAGAGAAAAACACTGCATAACAGGCGTCAAAATTGTAAAGGAATGTTTGTGAGTTCTCCCCAGAAAACAGTTTTGAAATTCTTTTTTTAAGTATTGTTTTAACTCATTTTTGGACCCTTTGGGTTATACTCGAAAAAAAAGTTTCAGAATTTTAAGAAAACCATAAAAGTTATTGTCAATTGCATAAGAGTTTTTGTCAAAACTTCGGGGAGGGGGTGAACCCCTAAAACCCCCTGTGGATGGATACTTGTCTGGTTACATGGGAAAGGTAACAAACTCATTAAGTCAAATGCAGAATTGTTTAACCACATTGCTGAATCTTATTAGAGGTTGTGATATATTCGTTCTGATGATGAAAAGCTTTTCATGATCGTTTGGGTTAATAGATAGGTTTGTGATAATTATCAGAGTATTAAATTTGCCAACAAAAGGATATTATTATACGGTTAAAAGATTTCATAAGCTAATTAATTTCCCTCGCATAGCAACTGAAAGCAATGAATACAAAGGTTCACTCGATCAATTTTAATTCATCAGTTATAAAGATTGTTGTTATCAACAATATCACTATGATTTTAAAGCTTTTAGTCCTGTTCTCTAGGTATTGATTTATTAACTGTTTTTCTATTTTTTCTAGTTTCTTATTAAATTGAATGACGCATTTAATTCCGTTCTATAGGTTTTGATTCGGAAGGTTTTTTAGTTAATTAAATTCTGAGCTTGGTCCATAGATCTTATATTTCACAATCCTCCGCTAGTTGTGAGTGATAATATCCCAGATAAAAATATGCGAATTCTCTTGGAACACATGAAGTAAAACCCAAGATCTTTTACTGAAAGTATTAAAATTATGGTCCCTGTCTGTGTGCTACTATTCCATAATGCTTGAGAGGAAAAAATATAATTCTGCTTTCAAACACTGGAAGAAACTAATCTGTATTTTGACTTGGTGTGGATTTGTAGAGAAACCTAAAACGTCATGTAGTAAAAAGCTTTCAGGACGCATTTTACAAACAGTTCTGGTTATCACAGTTATAGATTTTGTAGTTGCCAACTTCGCCAATAAAGTCTGGCAACAAGCGAAATCATTCTTTCTCTCAACCGTTTCAATCTCCCTTTGTAGCGTTTTGGCTTCGTTAATTCTTCACTACAGAAGGCGACAACTTAATGTCCTTTTATGCGATGTTCTGTATGTGTATAAAGTAGTTACCAATGAAAATAATTTTCGAAATTTAATTGGTTGTTATTTGTGCTTTAATCCTCTATTATATTCCATATCCATGACTTTATTAACAGAGATATATAAAGATCATGAGTTTATGACGTTTTTCACTTACGGAATGGAAATTCATAATGATACTTTAAGAAGGTTTGTCATCTTTTTGAGGGCTGGACTTAGCTGTTTACTGAGTCCAAGTGTAACTGCCATAGCTTCCCTCCTCTATTGTGAGATATGCAAAGCGTGTTCCAAAGTTCTGATTAGAGTTACTAACGAAATTAATGCCTGTCCTCATGAACATTTCACGTTTTCCAAACAAGTTAGCGTACTTCAGCTAAAGGATCAAGTATTCAACATTTTAGGCCGGCTGCAAGAATTGTTTTCTGTGCCTATGTTACTCATAATAATTTCTGACTTTCTTTGGAGTTTTTCTTACGTTGGTTCTCTGCTATATATGGAGTTGGAAGCTATGAGTACGGTCAGGTTATTCGAAATGGCTGTCAATGGCCTCACGTCTTTTTTGTCCATGATGAGAGTGATATGGTTAGCAGGGCAGGTGCCTCTTGAATCAGAAAGGTTCAGAGAGGCATTTGAATCTAAAATAGGAAAAATAGTAATGTCAGGGTGTAATGACATTAATGCACAAAAAATCTGTTACGGCCGAACAGATTTTACTCTCTCAGCTTGTGATGTGTTGTATTTCAAACGAAGTCTCACTTTTTCGATCGTAGGAACTATCCTTACCTTCACTTTCTTATTAATAAGTTCTAATAATAATGCATGTTCTCATAACTATTTTAATAACATTACTTTTTTGTGCATTAATTAAGTGGAAAAAAGTATCGTTTAGTATAGTTTAGTTACGTATATAAGGGGGGGGGTTAGGGGGTCCGGACCCCCCCCCCCCTTGGCCTGAACAAACATCTATTTTTTTTTCAGTCGAATACCTATATTTTCAAATCTAGCGCACAGTCAAGCACAGGCGCCAGAGCTCTTCATTAGTGATTAAAGACTTATGATTCATATTCATGATTTTCACTTCATTACTGATTCGTAGAGATAAATCTCTCTTTTCTAAAGACATAGATTATATTCTTTCGTGGGTGGATTTAAGAGCTAGCGAAAGACTTCTACCAGTCTTTTCGTATAGCGCAGTCTTGTTCTCTAACTGCTTATTTGTGTGCACGTGTGAGTAGTTACTGAATAAAAAAACGCAGTCTTTAAAAACACTATGAAGCGTACTACTCAACAATCTCTGTTGGTTTTTTTTCTAAAAACGAAAGATAATTACCTCGCGAACTTCCACAAAATGAAGAAATAGCCGAAGCCGAAGCGGGTCCATCCACAAAAAATGACAATGAAGCGAAAAAAGGTAAGTCCTCTCTTATGAAAAATTATATTTGAACCAGAAATGAGAGAAAAAATGGTTATTTATATTTTATTACTTTTCCTTTCCATAATATGATCTGTTGTACAGCCGCTTACACCACAGATTCACAGAAATTCAATTTTAAGTAAAGTAAATACAGCCTGGTAGTCCATGCCCCACCTGGACGGCAATTTTATTTGAAACTTTCAAATTGCCCACCTAGAAAATCATATTGCCCCCCGGTGGGGCGTGCGCCCCACGTTGGGAAACACTGCTTTAGATGTTATTTTCTCTGAACTTTTGTTCGGTTAAAGTTTCCGCTCCATTAAATCATCGACTTATCTCTAATTCTAATGAAAATGTTTCTTGAAAATTACAGCGCATGTTAAAAATAGTATACAAGTACTGAAATGAGCAAAAATGTTCGTTTTTAGTGAAGTCATTTTTATTTTACAAGTGTTACTGGCACTTATTAGACAAGTTGCGTTTCAATTAATTGGATAGTGATTATATTGAATTAAAATTTACTAAAAATTCTCATATTTGTCAAAAATTATTTTTTATTTATTTTGTTTATCTAATTTTTCCAAATAAATTCGAACGACTGTGACACTTTGCACTTTGTATATAGGCGTATTAAGGGCGATTGATTTTGTTGGGGGCTGAGTGTCAAATGGATTTTAACAGAAGTTTATGTAATGTGTTTGCTTTTTTTTGCAAAATAAATTCTGGACCCCCCCTTGTAAAAGCTATAGCTACGTCCGTGGGTTTAGCTAATTTTACGAAAATTTCGTGTATTCGAATTGTCTAAATTTTCGCAATCGTGGAAATGGGGACGCTTGAAAAATCCTGTAAATAAATAGATTTGAAAGCGTTTTGAACTTTTTATTTAAAAAAAGTTTAGCATTAAAATATCATTTATCCCTACGAAAATTCCATGCAATGACTCAAATAAAAACTAGAAAAGTTTCAAGAATGGTTCAAATTATTTTTCTTGGAAAGTGAAAATAAAAAGGAAATTGAAGCACTATATGGTGAATGCCCAGTTAATGATTATTCACAAACTACATCATGTAATTTTGAGGGATAGGGATGGGTGTATAAACCCCCTGACAACCCTTATGACACGAATTGTCATAATTTCAGTGACCCAGTTCCCTTTGTGATGTCCTCAGTAGAATTAAAACCAAATTTAACTATCTGTGCTTTAATTTGGTTACTAAAAATTCAGTAAAACTTTTATTTTACCACTGAAAAAACAACCACCTTAGTAATTGTAAGAACGGAGGAAAAAAGTTTTAAAGTGTGATGCCATAAATGTAATATAAACATCCTCTGTTTTTCACGGTTGTCTGTTAACTTTAAAATTAGCCTGAAGCGGTTCCAGCATTTTTTTAATTAAATATTAATAAATTATTAAATGTTTGTTTGGAGCCCAGTCTATAGATAGCAGCACAGTAGGGAGTGTAAGAGCCCGTAAAGAGTAACGAGTAGAGAAACATCTTTTATCAGTTTAAATACTCAGCTGAAGAAAAAAAAGAGTAAAATGTTTCTTTATTTAAAGTGATACAAGTTATTTGCGAATAATAAAGAGGTCAAAACACTTTTCGATGTTGAGTCTTTCAAGTACAAGGTATAGAAACTTAGGCTTCTTTAAATGATTATAATATATGTTATGTTCTAATTTAAAGTTTAAAAGCTCCGATAAGAGACATAACCGAGGTTAAATACGGGGATATAGTCCCTGAAAAGTCAGAAAGTTTTCTTTTTTAACAAGAGAAAATGACTAAAATTACTCAATTTTTTTTGTAATTACCATCATTAAATCACCAAGTATTTCCGAGTTCCAATATACCACAAAGAAAGTCACTAAAGACAATGATCTCAATGCAAAAACATAACAATGACATTAAATTTATATCAAACTAGTTTTACTTCTTTGAAAGAGTAGCAAATTGGATAAAAAATGGAACTAATAAAACAAAGCAAATTGCGGACAATTTTTCGACCCACATCTATACCTACACCAGGGGATAAGTAACAACAACACAAAATGACTTAGTCTATGCGATGACTAATGAAAAGTAAGTTCATTAAACTGTAATTCCTTCTTCTTTCAATCGCTTTAATTTCCACCATAAGGCTAAGCGCGCACAGATACTTTTGTCACGGAACAAAATTATCACCCTGGCTATTGCAAGAAGCTAGAGCGCGAGCATTTAGGCGACGAGACTCTTCGCTGGTTGAATCTCGCCTAGAATCTCGCCATAGAAATGCATTGCTCTCGAGTGACCTAGTGTTTATAGTCACCGCCAGGGGCGTCATTTTAGTTTTTGGTTGGGGGCAAAGATTTTTTAAAGTGGGTCTGGGCCACGCCGTAACTATACTTTTTGGGGGGTTGCCTCAACTTCATTTTAAGGTATCCCCTAGCGAGCACATTTATATGCGAGCATTGAAAAGTAGTATTTCAATTATATTAATTATATTGTCAAAATTTATCATTTTCCAGTTGCGATTAATATATTATAAAGGTGAAATCTTCGAAATTTTTTATACTAACCTTTACTCTTTTTGTAACTTGGAAGAGAATGAGACTTGGCAACACATATTTAACTATTGTCCTCTGTATAACCACCATAGACTAACACATTTACAAAATTTAAAACCTTTTCCTCATATTCTAAAGCAGAAAAACATAAACTATAATTTAATTTTCCTTTTTACTATATCTTTTTTAAAACTTCGCCGTAATATATTACTTGAATCAACTTAAAGTCATACTTTGAATAATTTGGTAAAACATAAAGCAATAAAATTTGTGTGTATATGTTAAAAATGTCTTATCTGTGTTAATTTATCTGTTAAAATATTAATGTTAATTTATCTATGTTAAATTTGTTATTTGTAAAAATGTTTTTTTATTTATTTCATATAGTCTCCTACTGCTTCTTTTTATGTGTCATTTTGTAAACGGCCAGTGCTCATTACAATAAAGTTTCTTGTATTCTTGTCTTGTCTATATTGTCAAAATTTGACGACGGGAAAAAAAGGAAAAAATAACTTGGGTCTGGGGTTCACCCCCAGAAAGAGAACAGTTTCTTGTAAACCACAGAATTTTCCTGGGAAAAAAGTTGTTAAAAGACGTCAAAGTTTCAAGGGGGCTAGGGGTTCTTCCGCAGAAAAATTGGCCTTTAAACTAGTGTTTTATCTCTTTCTCAAACTTTTTGGGTAGATCTATAAGGGAAAAGCTTCTTACAAGGGGCAGAATTTTGAAGGCAGAAATACTGTATAACAGACGTAAAAATTTAAAAGGGGGCTGGGAAAATTTTTCCGCCGAAATTTTTTTTGAAATTTCCCCTAAGGGAAAAGCTTCTTGTAAGTGGCATAATTTCTAAAGGGAAAAACACTGTACCTGACGTAAAAATTTTATCGGGGGGCTGGGGGTCCTTCCACGGAAAATTTTTTGAAATTACCCCTGTAAACTAGTGTTTTATCTCTTTTTCAAACTTTTTGGGGAACACTAAAAAGGAAAAGCTTCTTGCAAGCGGCAGATTTTTCAATGGGAAAAACACTGAATAACAGACATTAAAATTTTACTGGGTAGCTGGGGGTCCTCCCCCAGAAATTTTTTTGAAATTTGCCCCTTAAAGGTAGTGCTTTATCTCTTTTTGAGACTTTTTGGGTTACACCCAAAGCTCCTTGTGGAAGTTTTACATTTTTCAAGGGACTTGCAGCTTTTTTTCACATAACAGTGGAAACCTTGCGGGGTTGGTTGCCCCCCCTGCCCCCCCCTAAATGACGCCCCTGGTCGCCGCGACAGAAGTCTCTAGTGCGCGCTTAGCCTTATTACAGCAATCACTGTTTTGATCGCGCTCCCACGACTCCACTCCTCGCAAATCATACCTGTAAAACGGTTTTCTCCTCTAGGGGCGTTTTGTTGCAGCAAAGCTTTACACATATATTAGTTGTAAAGAACTTCTCTGTCTCCTTGCAGATAGTAACGGAGAGGCTTAGTAACATATTTGTAACATATTTAAAAGGGTGGATCGAAATTTCTTTTGTTACCGCATTTCGCCCAAAGTTTGGAAAAACATTATTTTTAATTTTCCCACTTTTGAAATTCACTTTGATTTTATACGTTCCTTTAATGAAACAACAAAAGCATTTTAGCTCGATATGATTTCTTCCGCTGCCTACTTTCACCCTAAAATTGGCAAAATGACCAGAAATCGTTATTTTAATAGAATTCTTTAAAAATAAGTTTCTTAATAATCGGCTTGAAATTAGGGCGGATTTTGGGCTAAATGTCTGCAATAACTGTAAGTGGGGAACTCCTATTTTTTCTAAATTGGTGAATTTCTTTTAATCATCCTTATTTATATTTTATAATTTTATTTTATTCTGCTTTTAAATAATAGAGAAAAATTATATGTTTTTTACGCAATAATGTTTAAAAACTAAAGGTTCTAAAACATAGGGATTTAAAAAGAAATTAGAAATCAGCCATCATGGTTTAAATATTATTACATATCCTTTAGAACGACTTATTCGTGGTAATTTAGAATTACTTACAATGAAAACTTCATCATTAGTGGTCAAAAATTATCTACCTCTTGACCATTCATTCAAAAAGGGTGTCCGTCCTTAAGTAAGCAAATATTTATCACAACTTTATCGCTGAAATTGTCAACAGCAAAGTCTGTGAGCAAAGTTACAAAAGCAACAACCGAAGCCTATATGGTATTATCCACCCTTGAAATTGATCGTGAACTAGATTAAAGAGGGTAGTTTTTTCCGCATTCGGTAACTTTTCCGGATTAAACCAACAAGCGGTGCCTGATTCTAAACAGAAACAACTTTGGAAGGTTTGACAAAAACAATATTTTTTGAAGTTTGTTTCTTAATATTCTTACTAAATATTATTTACATCAGAATTTTTCTCTCAACATACGAACAAAACTTTCAATTAAGGCTATGGTACACACCAAAAACTAAAACTAAATTTTTTTTGTAATTCTTAACCTACACTCTTAAAGTTTTCATACGAATTTTCAACATACGAACAAAACTTTCAATTAATGAAAGATAAAATTCGCTAATTTGTTACAGTTCTAAGTAATCTTCAAGGAAGAAGAGAGAGATTATGGTACTTAAATTTATAAAAAAACCTCTAGAGTATATAATAAATTTGTCCAATAAATTATATTCTTAGTGTCCGTGTGCTAATACTTTAATTGTAAAAGTTTAACTTTTGAGTTTAAGTTTGGGATAGAGGATAGATACTGAAAACAATTATTATTTTTTTTGAAAGAATGGAGTATCGCGTATTAAAAATTTCTTACATTTTATGAATTGAAATACTTATATTAAAAATTTAATACTTTTATCTTAAATTTCTTTAGTTTGCAAATTTTTTACAGTGTTGATAGTTTTAAATTTTACACGACTTCTAAATCTAAATTATCAAAATGTTTACAAAGACTTAATTTCTTTTTAAGGAATAAAACAAGCTGAATTTTTCATAATTTTGAATGTTTGAAGTACATCAAAAAATTTTGTGGTATAAACTATCCACCCAAGGCTACTGTGAGATTCAAATTAAAATTAGGCCTTGTATAATAAAAACAAAGTTGAAAACTTAAAATTCAAAACAATAAATATCTTATAAAACAATATATTAATAAAAAAATTGACGAAAAAAAATTTGTTTCATAAAAAAAAACAATTTTCATTCGCTATTGTGTCTGGGGCCGTTCAAATATTACGTAAGCACCTAAGGGGGGAGGGGGGTTTGCTCTTTGCTTATTTTTGCTGACAAGGGGGGAGGGGGATATGAGTGATGCTTACGTAAAATGGTGCATTTTCGAAAATCTCTTGTTTCTTGCATAAATAATTTCAAAATTCAACCAAAAATAAATGTAACAAAAATTGAATTAGGAAATCTGACGTAAGCACTTTTTTCTGGAGATGGACCACCCTAACATTTTGAAATTGTAACCCCGAAAAGTAGTGTTTCGACTCATTTTTGAATTGAACCCTTAGGGTTACATCCAAAAAGGACAACTCCTTGTACGAGTCACCTAATTTTCAAGGAAAAAACAGTACTTACTAATAGGGATGTTAAAATTTCGGGGAAAGGGGGGGGGGGTCCGGCAGTTTCTTACGTAATTATGGTGGGGGGGTTTGAGGTTTGCTTATCTTTGCTGACAAGGGGGGGAGGGGGTTAAAAATGACCAAAAAGTGCTTACGTAATATTTGAACGGCCCCTCTGAAGTAAATAAAAATTTTAAATGATAATTTTTATCAAATCATAGTTACGTGCTTTCAAATCATTCTACGTTTCTATTTGCCACAAAGTATGCTTTGTGGATAAGGATCGAAAACAGAAAGAGAATAATGCTGAGTTTTATGCATAGATTAATTAATGCCTCAAATAAGAAATATTTTATAAACATTGGATTTTGCTGTTCATACATACCCAAATCACATACCTTAAGTTTAGGTAACTGCAAATATACGACATTTGGCCATATATGACAAAAATTTGACGACATTTTTGACGAAAAATTTGAACATTAGGGCTGCTTAAGTGAAGCCCTGTATTTTTGAGTTCCGAGTTCTGGTAAATTCCAAAAACTATTAAAATATAAAAAGAACCATAGCCTTGCTACAGTGAGACTCCAATTCAAATTAGGCCTTATATCATAAAAACAAAGCTGAACACTTAAATTTTAAAACAATAAATAAATTCATAAAATTTCGATGCCCATATTTGTTTCATACAAAAAACAATTTTTATTTGCTACCCTACTTTTTCTTTGGTCTTTTAATTAATGGGATTTATGAACCTCCACGTGCCGTTCACTTTTTGTTTTGACCGTGAAATCATTCCTCAATAAGCGAATCGTTGAGAGATGTCGATACGTCAGCGGATCTACTCATATGACTTCAACTTTTCACAGGGGATGAGTCAACAGACGAACAGCGATGGAGTTTTTTCAACCTTGTCGGATGCACCAAGTTTTGTAATCCTTACGATATTCTGCATGAATCTGTCGTCGAACTCTTGTGTGTCTAGAACCTGTGTTGTAATAGAAAGATAATTTGTAGGAGAATTCATTTGGAATCGTAAGTGAACGCCCCACTTATCGAGAAAAATTGAACCTAAAAACCTATATACTTAGAAAAATTTTGTTAGCTTTGTGATAACACCTACTGCTGTGGACTTATTTATCTCATATAGTCTCTAATATAAATAAAACTCGTGGTAAGGATTGGTATGTCCGCATTGCATATCAGAAATTAAGGTAGTAAGTAGTAGGTAGTAAGGTTGTGCTATGAGTATTTTTTTAAATGTTTGGTTTCATGTAGTTTTATCCGTAGCATATAACTGAACCAGTGTATACAAATGCTAATAAAATTTATCTATGTTAAATAAATATTCTTACAACTCGACGTATTTTCTTTTAATACCTGGTATTTTCATTTCAGTAACATCTCTTCACTCCATTTTAGGTACATTCAAATTTTTACTTTTGATGTACTTTTAATGATTGTGCACATATTTTTTTAAATCCTGGCTTATCTCTAGAATGCAAGTCTAAATAGCAAACAAATTATTAAAAATAACGTTTTATTAAAACTTGAAACTAAAGAAAATAATATGCTTGATTCAAAAATGAAAAGAAAACAAGGATGGTAAAATTTGCTAATCCATTGTAATACTGATAGCATACGAGTATATCGTCACACAAAGCGCAGTGTATGACTTAACTCAATTTTCTCGACTTTTCAGGAGAGGAGAAAAACCAACTCGCTTTTATAGGAGGGATGGATTGATAAAAAATGACGATAGAAACGGTTCTCTCTAGTTCTTTTTTTGCTAAACCACTCCAAATTTTACAAATGATTCAAAGACAATTGAAGTCAGTCAGGATTTCAGGATTGAAAGGGTTAATGCATAACACTAATTGGCAAAAAAATTGAGTTATGTTTTAATACGCCTTAACAATATATTTTATTGAGATTTTCATCAAAAAACATCGGTCCTTGTCTGGGGCAAGTTTTATGAAAATTCTGGTAACAAGTACAAATCGAGATGGTGTCGTGTTGTGAGGGGACGTGTTGTGAGTGGACGCCTAAAAATCGTGTTGTGAGCGGACATTGATAAAAAATTGAGATCGAATCGATAAGTCATGCTATTTGTATTCATATTGGCTATTTTAATGTGTTTTTGTGTGATTTGCGTGTTTTGCGTACCATTAAAGAGTACCGAGTCCCTTTTTTTCTGAATCGTCCCTGTTACTTATTACACCCAAAACGAGTTTGGGAATAGTTAGGGCAGGGGGGGCGGCAGGCCCCCCCAACTACCATTAACTTTTTACAGTTCTTTTGATGTTGGAATTCGATATTTTATTATCTAGTTTCGTTCTTATTTTATTGAGTTTTCTTGTTTATGAAGTTGCCGAATAAAAATGCAGACCAGATTTATATGCATTTACATTTATTTGCTAATCTTTATTACACAAGTTAAATAATTTATGCACTTTTCCAAATTTTTGCTTTTCTCAAAGTCGTAAGTAAAGTAAGGTAAGTTATGCTATTTGTATATTCATATTAGCTATTTTAATGATCTTTTTGTGTGATTTGCGTGCTTTGTGTAGTGATGGGCAGGTATCGATACCAAATACTTAAGTACTCGATACCTATAAGTATCGAGTGTATTCGATACCCACAAAAGTATCGATACTTTATTGACATATTTCGTTTTAAATTTTTCAATGAAGTAATCTTTATAATACCTACTGTAGATCAAACGCAGCCTGTTTCCGTTTTCATTTTGCAACCCTCAAACCCAAGTCGTTATCATCCGCGAGAGAAATTTGACGCGGCTAGGTTTTCCCCCCGCCAAATCCTTCGCCTCTATCCACCTCCAGGCCCGTAGCTACGGGGCTTTTTGATGGATCGCTTTCAGTTTTTTGAATATTAGTCTGATTATGGATAGGCCCTAAAAAAATTGTCCCTTCAGGTTCATTTCCCGACATTGAAAAAAAGTACTCGATACCTATAAGTATTCGATACCAAAGTATTCGATACCTATAAGTATTCGATACCAAAGTATTCGATACCTAAAATTATCGATTTTGCCCATCACTAGTTTTGTGTAACATTAAAGAGTACCGAGCCCCCTTTTTTCTGAATTTCTGAATTCATTTTTTCACAACACGGCACCATTGAGATGCTTGGCAGCAACAATGAGGAAGCAGCTTTACATTGGAGTTAGCTTATTGTTGATGCAAGCGACTCAATTTGTAATTTCTTTGGGAATACAATTGACATATGAAAGAAAAAAAACCTATTATCTATATTTCGTCCTTCTTAGACAGATTTAAAGATAAATTTCACAATGAACATGAGTTGCAAAGAATTAGGTTGGTACCCGATCAGATTTGGATTCTAACTTACAAGGATTAGATAGCTCTTATATTTGATAACAAAAACGATATGACCAGAAAAAAAATTAACAGCCTTTGTATTGCCATAGAGATGATAGATTTCAAATATTTCAGGGAATTAAGAAATTGATATTCTTAAAAGTTACAAAGTGTATGAAATTAATTCTTAATATTCTCTATTTGGTATTTTAACAAGTTGATCTAATCTAGAGAATGTTACTAGATAAGTTAAGATGAGATTCTTTAACCAATATCAATTGTAAAAAAAGATAAAATAAATTTGGAAATTCTCTGATTGCATACATTGGATAGCATGTATACCTTGAATAATAGCAAAAATCTTGACTACTGTTTGTTACTTAAACTGGAAAAATATCAGGTATATTTTCTCCATAAGTCTAAATTAATTTAAAAAGTAAAGCTTTTTTAAGTAGCGGTTCTTAGGGATATAATTAGCATATTATAGAATTCCCTTCCTCTTGTATAAATCTAAAAATGTAGTTGTAAAAATATACAAATTTATTTACTAATTAATCTGAAAATTTAAGCTGGTTTACTCTGAGTCTTTAACTTAATAGGGTTGCTTAAATTTATTAATAAATTACATTGCTCTCTAAGATTATAGACAAGAACAAGTTTCAAACAAGTTTTAAATTCGAAACTGGGGAAAAACTCCACGATATTAACAATGAGTGCATTAACACATTTATGTTAACACATTTATGGTGTTTTTTTTCTCAGACACGAACTACAGAGTATGAAGTAAACCATAAATATATATTTCTTCTATGGTAAAACTTTCTAGGTAATTTCTTCTACTGATTTTCTGAATAATTTAACAATATAATAATCATTTGTAGATGGAAAGTAAGTGCTGTATCTTTTAAATATTTTTATAATTTTGTGGAAAAAAAGAAAATTTAAGTACCATCACCCACACTTTAGTAAATGCTTCTAAAATCGTAATTTAAAAACACCAAAATGGTTTGTGTAAAGAAAAATTAATTTTGGGAAATTTATACTTAAAAATACTTATCATACACCTTTCACTTACGAATTCGGTTTTTAAAAAGTCTTTAGTTAATGATTTTAAACTAATAAAATAGAAAAATAAAAATAAAGTGAAAATCTGAAGAAAAAATTCCAGAAATATATATTTCAATCTGTCAGTTAATAAAAGAGGTTGAGTCTAGATATTTTTAAAATTTTGAATCGTAGTGAGGATTGAAAAAATCAATCAAAAGAATTCCACAAGTGATACTACTTATCATCACGTTCAGTCCATCAAAAACATGGTTGGAACCGCAAAACCGCAAAACCACAAAAACATTTGTTAAAAAGATTTAAAACAAGAAGACAAGTATTGAAAACGGACACAACTATATACTTATAGTATATTTGGGAATGGAGCTTCCTGAAAACCCATATTTAAATCGAAAACTCTGTACAACGCAACACTAGAAAAGGTTAAGGAAAGGAGAATTTCACCATTTATTGCTGGTTAAGCTGACAATAGGTTATAGTCGGCTAGACTAGTACTTGCCCTCCTCTTTCTTGCGTTACCATCCTATACCATGCTGATGAGTCCTAACAAGGACGAAACCGGTCCACGGTTGGAGGTGACGCTTGAGAGTTGTAAGATAACAACTAGAAAAGGTTATTTCGAAAATCAATTAGCACAATAATTCTGCAGCTTATAAGAAATCCCCAGAATCCCCCACACTTTTACTTATCTCACATTGTGAACAAAACTTACGAAGAGTACTCATTAGGAGTAATAATGTTTGTAAGAGTACCTTAAACTAAGAGTTTGATAGAGTACGTAAGAGTACCTTCGAAATAATGTTTGTTACGGCCTGTATTCTGAGCATAAAATGCTGTTGGTTTTTTATTTGCTTTAAATCTTTCTCTATTTTAAATATATTCTTTATATAGTATCTTTTATTCAAATCAAAAGCGATTGAAAAGAGTTGACATTTTAAGTGTCAGAAAAATCATTTTCAATTGTGTAAGTTCGTTGATATCTGCAACCTAAATTAAGATTGCAATGGATCAAGACAATAGCTATGCTTTTTTGTAGTTGGCTAGTTTTTTTTGACGATTCAAGTCAAAGGATTGTTTTTTATGACAATTGAATATAAATAAAGATATGTTTGTTCTCTTTTATAGTGGTAAAATAACTATTAATGATTTCTAAGTGTATGGGCGATTAGTGTACTTAGGGCCACCTTTTTTTAACCCCCCAATAACTAAGCCAAAAAAGAGTTTTATGCTGTGAAATGAATTCTACGCACATCAGAATACTAATTACTTACCTTTTTGATTATTAAAAAACATTAAAAAGATTAATGAAATTCATTTCTTTCGGGCTTGTAGGCCGTGGTCTATAAATAAAAGGTCCAGACGTTTGTTCATGCTTACATTAAAAAGATTATTAATCAAAACAGAAGGTTTAAAAAAATCTGGTAAAAATTTTAAACATTTCTAGGGCCACCGCATAAAAGTTTAAAATTACTCTAAAATTAATAACAAAAAAGTGACACTCAACTTTTATATATAATAATTTGTTTATAGTACTTACTGTTCAAATAAAGTAAAGTGACCCTAGATACACGAATCTCCTTTAAATTTCATACACATACAGCAATTCTTAAGTTAAATAGCAATTGAAAAGCTAGGTTACGAAACATTCAAGAAACACTTTCGAAATCTTACACGACAGTAAAATTAAATGGATAACCAATTTAGAAGCCCTCTTGATATCCAAACCTTAAGTTTGTATATCTAAAAACAAACAATTAACACTGAATAGAATCGGTTTAGCTAATTATTATCTGCTTTAGACGCGTGCCAGTTCTGGCAATGATTATGTCACACAGTACGTACGATATGAGGAATAAAAGTGCAAAACATTTGATAAAATGTGTATATACTTTGAATGTACAGTAGAGCCCCGATTATCCGCGGAATTGGATGGCAAGGGTACCGCGGATAACCCGAAAAAGGACTAAAAATGAGGAACAAACATGAAAAAAATATTTCAGCATAAAACTATGTTTTATTGTACAAAAAACATGATATGTAAAACTTTTAAAATATGTACAGTACAGCAGAAACCTTTGCTCTACACCTAAAATCTCTCTTATCTCATCTAAAATTTGCTTTCATATCATTACAATTTTTTTTCGTGGCACTCGCGGATAAACCGCACCGCGGATCATCCGCTCGCGTATAATCGGGGCTCTACTGTAATTATACTTTGAACGTATAATCAATAGAATTATCATTGAATGTATATTGCTACGTAAATTTTAAAACTGTTTGATGTTTCTGAAAAAAAAGCTACAATGCATTGTAAAGATTTGTGGTTTGTCCTTGTCTAGAGATTCTATTTTGCTTTGTTATCACCTTTAAAAATGTTAAAGAATTGTCACTATATCATTTTTAGAAGATAATTTTATTTTTCAACTGCAATTTTATTACTAAACCATTAAAGAATTGTAAAATCACAATTTTAGAGACCTTTTTCTTCTTTAAAGGAATGTTTCTTTTTTTAAAAGTGTAGGTTAAACATACAAAAAAGGCATTATTTTAAACATAAAATGCTGTGAAAAGCAACTGAAACCTGAAAACAGTTCTATAAATAATGCTAATAAAAATAGATATTTTCGCTGTCATTTTTTTTGAGTCTGTGACCGATAAAGAGTTATGACCTTGATCCTTGAATGCAGCTTTTCTTGTATGACTTTTCATCATTTTGTATTTTATCTCCTGCAATTTCTTAAATTGAAATTAATAATGTATTAAAAAAGAAAAGAAATACGGCTTGGTGAATATGAAGAAATGAATTTACTTTCAGAAATTTTATAGGGTGGGTTGAGGTTTAATGATTTCTTTCAATTGGATCTTGACATTACAACCCTTTAGAAGATTTTCATCTAATTTTATCAAATATTTTTTAGTTATAAGTTGGTTAAACTTAGCATCAAAAGTAGTGACCTATTATACCCCAACGTTTGGTAAAATGGGTCTCATTGCAAAAAGATGTCAAAAATATATTTATTAATAAATATACATGAAAATAAGAAAAAAGGCAATCGGTTAAGCCGTTTTTATCTGAAAAAAATTATTTTAAGTTGTACTTTAGTGAAATTGTAAAAGTCCTGAGTTAATGAACATTGTTCAAATGAAGCAATTAAAATACTTCATTTGGAGAAAAGAATAAACTTGTTTGACAGTTCAACGTATATTTGAAGGAAATCAGTTAAAAACATTGTTTTTACTTAATACAGAAGGCCTCCTAACTATGACCCATTTTACCCCAAGTACAAAATATCGTTAAAAAAGATAAAATATTTTATATTTTTCTAAGCTGATTGGCTTGAAATGTCTCTCAGACTTTCTTTTATGAATCTTCTGTAATTTATTACAATATATAGTTATTTTGAAGTTGGTAAACCCTGTTTTTTCAATGACATCATTTACGGTTCAAATTAAATATTTTTTCAGTCCTCAAATTCATAAATCTTAATTTTTGACAGTCGAAAAAGGTTGCCAACAGATTAACCCCTTAACAGTGTCGCCCGAACTCAGCTCGGGCAACCACTACGTGCAGAATTTGTGATGCCCGAACTCAGCTCGGGTAGGAGAAAAATTGACGTTTCCCTTTGTGAAGCCCAAACTGAGTTTGTTTCGATGATGATAGTGATTTTTCGTCGTTTAGAGATTGTGAGACATCATGTTTAAATAATCTTGTTCCTAATTTAATAAGATGTGTGTTTAATCCAATACTTTTTTATGTGTATGTTAAAATAATTAGTACACTTGTAATTACATTTAAATTTTGATTTAAAAAAAACTTTTTCCTAACACTTATATGAATATAAAGAACAAAATTAAACAGGCAAAAAATTTTTCCATTTTTGGTCGATTTTTCTGAAATAAATGTCACTGTTAAGGGGTTAAAGAATATAATTTAAAAAATTAGTGAAAAAAAATTCTATTTAAATTTGATTTATATCGAGTTAATTAAAACTGACCCATTTTACCCCATGACCCACTTTACCCAAACCCACCCTACAAAAAATAACAGATTTTTTTCTCTTCTTAAAATTATTTTTAGACTTAAGACAGCTTATATGTTTTATTTGATAGTTGATAGTTATTCAGGTTCAATTCCGGTTCTCTTTATCACCAAGCTCTTTTTAACGCTGTATTAAAAATTTACAGATTTTTCTGATTTTTATTGATAAACTGAATAGTTATTGATCTAACTAAACATTTTAATCTATGGGTTTGAAATTATGAAGCAATGTTTCTACTTTTTGGTGTCCAATAGAGCATGGCGGTATTTAACGGGAATGTTAACGGAATTGAACCGTTTTTCAGTTATTAAAGGTATATCAATGGGGTCCGTGGATATAACAGCCGCATTCTGCCCTAAATACCTATTTTTATGATAAAAATAATGGATGGTTATATTTTCTTAAATATCAACTCGAATTTTTTAATTGTAACAGAAAGACAGACTTTAAAAACTTATTAAACCATCTGTAATCATTAGAGGTAAATCCTGAACATTTATTGTTTACAACCTGTTAGTTTTAAAGCTGAATACCTCCATAGAGGAGATATAACAGTTATATCTTCTCTATGAATATCTCTCTACTATATACGAATATACGTCTCTGTGAATGTTTCAATTCAAACTTTTCATCAAACAAAAAAAATTCACCTCAGAATTGACGTTGTACTAGAGGTGTATGTATATTATATTATCCTAAAAAATTGGATAAATTGATTATTTTTAATTTGATATTTATGTTATTTTCATGAATATATTTAGAGTGAAAATGTTATTATTTTATGCGAGTTTTTTCCAAATATTTGTGATGTAAATTTTTCAGCATACGGTAAAATATTCTTAAAATTACAACATTTTAAATTTTTAAAATTGAAATAATGTTCAAGACTGACTGATACCTGCCGTAGATTTTAGAGGTCAATTAACTTTTTCAACGATTTATTTAATTAATTTTGTGATTTGAAACAAAAATTGTAATTACACGTTCTGCAAATTTGTTTTTAATTTTTCAGCTAATTTACTTAAATGCAAAATTGATTTCACGTTAAGACTGATAATGGATGGAACTGTACAGAAGCAAATGTTTTTTGAATACAAGGATAATATAAATAACCACGCCGAGGTTTTAGTGACTGACCATTTTCCAAAGAAAATACTGGAGCTTGATGTTTTGTTGCAATCTTCACAATTCTCGATCACCAATTTACCAAATGTTCGTAGTGATGTTACCTTAATTGCCCCCAAAAAGTCTACTAAAAGCAACAAAAATGAGGAAGAGGCATCCAAGAAGCGTAAGATAAGTGGTAGTCTTCTTTTCCAGTTTAGACAGCAAGTAGAAGTTGAAAACCATTCAAAGGATGACATGCCTTCAAATAGTCTAATAATTTCAATAATTGATCAACTGAAACCGCACATACAGGAGCTTGTTGATAGTACTAATGTTTTAAAACTCTGGATCCTATTGCTTATACCAAAGATAGAAGATGGTAATAATTTTGGAGTTGAGATTCAGGAAGAAACCTTGGCTATTATCGAAGGAATTGAAATTGACGCATCGTCATATTTGAACAAAATATCTAAGTATTTTCTGGACAGAGGGGATATAGTCACTAAGATAGTCGATGATCCTTATGTTGAGGATTACAAAAGAGCAGTTATGGAGCTTGACGAAAAGGAGTTTCTTGTAATTCGTCGTATGGTCTGTGAATTGAGAAATCATTACACAAATTTACATAATCATATTACCAAAAATTTGGAAAAAATTAAGAAACCTAGAACATCAAATTCTGATAATTTGTATTGATTTTAAAATGATAGGACATTTTCCTGGAATTAAAGAATTTTAGAGTTCTTATCAAAATTACATGTGTTTTAATAAACTTTAGATTTTATGCCTTGTTATAGCTTTTGTTATATTATTTCCAACATTGTTTTAGGATACGAGTTATTTGTTTTTAAGAATATAAGCATCACAGTTGTAAAAATATTGATAGTTTAGTTCTTTAAGTTTTAGGATTTGAAGTTTAATAATGATATTGTTTACTTAAATTATCAGTATTTTTTTCTGTTATTATAGCTGTCTTTTCTTACGTTTGTCATTTTTTCTGATACTTTTTGAAAAACGTTTCTGCAAAGACAAAACCGTCATCTAAGATATATTGACATGGAAGCAAAATTTATTGACAATCAATCTTTTCCTTGGGGTAAAAATTTTTCCAGGGCATCTCGCAATCAATAGGCTTTAACACGTTTTGAAACAATATCGGCTTTTTTTTCCATAATAACATCACTTGTCGGACTCAATGGGATAAATATTTTTACATCCCAGCTCACCAGTACGGGTTCATTCCAGTTCGTCCCAGCCTGGTTTTGGACTCACGTTTCAGTTTAAGAAAAAATCCACTTTCTTAAAACAAAACCGGACTTCGAACATTCTTAATCCCCACCCATCAACTCTTTCCTGATTTATCGAACAAATCATAGAAACAAGTCTTCCATCACCACTCAACTCAACTGCGCAGACGAACTTTGAATGTTGCCAACCTATTAATTCTTTTTTATTCCCCGGTTCTCTTTTTGGTGTTTGATGAGCTTCCTGTGGGGTGGCTTCTCTGGTTGCCGGACATGGTCTGGTTCCTCCCAACACGTGCTGCTGAGTTTATCTCTTTAAAAATCGAATCAATTGGCCGCTGTTCCCAAAATTGTTATCAAGATTTAGCATTATCACTCTAAACTTTTAATTAGGTCTTTCTTTTAAACTTATTTTTGCATAATCCACTTTTTTTTAACTGAAATCTAGTTTTTTCTGTTTTTAAATCGATAATTTACCGGATTCTCGATATTCACGGTACACTGATTAAATGGTTCTACGTCAAATTCAAATTTGGTAATTATTTAGAAGAAGCTATTTTCCATATCTAGTTCATTCAAATTCCCCTTAGAATTAATTGCCCTCCATGAGCTAACTACATGGGAGTTTACCCGGAAAAATGTAGTTTCGAAAATCATATAATTAGATTGGGCACTTCTTAATAAACAAAATTCGCTCGGTCAGCCTGCGCAAAGCGGTTGCATTTATAAATGTGGGGTTATCGAAAAATCCAAAAATTGCATCGAATTTAACCGGAAAAACATAGTCATTCGAAAGCTTGCGACCCCTTATACTGGTCAGCCGGCTGAAAGCGGTTGCTTTAGAGTGGTCAGATCGGGTCAAAATAGCCAAAAATTGCATCGAATTGAACAGGAAAAACGTAGCCAATGGTTTTCTTCATTCGAAAGCTTACGACCCCCAATGACTATCCCAAACGTTAATCAAATAACGACTATCCCAATCGTTGTCTGAATACAAATATGCTGGTCAGCCAGCCAAAAGTCGTTGCTTTCAAGTGGTCAGATCGAGTCCAAGTTGCAAAAGCCATATTCAAACCCATGCAATCCCGTTCATTGTTTTTTATAAAGGAAATACTTGCAGGGACCAACTTTCTAAAAATATCTTAGGTTTCAAATGGTTAATATGTGTTTTCAATATAAATTTGATATTATAATATTAAATAATTATATTGATATTAAATAAACAATTATATAATATGCAAACGTAATCCAGACTTCTCATAGCAATAGATGAATGACTCGAGACAGTCAATGGCGAGACTGACTTTGGAGACCTGTGGATTCTATCTGACAGTCGTAGCTCACTTCAACATCTCAGTAACTGGAGCTACGTAGGAGACCAAACGAGCACTTCAATCCTTCAAAAGCTCCGTGCTATCTCTCTTCACCATAATATCACTCTACAATGGCTTCCATCTCATGTGGGTCTTCATGGTAACGAACTGGCCGATAAACTGGCCAAAGAAAGTTGCGATATTCAGACTCCCTCTTCTACTGCCCTCTCATATAGAGATGTGCATACCTAGAGATATACTCTATGAAGAAATCGAAAATTATGGCGGAATGGTTGATTCCTCCCGTCCATCATTGGTACATGGTCATAAAACCCAGTTGGACCCTATCCCTCGTCACCGATAGAGGATCACAAACCGCCCTTTCCTGACTTGTCAGCGGACACGTCAAGAATATCTCCTTCAATGGAGGAGAGAGACACTTCCCTACCTTCAAATAAAATGCCAAAACCCTCAGGCTTCTCCCGAACATATGCTCGACTGTTTGGGACTCACAGGGAGGGATGTCTATTCCGATCCTCTCTTTGTGTTGGACTTCCTGAGGATCAACAATATGATGGAATTAGTCTGACTTCGTCAGACATACAGGAGGATAAGAAACAACAACAACAACAATACAAATTTAAATTTGTATTCTATATACACTCATTTCCATAAAAAATAGCGCACCAAGAAGAAAAAGAGATATCAAAGCCAAATTTTTTTCCATGATTACCTATAGTATGAAGGTTGGTTGATAAAAAATTCAGACTTCCATGAAGTTGGGGGACCGAGAAAATCAGTAAAAAGTGTTGACTCCATAGGTGTCCATAACCGCCGCTACACGCCATGGTATTGAGTGAAAGGGGCTCTAAATGGGCTGTTGGGGATTGGAGGACCATGCTGCCTCCCCGCGAAGTCAAATTTTATCTGGTGCACAAGCGGACGTTGCATACCGGGCAAGAGGATGTTTCCTCACTGACCGGACTGGTTTTGTGGGCGTTGGTTCTGGAGAATGGGAAAGACCAAGACGGGGTAAAAATGCAACCTAGGGGGGTAAGAAAAAAGCTTGGACATTGCGTGCAACACGTGGTTGTGCATTTTCTCCTGAAACTTATCTGCAGGACAGGTCTGAAGGTAAGGATGGACAACCGGCTGGAAAACCTGAACGACGGAACTCAGGTTGGTTAAATTACTGGTAAATCATACTCAGGAGTTGCGGAAAAGGAATCCAATGCATCAACACTCCGTTTCTCAGGATCACAACTCTATGGGACGATTAGGAAAATCAACAGCTGAGTGTGCCCTCTTCATTGTGTCTTCAAACTCATATCCAACCGTCGTGGTGCTGCAAACCGAAGCAGGATTCTCTCATAAGCACAATGTCATGACATTTGGATTTTCATTTACTTATTTGGTGCACTGTTGGAAACAGAAATTCACATTTTCAGCCCCTTGTTTATAAACAAAGATGCATGAAACTATGCGGACCAAATAGACAATCCGCAGTACCGCAAACGACATCCAACCCCCTCCCGCATGTCATCAGTATGATCTATCGGTACATTGACCAACCAGAGCTGCATCATTGAGGTTTTGCAGTCGGTTGTCCGTTCTTACCTTCAGACCTGTCCTGCGGACAAGTTTCAGGAGAAAAATGCACAACCACATGTTGCACGCAATGTCCAAGTTTTTTTCTTACCCCCTTAGGTTGCATTTTTACCCCGTCTTGGTCTTTCCCATTCTCCAGAACCAAAGCCCACCAAACAAGTCCGGTCAATGAGGAAAAATCCTCTTGCCCGGTATGCAACGTCCACTTGTGCACCAGATAAAATTTGACTTTTTGGGGAGGCAGCATGGTCCTCCAATCCCCAACAGCCCATGCTCCTTTCACTCAATACCACGGCGTGTAGCGGTGGTTATGGACACCTATGGAGTCAACAATTTTTACAGATTTTCTAGGTCCCCCAACCTCATGAAAGTCTGAATTTTTTATCAACCAACCTTCATACTATGGATAATGATGGAAAAAAATTTACTTTGATATCTCTTTTTCTTCTTGGTGCGCTATTTTTTATTGCAATGAGTGTAATTTGATACAGTTGATAATTTTAAATCAGGGGTACCAATCAGGGGCAGGAGGTCAAGTGCCCACTCTAATATTCTTGTATTTTAAATAATTTATGTCTCGAAGAAAACTTTAAATTTAAGATGCCAGGTACCCATTGAGATGTCTGGTATGGAGATAGTCTACAAGAATTTTTATAAGATAATGTAATTCTTTAGCAAATGTTTCTTTCAATGAGATTTTTGGAGATGAGGCGTTTGCTATCAAAACCAGCTCATTCCATTTTTGGAAATTTTACAGGAGAGACAAAAAACTTCTCACCCCCACAGTTCTAAAGCTAAATTTTTTAAAATATTGAATTGTAGGTATAACCGCATAGAATTTGATTTTTTCATTCCAGGTGCATTACCTTGGGCGTAATTACACTAATAAGGTTAGAATGAACTGATTTTGATGCAAAAACACCATTTTTCATGCTTTTTTTCAGTTTTTTTGTTCAATTAAGTTGTTTGAAATTGTTTTTTTCCAGTTTACCAGTTAATATTTGTATCTTTACGAGTTATAAATAAATGACATCCACTTAACTTTTTCAAATGATCTGAAATTTCACAGTTGAGATCACAGTTTTCACCTTTTCATCTAATTTTGGGTTGAAATGAGCTCAATTTGAGCTATATCCCTTCGTCAGGTTATGTTAACTTTCTCTAATTTTTTAACCTCTTAACTTTCAAAATATGCAAAAAAGTGGATTTCAGAAAAATATGGAATGAGCTGGTTTTGATAGCGAACGCCTCAGATAGTATTATTTCTCAAATTTCTCAATACATAAAGGGGTTCTCTTAAAAAAATTCAAGGTATTATTTACACAAAAATATCTATCCTTTTTTATAGTTTTTGAGATGTTTATTATTTCTAACGTTTTTATAGTAAATTTAAATTTATGTACCTAAACTTGCACTTAAAAAGCTAGCAAACATGGAGGTAATTTAGTTGCAGTTGGATAAAATTCTGTTGACTTTGCTCTCGTACTCGAAAAAAAAAGAAAAACATAAATAAATAGCGTGACTTTTATTTACTGATCTATCTTTATCTATTATCTAGAGAAAAAAATATTGAAAGTATAACATTTAAACTTTATACCATTTTACTCTTAGTTCTGAGCTATTCATCAAGTTATTAATATATTAAATAAATATATAATTAATGAAAATATTTTAAACATTTAAATAAACTACTTTTTTATTTTGAAACTTTAAAGTAAAATTAATACATATTTGAAAAAGAAAATAAAATACTGTTGAATGCAGACATTTTCATTTAAAATTTAACAGAGATAAAATCACAATTACTACAAATGATCTGATATGGCCTGCAGCTTACTACTGTGAAATGATGTTCATTTAAATTTTGGTTTCCAGCAACATTATTTTAACATTATTTTATTTCAAACATTTATGATAGTATAAGCACTATAATGGATAAAAGGTTGGAGGGTGGAAGAGTTCAGAAAGAAATACTTGATGAATATAAGAATAAAATAGTTGAACAAGCAGAGTCTTTGGTGTCAAACCGTTTTCCAGAGAAAATATTGCAGCTTGATGCTATAAGTAAATATCCAATTTTCTCAACCGCAGACTTATCTATTGTTTGGAGTGATGTCAATGTAACTATACCAAGAAGATCTTCTCATATCCGTAGAAATGATAGAACTCTATCCAGGACTCGGAGGTTAAGGCAATGTGGTGACAATCATGGCGTAGAAGATGATGCTTTAAGAGATCCCATACCTTCGAATAGTGTCGTGATTTCTATAATTGATCAAGTGAAGCCTCACATTCAAGAACTTATTGAAAATACTCATGTTTTGAAAATGTGGATCCTATTACTTATACCGAAGATAGAGGATGGTAATAATTTTGGAGTTGAGATTCAGGAAGATACCTTGGCTGTCATCGAAACAATTGAATGTGCGGCGTCAACGCATTTGAAAAAAATATCCAAGTATTTTCTGGATAGAGGAGACATGGTCATCAAGATGGCAGATGATCCTTATGTTGAGGATTACAAAAGAGCAGTTATGGAGCTTGACGAAAAGGAGTTTCTTAGGATTCGCCGAATAATTCGTGATTTGAGGAATTACTATGCCCACTTGCATAACCTTATTAGTCAGAATTTGGGAAAAATAAAGAAACCTAGAACATCTAATTCCGAAAATTTGTATTGAATGCAGTCTTTTTCCAAGAAAATTGTTGAATATGACATACATGATAATTTTAAGAGCATCAGCATTTTTTGGTATTGAATATAATAAGTTTATAACATTTGGGATTTAGATTACTACACTACTAAAAATACTATTAAAATTACATTGATTGATCCATAATTGACTTTTTATTTCATTTTTAATTTTTTGACACTTTTGTAAGCATAGTATTGTTTCCTACACTAGACCATTCATCAATTAGTGTTGTTGGGAAATCAATAATTGGGGATTGAAGCGTTTATGATATTAGTCATTATAATTTTAATGCTATTATAATTAAAATTTTATAACGTTTTAGGTCAATTAAAATGTTTCCTTGACTTTTATAACTTTAAATTAACTGCACTGTTAACTTTAATAGCAGTTGATTGAAGCTTTTAATTTGATTAAGATGTTCCCATAACCCAAATATTAAATTTTTCGATACTTCATTAAAAATAATGTGAGGGTATCTTGAAAATTGTAAACATAAAAATTGAAAATTTTCCATCTCTGTTAAATGCATACCGACATTTTTTATACCAAATCGTATAATTTTATTTTACAATTGGTGATATTTTTATTTACGTGCATAGAGATATTTTTAACGCCTCTGAGAGGGTATTTTATTTCACGCGTTGAAAATCGGAAATACGCTTTTAAAAACTAGCCAGGCGTATTTTCACGATTTGAATTTTTAACACGGAGCCCCACCAAAATCGAAAAATAATATTTTTTCAACTGAAATTTGTATTAAGTATTAAATAAATATTTCATTTAGAATGTTTACTGACAAATAAATTGTTTTAGTTATAATGCTGAATATTTTCTACTAATAAAAACCAAAATAGCATCCTCATTTTTTTCTATTTCGTTCTGTCTATTAAATAAATTGTTTCCCATTGTCTTTTATTTTCGTATTTCACACCTCATAAATGAATTACCCTCTTCCTAAAAAAGTCAAGGAGTATATTTACTCCTCCAAAAAAGTCCTAAGAATAACACTGAGTGCAAATAATAAAGCCTTTACACAAAACTATAACAAAAACTGGTAGAATTCCGTTATAGTTTTCGTTAAATATTTCCAATCTCTTTCGAACGCTCAGTATTCAAATGTCAAAAACATTTTCTAATTTTTAATGATAAACTGAACAGTGGTTCAATTCCGTTAAAGGTCCCGCTAAATACCATCAAGCCATTTTGGTCACCAAAAGGTAGAAATATTGTTAAATAATTTCAAACTCATAGATTAAAATGTTTAGTTAGATCAATAACTGTTCAGTTTATCAATAAAAATCAGAAAAATTTGTCGATATTTGAATATATGGCGTTCATAAAAACTTGGTGATATTTAGCGGAATCTTTAACGGAATTGAACCCTGAACAGTTATAGATCTAATTAAACATTTTAATCTATGAGTTTGAAATTATTTAGCAATATTTAAAAACTAAAAGGAACACTGATTGCTGTTACAGTTTTTAATGGTTTTATATTTTGATAGTTTATTATTTTTGAGGATTTAGCATGAAACTCGAGGCCTTCGCCTAATCCTAAAGTACCCATGATATTAAGAAATTTATAAATAAATTCAAAACTAAAATAAATAAAAATGAAATGTATTTACTGTTAAGAAATTTGTCCAAATTACAAAAAAACTATTCCCCATGTGAGTAACTCTAAAAAAGCAGTTTTTCATCTGATGCAAAAAGTCAATTGAATTAGTTATACAATTTATGGCACAAGTGAGAGAATGCTTTTATTCAGAAAAACAACTATTAAATGATAAATTATCAAATTGCGTTATGAAATTTTCAGAAAATGTCTTATTTGTTATTACGTGGAGCAATTAAGATTAATTTTATTAAAAAATTCAATTTCTTTATCAGTGTGTTAATTTATGATTGTAAGATGACTTAGAAAAATATGAATAAACCAATGAAGGGCCATTGATTGGAATCGGATTAGATTGAGAAGCTTTGCTATCCAGGGCTTTAACTGTAACAGAGGCTGTGGTGTAGCGAAGAGGTTTTTGGATAAACAAATGTATTAACTAATTAAATTACTAGTAAAATAATTTAATTTCCATTTTAATAGAAAGGTTCACGCTTTTCAGAGAAGTACAGAAAACTAATATGATTATTAGAAGCTGTGAACTCAATTATTTTAAATTAAGATACGATTGGATCTTAATGATGTTTTGGATGAAATTTTATGTGCTTTTATGTTTTTGGTGTACTTATACATTAGGGTTATGATTTTTTTCAGTTTTAAAAGCCTGTGGTGGCAAATGATGAGTATTGGTCCATAACTCTCGAAAATAACTTTTATTTTTGAAAACTGTGAAAAAAGCTTGCGCGCCTATTAAGATTTTGCATAAGGCTGAAGCACTAAAAGGCAGTTAATAAAATCTTTTTTGAAGCTGAATGTAACATAAATCATAAATTGTTTAAATTTGTAAAAGGGCTTTCCTTTTGGTCCCAAAAGATAGTGTGTGAAGTTTCAGGCCCCTAAGTTGACTCTAGGGTTTGCCTATAGAGCCCCAAAGTTAGAAAATTGGGAAAAAGATCAATTTTCAGAATTTAAAAAAGTTTTTTTTTGAGATTTATATTACCGAGACAACCGGGATTAGAAAATTACCGGGAACACCGGGATAGGAAAGAGGTGCCTGGGATACCGGGATGATTTGTAATATTGCTAATTTACAAAATTATAAATGTATTTTAAGAAAACTTAAAAAAAATTATACACCCCACCCCGTGCAAGGCCGGGTATAACAGCTAGTTAGGATATAAAGTTGAAAATGTTATGTAAAACACAAAAACTATTTATATCTTATATTTTAATTACTGCATGAATATGTTATTTGTTAGTTGAAAAAAATTCAAAATTTAGACGCTTAACTTGGAACTTTTTTTTTTATTTATTTATTTATTATTTTTTAAACAAAGTAAATAAAGTATTACATCACCTGGGATCGTTGAACGATCCATGTAGGTGAACAATAAACAGTTGGTTACAATTAGTTGCACATGAAATTACAATAAAAAATTTATACATGGTTGTAAATAAAAGTATACATTACATGCAAACAAGAAAAAAATATAAGTATAATATCTATCAGGAAATTAGTAGTGGCAAACAGGGTGTCGAAAATTTGGGTTTACTATCTGTCGTAAGGTAAGTAGTAGTGCAAAAAAAAATAAGAATTGATTAAAATTACTCTAATTATGCAAGATCAAACAAAAAAGTTTTCAATGTCCCCAATAGAAAACAAAAAGTCTTTTAATTTCTTTTTAAATGCATGTTTGGTTTGACTATTTTGAATTTCCAAAGGTAATAAATTAAAGAACTTAGGGGCTAAATAAAAGAAATTTTTGCAAAAAATAGTTTTTTCAGGTTTAGGTACAGTATATAACACATTAGGTCTTCGGGGATTTATCATGTTTCGCTTTCTGCAGATATCGGAGTTTAAGTAGAGATAGAGACTTGTTTTAAAGTAGAAGAGGTAGCGAATAGGTAAATTATTCAATAGTTTAAAGTTATCAATATTAATGGAATGTGCTTGAGGTGATAACAATCTTATAAATCTTTCTTGGAGTTTACATATTCTTTTTAAATTTATCTGATAATCTCCACCCCATATTATTAAACCGTAGTTAATTCGAGATTGAACCCAAGAGTGATACAGAGTTAATAGGAATTTTCTGCTTACTTTTGGCCTTAGATGATAAAAATTTAGCATTATTAGTCTTAATTTATCAGCAATATACTTGGTATGGGACTTCCACTTTAAGTTGCAGTCAATATGAAGTCCAAGATATTTAATTGTAGACACTATATCAATTGATTTACAATTACAATCATTATAATTGTTACAGTGATAAACATGATATTTAATGGAAAGCTGAATTGGACTATTTTGTCTTAGGCTAAAGATCATGTATTTTGTTTTATCGACGTTTAATCTCAGACAGTTATCAAAAAACCATTTGCTAATTTTAACTAAATCCGAATTCATCTTTTGGTTCAAATCTTCAGCGGAATCGACTGAATATAAAAGAGCTGTATCATCGGCAAAACTTATGATTTTACCGTGTAAATTAAGGTTACATAAATCATTTATAAATATCAAAAATAGCAACGTAGTCCACTGAAAATAGAGTTGAACCTCGGACAAATTGCAATAAAAGGTTTCTCAACGGTTTTCACTTAGGAATGACCTCAATAATAACATACTAAAAATCGGCCAAAATCGGCCGGGGGGAAGTTTAATTTTTTTTTAATTTTAAAAAAATGGCCGAAAAAATATTTCAAAAAATCAAATTATAAAAATAGAGACTTATGATACATGTTTATAGGCTATTTTTCAGTGTTGAATACGAATATGCCATTTAAATTTTAAAAAATTTAAAATTTTAATTTTTAAAAATTAATTCAAAATTTGGAAAGTCGAAAAAATTAAAACATCGCTCAAAACCACAAAATAATTGCAAAAGAAATATTAAACGGTTTTCAATTAGAAATGACTTAAATAATAACATACTAAAAATGGAAGAAAATCGGACTATAAAAAGTTTAATTTTTTTCAAATTTTCAATTTTTTTGGCCTCCAAAATCGACCTTTTTAAAAACTCTTGTTAAAAACGTTTGAGGCATTTACCAAGGTCATTTTTCCATGGATGTTGTAGGTATATACCTCTATAACATAAAAAAACACAATTGGTGATTAAATCATTAGTTAATTAATTAATTTATAAAAATTAACGTTGAAAATACAGGTAAAATCTTTCAATCAAGTAATAAGGAAAATATTTAGACAATATTTGGTAATAAATCATTTTAAAAATAATTAAGTTGAAAAAGGACAAAATATCTTTCAAAAAATTAAAATTTTAAATTAATTTAAAAAATTTAAATTTTTTAAAATTTTTAAATTTTGCTGTATATGCATGTGATACATGTCTCTAGGCTATATTTTAATGCTGTTTACGAATATCACGCCAACTTTTCAATAAAATTTAAATTAACTGTGGAAAAATTGAAGCATAAAAACAAAATTATTGAGAAAAATGCTTCAATTTTTCCACAGTTAATTTAAATTTTATTGAAAAGTTGGCGTGATATTCGTAAACAGCACTAAAATATAGCCTAGAGACATGTATCACATGCATATACTACAAAATTTAAAAATTTTTAAAAATTTAAATTTTTTAAATTAATTTAAAATTTTAATTTTTTTAAATATATTTTGTCCTTTTTCAATTTAATTATTTTTAAAATGATTTATAACCAAATATTGTCTAAATATTTTCCTTATTACTTGATTGAAAGATTCTACCTGTATTTTCAACGTTAATTTTTATAAATTAATTAATTAACTAATGATTTAATCACCAATTGTGGTTTTTTAAGTTATAGAGGTATATACCTACATAGGGATGTGGGTCGGAAAATTTTCCGCGGAAAATTTTCCAAAACAGAAAATTTTCCGGAAAATTTTCCACTATGTTTTTCCGGAAAATTTTCCGATATTTTTTTGTTGTTATTTCTTTTCATTGTTCCGTTTTGTTTCCAATTTGCTTCTCTTTCAAAGAAGTAAAATTAACTTGCTATAAATTTAAGGTTATTTTCTGCATTGAGGTTATCTTCAGTGACTTTCTTTGTGGTATATTGGAACTCGGAAATAGTAATAAAAAATCAATTTCATTTATTTGTGTGAAATATTTTTGCCCACCCCAGTAATTTTAGAATACTATTTTGCTTTCATTTCAGTTATTCATAGGTCAATTTAGTTAATAAACAATTAAATAATTTCTCCTTTTGTGGCATCATTTAATTGAATTACGAGACCTTTTTAGTACATTATATACAGGGTGTTTCAAAAGTCCGTTTCGTGGCTTTTATTTGGAGCCAACGTGTCCTAGGGTCACGGAAGTAAGGTCTGCCCCTAGGTAAGTGACCCTGGGGAATCCATTTAAATTACTTACATCGTCCCTAGTGGTGAATTAAAAAAGTTTAAAAATAATTTAAGAACTAAAGGAGATCGTGAAAATATCGTAAATATTCGCGAGAGATATTAGCATATGTGAAAATAGCACTTTTTCAGGCCGCATAAAAGGAAAAAGTTCGTAAATTTGCTAATTTTTCAGTGTTACTGTGTAGATTTGGGTTTTTTAGTTGAATAAAGGCAAAATTTAATAAAAAAACTCACAAATTTGCGAAATTCATCTTTTTCGAGGCCTAAAAAAGTGCTATTTTCACATGCTAATATCTCCGCGAATATTCACGTTATTTTCATGAAATATTTTTCAGTGAGTTCTTCATAACGTTGGCAACAATACTCTCACTGAGGTTTTTGCTCTCTTTCATTTTTTAAAATAATTTTTTAACATTTATTTCGCCTTTAGGGGGCTGTAAGTAATTCAATGGATTCTCCAGGGTCACTTACCAAGGGGTAGACCTTACTTCCGTGACCCTAGAACACGTTGGTTCCAAATAAAAGCCGAAAAAGGACTTTTAAAATACTCTGTATAGGTTTTTCAATATGTATTACCTTATAACATTAAGTATGATTTAAAATTTTTAAATCATGATTTCAGTGCTTTATTAATTAGTTTTTTTGGTAGTCTTATTTTTGGAGATGAATCTCAAAGGAACAACATCCAGAATTAATGAAAATACTCCAGTTTTGTTAATTTTTTCCCTCCGGTGATCGGAAGTTTAATTTAACAATGTTTTAATATAATTTAGTGGCTCGGAAAATTTTCCGGAAAATTTACCGGAAAATTTTCCAGAAAATTTTCCGTTTCAAAATTTTCCGGAAAACCCACATCTCTATACCTACAACATCCATGGAAAAATGACCTTGGTAAATGCCTCAAACGTTTTTAACAAGAATTTTTAAAAAGGTTGATTTTTGAGGCCAAAAAAATTGAAAATTTGAAAAAAATTAAACTTTTTATTGTCCGATTTTGTTCCATTTTTAGTATGTTATTATTTAAGTCATTTCTAATTGAAAACCGTTTAAATTATTTCTTTTTCAATTATTTTGTGGTTTTGAGCAATGTTTTAATTTTTTCGACTTTCCAAATTTTGAATTAATTTTTAAAAATTGAAATTTTAAATTTTTTAAAATTTAAATGGTATATTCGTATTCAGCACTGAAAAATAGCCTATAAACATGTATCATAAGTCTCTATTTTTATAATTTGATTTTTTGAAATATTTTTTCGGCCATTTTTTAAAAATTTAAAAAAAATTAAACTTCCCCCCGGCCGCGTATTTCCAAAGCCTATGCACATCAGAGCAGTAGCAACCCTAGCGCTGGCTAGGAGCCCGAAAACGCCTGACAGCGCCTTCGGAATATTGCCAACCAAAGCGCATGCGCAATAGCTTTCTTTACCAAGCCCACGAAAGAACCAAGAACGCTGCCGCTTTCATTGTTTACATCTTTTGTTGGTAAGGAATTCTATTTGGAGGTTTATCGTTTATCCTGATTGTAAAATTGAATCCCAGTTTACAGATAACGCAGTTTTAAGGGTTGATTTAGGAAATTCCTTAGATGCAGAAACATTTGTTAAATTTTATTCTTCATCCACCCATACCATTCATCCTCCGAATTGGATGGTGTGCAAAACAGGTCTTACTCAGAGGTAAATTGTTATAATATTTTTAGGTATAAAGATTTGTGTAACTCTTTTAGTGTTAATTAAGTTATAGTGTCTAAGATTGGTGTTCAGTAAATTGTGGGTTTGTCAGCACAGAAAGCAAAATAAGGAGGCATATTTTATCACATCCACTATCTGTTGTAGTGACAATATCCTTGAAACATTCACCTGTATCTGAAGAAGCACATGATAGAATGCTCCATGTTAGTGATGTGGTAAATAAGTAATAATTAAATTATATTGGTTTCATAAGATTAAGGCACAATTGTAGTATAAATGTTATTTGGGGAATTTGACAATGTTTGGCAAGACATTAAGGGTTCTATTGCGTTTTATTTATTATTTTATCATATATTTATATATTTATGAGGGTTAAATTCTGTGGTTCAATTCCGTTAAAAGGTCCCACTAAATACCACCATGCTCTTTTGGTCACCCAAAAGTAGAAATATTAGTAAATAATTTCAAACTAAGATAAAATGTTTAGTTAGATCAAAACTGGGCACAGCTTGGATATACGTCGACCAGCCGCCATGTTTACCCACAGCTCAAATGATGACACACAACAATATAGATCTAATTTGAGCTATGAGTAAACATGGCGGCTGGTCGACGTATATCCCAGCTGTGCCCAAAACTGTTTAGTTTATCAATAAAAATCAGAGAAAATTGTTGATACATATTTGAATGTATGGCGCTTATACAAACTTGGTGATATTTAGCAGGACCTTTAACAAAATTGATCCAATTCTGTTAACTACACCACCCTGCAATTTTGGGCACAAAAAAGTAGAAATATTGCTTAATAATTCCAAACTCATAGATAAAAATATTAAGTTAAATCAATAACTGTTCTGTTCAGTTTTTAGTAAATATTGGATAAATTTATAGATATTCGAATAGATGACATTCATAAATGCATGGTGATATTTGGCTCATGTTAACGAAATTGAACCTATATGTGTTAAATGTTTGGCGTTTTAGCCCATTAGCATTTTAAAATTCATGGTGTGATTAGTGATATTCTTCCTAATCACCTTAAGCGTGCAATAAGTGCTAAGATTTACCAAGACTTATGAATCTGATAATCTAAAATTTTAAGTAAAGGATCAATTTTTGGAATACTTCGGCAAAGGAATGACTACTGTTTTATTGTTATCAAATTGTGCTCTGTTTGATAAATAATAGGTTTGTTGTATTAGTTGGATAGCTTTTTTGATAAAATGCCATAATTGTAAGTATAGCAAACCCGCCAGAGAAGCAGGAGGTACAAAGCTGAAAAACAATGTTGAATTGCATGAATGAATCAGGGTTCGTACGCGGCCTTGAAATCCTTGAAAGTCCTTGAATTTCAAAATTTCGTTTTCAAGGCCTTGAAAAAGCGTATTTTACCCTATTACCCTTGAAAATCCTTGAATTTTAAGTGAGCCTAAATTTTTTTGGCCTAAAAAATACTTCGATAAACTAATTTAGTTGTTTATCATTGTTATTAGTATCGAATTTTCTAGTGTAATTTTTTCTAAAAGTTTCAAAGCAGGTAATATTTAATTTTATTAGCAAAGCAGGTAATATTCAACTCTGTTATTTTTGCCTTTAAATACTGCCTAATTGTTTGAAAAGCCAAATATTAGAAGTGCCACATAAAATTGCAAACTAATCAAATAAAAAAGTGATATTAATAAAACCCTTAAAATTTTGGAAGCATGTGAATATTTTTCATGTTAAAAAAACTTCACTAAAATTAACTACGTTTCAACTTAACTTAAATGTAATTTCTACTATGAGATTGGATACTGTTGCCCCTCTTCTCCAACACAAAAACTTTTTTTGCATTCACTTAATTGTGAAATGCTTGTAACAAAATGCATATTCTAGTAACTATCCACCTGGTTAACTACCCTAACTTTTAAATTTTGAAAGATGTAAAATAATTTATTTTAGTTGCTAATGCGCTAAATACGTTTATGAAAATTATATTAGTACTACGTGCTTTTGCCTCGATTGCATATGGGGCCTTGAATTTCACATTTGAGAGCCTTGAAAAGGCCTTGAAAGTCCTTGATTTTTCTCTCTTAAAAGGTGTACGAACCCTGATGAATGAAAGTATGAAGATGTTTCTCTCTAGAATACTGGATGGTGTTTGTTTTTGTATGATCATTTAATGACATCAATAACAAACACTTTTCAGTTGAAATGAAAACTGGATTCCATTGAAAACTGAAGATGGTGGTATTGCTTTTCATTGTCTACACTACAATTATAAAACTTTTGTTCCCTCGTTTAAATTTTTCCTTAAAATTGTCAGAGGCATTTGTATTAGTAATAATTTACCTTATGTATTATGTTATCTTTTCTGCTTAATCTGATGAGCATTACCAAATCTCAAACTGTGGCACTGAATCAGAGTTACTGGTTGGTCGATGGGTTAAAACATTAGAATATAATTTACTTTCATATTATGAACTTTAACACTTACAATCAGTGGTGGATTATCCATAGGAGAACCCCAGTGAAAATAAATAAAAATGAAAAATTAATAACATTCTATTCCACTTATACTCTTTTCAAGGTGAGTTTCCATGCTCTTTAAATTGATGTCTTAATGAATTAATATCTTAGTTTCAATGCTTTACAAATGTTTCGCCTTCTACAGCAGGAAGGCCAACACAATTCTTCCTTACGACAGCCACTCTTGGCTCCCCATGCGTACCAAAAAAAAATAAGTCTGCCTCAGTTTGCCTTTCTTCGTTTTAGCTTTACTTGCTTCTGATTTTTTCATGCATTTTCATTACTTATATTTTTTAAAACAAAAATATCTTAGTTTTGGGTTCATAGGACATTCTATGCCAAACAAGACATTAAAAAGTCAGGCAAAGGTGAATAGCAGGGTTTGGAATCAATAATTATAATAAACTAAACAATAATTAAAATTCTTTAAATTATATTTAAAAATTTTGCATAACTTATTAAAATTACTGATGTTTTCATGGCACAATCTATATTTATATACTTTTAGTTGGGTTTCCAATCTAAATTTTTTATACAAAACAATAAGAATATTTTAATTATATTTTTATCGCTAATCATTTTAACTCTTTCAGTGTTAGCTTCCCCAAATTTTCCATAAGATCCAATGGTGATAGTTATTGAAAGGATTAAAAATTTATAGTAACTTATTTTACTTTTATTCATTTACTCTTTTAGGACAATTATTTAACCAATGAGAATAAAAAAAATAATTTTTAAAATTAAAAATCAGCAACTGCGGAAAAATTACAACTGGTTAAGGGAGAGTTACTGCAGCAATTTTTATTCATGTAGCTATAATTAAATTTTTTATGTAAATTGAATTTGCAGGTTAATACTTATTAATTGTTGGTGCATAATTCTTACTATGACTGATAAAGATAAAATCAAATTTTATTTATTATATACACTACACACAGACAAACAATACAAAATAATGTAAACAAATCATATCACCTGGGATCGCTGATCCATATATAGGTGAAATGTAGATAATATAAAATCGACAAAAGAAAAAAAATTATACGAAACATGATAAAGTGACAAGAAAAAACACAAGAATTTTCAAAATTACAAAAAAACATTTAATAGTGGGATGGCGAAACGGTGTCAGGTGGTATATGCAATGTTTCAGTCAAATTAAAAGAACTGTTCAATTTCGTTAATGAAAATAAAAAGTTTTTAAAAAATTTATCGGTTGTACTGTTGAATATCCAGGGGTAAACTATTGCAGAATTTTGGGCCTATGTATGAAAATGTTTTGTGCAGGATTTCTTTAGAGGGATATGGAATTTTATAAATTTCATTTGTTTGCCTTATATTAATATATTGTTTATGATTGGCAGTTACAGCATTTAAATGCAACTTGTTTTTTCCCTTGAAAGCATCCATTTGAGTTAGTCAATTACTAAATTTATGTCTTAACATATAAATTGTTTTGTATCACTGTATATTTATATGGATTTGGCTAGGTACTGTACATTTTTAATAGTGTGTATCTGTATAATAAATAGAATGTACAAAGTAGTTCTGGTTTGTTTTTTTAGTTCTAATGACAGCATTCATTAAATTTAATACTATAATAGAAATATTGAAATGTTATTGAACTATTTCAGCAATGCATCTAACTTTCATAAGATTGAATAAATTTGTATTTATTTATTGATGATGTGTTATTATTTATTGTTTAAAATTTATGAAATCAAGCTTAAAATGTGTAAAGCTACTTTCTTATGCAATGAAAAGAGTAACATTAATGACTTGAACTGTGAGAAAAATCTTTCTCCTAGACTGTCTTAAAAAAACCTAACCATCAATTAAAATATTTTTGTTGAAAACATTTATTGAATTAATAATATATCTTAAGCAGTATTTGATAGGACATTAGGAACTAAACCTATTTAACATTTAATAGACCATAAGAAATAAATTTAAAAATCATAATGATGCACAAATAATTCTCGTTACTGGTACTTCACCCCTTTCACATAAAAAGGTAATTAATCATGTCTAAAAGATATGTTAGGACGCAATATGGCTAGATACTACAAATGCCAAGAATGTTTTCAGAAGCATTTATAAATTGATTACAAATATAAATGTAATAAAAGAGGAAGCAAAAAAGCAACGAGAAAAGACATAAATAAAGGTTTAAAAACAACCTTACAGCTGTTTCGGCATTTGGGTTTTCGGTTGTTTTTAAACCTTAATGGCGTCTTTTTTCGTTGCATTTCTGCTTCTTTTAATGCACCTTAGTACAAAGGCTATTTATCTCAAATATAAAGTAATAAACTTTCGTAATCTTAATTCTTAAACAAAAGTAAACAGCTCCGCTATCAACTTCGTACCATAGCGGTTTTAGTGTATCTCTCACTTAGCGCTATTGCGCATGCCCTATGTTGGCGATCCATCAGTTGGCGACGCGCCGTAGCTGTTCAACGCAGCCATCCTCGCCAATGCTCAGATTTGAATAGGGTACGGAAATAAGCCCCCCGGCCGATTTTGGCCGATTTTTAGTATGTTATTATTGAGGTCATTCCTAAGTGAAAACCGTTGAGAAACCTTTTATTGCAATTTGTCCGAGGTTCGGCCCTTTTTTTCGCTATTTTCAGTGGACTAACGGACCTAAAGTTGAACCTTGGAAAACTCCATAATTTATTGGAAGGCATTTACTTAAGGTGTTCTTAACTTTAACAATTTGTATACGATTTGATAAATAGGATTTTAAAAAATTGTAGAAGTGCCCTCTGATCCCCGTTGATGATAGTTTATGTAATAAAATACCATGATTCACTGAGTCAAACGCCTTAGATATATCTAAATAAAGAGCAGCAGTTATTTTACTAGAATTTATACTACAATGAATAAAATCTGTAAACTCCAGTAGAGCTTTTTCAGTATTTGATTTAGGTAGAAAGCCGTATTGATTTTTTGAGAAAAAGTTTGAATTTTTCAAGAACGAAATTAATCTATCCTTAATTAATTGTTCAAATATTTTAGAAATAAGAGGCAGGACAGAGATAGGTCTATAATTTGAAAAATCATTTCTGTTTCCCTTTTTAAAAATGGGTGTTATTATTGAGGTCTTTAATGACTTTGGGAAAATACTTTCATTTACTAAACTATTAAATAAACTAGTGAGAATATTTATATGAGAAAATGACAGAGTTTTGAGAATTTTCGCATCTATTCCGTCTGATCCTGGGCTTTTCTTGGGATTTAGATTACGAATACAATTTAAAACTTCTGCATCATCTATCTCTAGCCACACAAATGAATTTAGATTTGTCTTTAAGTGTTCTTTAAAATTTTCATTGGAATTTGAGATATTGTTGATCTTGGTTTTTGACAAAACTGAACTCTTTTACTGCTAATTTCTATAAAGTGTAGTTATATGCACCAATTCCTTTTGATATAGTTAGAATCACAAATGTTTTTAAGCTTTCGTGATATTAAAACTACTTTTAACTTAAAATGAAAGTATAATTTGAAGTAATGTTATAGCTGACTCTTTAAAATAAAAGGGAAGAAATCTAAAATCGATTTTTAAAATTTATCAACACAAATCAAATCATATTAGAGCAATTTGCTATTCTTAAAATAAAATTTGCATTTTTATCAACAAGATATGAAAGTCCTTATGTAATGATCCACTTAAGGTAAATGTGGGTATAGTGGACACTTTAAGGAAAATTTTTGCTTAAATTCTTAATAAATACCAATCAATTTGCTTCGAAACGGTTATCATCCTATTTTTAGGTTAATTGGATCTTCTTCTTTCGATTTTACTATTAAAAACTTTAATTAGATTGGGCAAAGTATTTTTAATAAATTTTTTAAAACTACTCCAAATTGCATCTATAGTGGCCACATAGATGAAGCTGTTGCTTCTATGGTGGACACCTCTTGCATCAATAGTGGACACCTTTCTTTTTCTGCCTATATGAGGGGTTTATGCATGAAATTGAGGGGTTTTTCTTGGTATAGTCGTTTATTTCTAATTAAATCTTCCTTCCCAACGAAATGTATTTTAGATTCAATCAAATTAGCTTTATTTAAAAAAAATTGATAGTTTTCGGCCCAAAGTCTACGCTGTAGCTTATTTGAGAGGAATTTAGCATGTAATTCAATGTTTTAGAAACATTGGTTCCCGAAGCCAGAATGAAACCAAATTTATATTTAACACTCATTTTAAAGCACAGTCAACAGTTTATGAAGAAAAACTGATTCAAATTAAGTATTATTTATGTTTCTATCGGACGCCATTGCGGTGGCCACTATTGGAAAATCTAAGATTATGTGTTGGTAAAGTGGACACCCCCATAAATCCTCGTAAAGTCAGCATTTTCAAATAAATTTTATTCAGTAATATTTTATACACTCTTATTTATCTTGATATAAATTTAAAAGTCAATCAAGCGGTAATAAATACGAAAAAATCAGTTCCGACTTACTCGTTTCCTTACGCGATTCAATAAGCAAAATCAAATTTCAGTCACTCGGCCGATGTTGTTATTTTCAAATATTTAAATATCCTACCCATGCTGATCTGTGGTATCGGTGGTAAATTATCAGCTTACCTGATTGCACAATCTACTATGCCTATGAATTTTGACGCTGTTCGATGCCTCTAACTCGTTTTATTTAAAATTAATCAGCTATGTGGCCACTATTGGTACAGTGTCCACTATACCCACATTTACCTTAATATGTGTTTGAAACGGCAAAGGGAATGAAGATGATCTGGATCAAGGCTATTGTGTGGTTATTTCTTATTCTAATGACATAATTCTCCGGCTAATGGGAGGAATCAAAATATAAGATGCATCTATTTGATCTAAAAAAATGGTCTATTAGTTATTTATTTTTAAATGCTGTTTCCATAATTTCATTTTATAAGATTCGTAACACCGAGACAATAAAGTAACACTATAAAAGAGCAAACAAATAGTGAATCAAATGCCAATTAAAATTTTAGATCCTTTTATTAAAAGTAATACTTTTGTGCAGGAAAAGAAGATTTATATATGCTAGAGCAAAACTCTAAACTAAATAATAAGAAACTTACTTAAATTTGTATTTTCTGTAAAAAAGGTGTTTCAGATAAAAAGGTTTTAAAAACTAAAGAATGTAAAAAACACATTTTTACTATCTTGTTCATAATCATTTTAAATTTTTCCCCTCAAGAAAACTTTTTTTTACAAAATATATTATGAATTGGATTAAAAAAATCATAACCACAACCACCAAAATAAACCACATTAAAAATATACAGGGTGTATCTGAAATGGTGCAACAAACTTTCAGGGATGATTGTAGACACCTAGACGAGTCAGAATCACATAGGATTTGGGGTCCCAGACCAAATCCCAGGGAGTTAAAAATGGAGCGACACACTAAACAAATTATTGAAAAATTCAATTTGTAGAAGAACTACCATTGGTAAAAATTTAATTATGGTCTCAAAAATTGTGGTTTGATATGATCTATAAAATTACCTCAAAAGTCTTCACTTTAAAATTTGTTTTATTATGAAAAAAAATTAAAAAACCACAAAAAATGTGAAAACTCTGCCAAAACCTTATTTTGTGTTTCGAAATCCTTTCTTTTGATTTGATGATCTGAAAGATCATAGTTAAAAACCCTTAAGTTCAAAGTTTCACGTAAATACCATCAATATTAAACGATTGAGGTCCTGTTAAAGTTCTGGAAACAGCTCTAGAAAACTGTTTGAGCACGCAAAAAACATACTTTAACAGGATCTCAAGCGTTTAATATTGATGGTATTTACGTGAAACTTTGAACTTAAGGGATTTCAACTATGATCTTTCAGATCATTAAATCAAAAGAACGGATTTCGAAACACAAAATAAGGTTTTGGCAGAGTTTTCACATTTTTTTGTGGTTTCTTAATTTTTTTCATAATAAAACAAATTATTTTAAAGTGAAGACTTTTGAGGTAATTTTAAGGATCATATCAAACCACAATTTTCGAGACAATAATTAAATTTTTACCAATAGTAGTTCTTCTACAAATTTAATTTTTCAATAATTTTTTTAGGTTGTCGCTCCATTTTTAACTCCCTGGGATTTGGTCTGGGACCCCCAAATTCTATGTGATTCTGACTCGTCTAGGTGTCTACTATCATCCCTGAAAGTTTGTTGCACCATTTCAAATACACCCTGTATAAGGATGTAAAAAATATTGCTCTAATAGAGAACTACGAGGAATTTCGAAACTTTTTAATTAAGACTAGGTTGCTAAATATTACCAGGAACATAATGTTAAATTTTTATTAGTTGGCATTATATTTATTTTTCCATTAACAACGGGTATTAAAAAGGCTAAAGAAAAGTAAAAGATATACCTTAGAAAATTCACATGAAATTTATTTTTAAAAGAATGCTGTTAGTTGTTCATAAAAAGTCCTGCTGTTGCTATATTGTGGTCAGAGAGATAATTTTATTTTAATAAACTAATTTATCTCTCCCTTTAAATTAAAGATTTTTCTATGTATTACACAATACATGCATACATATTACATACATATTACACAATACATGCTGTATAGGGTGTATCGAAAAAAACTTTTTTTCGATTTTGATGACGTAATAGAGCGGAAAAGTTGTCTAAGGTGCCAGAGAGTACCTGTGAATTTTTTCAGAATTTTTGGATAATTTCTTAATGTGCCACATTGGCCCTGAAGTTCCCCATGTTAATCCAATGGGGCGCGCCGCCAAAAAGGCCGAAAATCGGTTTTTCGCCCCTCATTTCTACCCTAATCACACGACGAATGTCTCGTCTCGAGTTATGGACTCTATATGATGTATGCTACCCGAAAAAACTTGAATAATAACTTAAATCTCTATATTATGTTGATTGTGGGCTCTGATTTGAACGAGGAAATACGCAATTTTCGACGAAATTTGAGCATACAAAAAAACGTAATATAGATATTTAGGCTATTATTCAAGTTTTATCGGATAGCATACATCATATAGAGTCCATAACTCGAGACGAGACATTCGTCGTGTGATTAGGGTAGAAATGAGGGGCAAAAAACCGATTTTCGGCCTTTTTAATGGCGCGCCCCATTGGATTAACATGGGGAACTTCAGGGCCAATGTGGCACATTAAGAAATTATCCAAAAATTCTGAAAAAATTCACAGGTACTCTCTGGCACCTTAGACAACTTTTCCGCACTATTACGTCATCAAAATCGAAAAAAAGTTTTTTTCGATACACCCTAATGCTGTATGAGAAGGTTATGAATTTGATTATTTTTTAATGATGAGGGCATGTCTTTTCATAGGAAATTGAGTGCAATCAACTTCATATTTATTATCTCAGGGATGACGGACAAAAATTATTTACTGTAACTGTCATACATAAGTTTTGTGACACAAATTATGATGAAATACATATACTTCTCTTTCTGAAGTATTTCATTAGCTTTTTTCAGTTCTGTGTAAGTAGCATATTTTTTGCAAGTAAAGATACAAACATAAACGGCTAGTCGTCACAAAATGTTTTAAGCTTTTCTGTTGTTATCAAATTCATGCTGAGCATTATAAATTTTTTCAAACGAAAGTTTTTACCGTCTCAATTAGGATGAATTGCACATTGGTTTAACGTAATTATAATATAAATTTCAAATTCATGTGCAACCTTTTGAAACCTTAAATAGATGTATTAGCATTTCTTAATATATACAGGGTGTATCTGAAATGGTGCAACAAACTTTCAGGGATGATAGTATTCATCAAGACGAACAAGAATCGGTATAGAAAGGGGGTCCAAGACCAAATCCTAGGGAGTTAAAAATGGAGCGACACCCCAAAAAATCATTGAAAAATTCAATTTGTAGAAGAACTACTATTGGTAAAAACTTAATTATGGTCTCAAAAATTGTAGTTTAATATGATCTTTAAAATTACCTCAAAAGTCTTCACTTTAAAAAAAATTTGTTTTATTATGAAAAAAGTTAAAAAACACAAAAAATGTGAAAACTCTGCCAAAACCTTATTTTGTATTTCGAAATCCTTTCTTTTGATTCGATAATCTGAAAGATCATAGTTGAAAACCCTTAAGTCCAAAGTTTCACGTAAATAAAATCAATATTAAACGCTTGAGATTCTGTTAAAGTCTGTTTTTTGGGTGCGCAAGCTGTTTTCTAGAGCTGTTTCCAAAACAGCTGTTTGCGCACGAAAAAAACAAACTTTAGCAGGATCTCAAGCGTTTAATATTGATTGTATTTACGTGAAACTTTGGACTTAAGGGTTTTCAACTATGATCTTTCAGATTATCAAATCAAAAGAAAGGATTTCGAAGTATAAAATAAGGTTTTGGCAGATTTTTCACATTTTTTTGTGTTTTTTAACTTTTTTCATAATAAAACAAATTTTAAAGCGAAGACTTTTGTGGTAATTTTAAAGATCATATTAAACCACAATTTTTGAGACCATAATTAAGGTTTTACCAATAGTAGTTCTTCTACAAATTGAATTTTTTAATGATTTTTTTGTAGTGTCGCTCCATTTTTAACTCCCTGGGATTTGGTCTGGGACCCCCCTTTCTATACCGATTCTTGTTCGTCTTGATGAGTACTTTCATCCCTGAAAGTTTGTAGCACTATTTCAGATACACCCTGTATAAAACTGCAAACACTTAATACTTTCGTCAGATAAATACAGTTATTACATCCATCAATACAACTAAATATTACGTTAGACCGTCATTAGGGGACATCCATAAATTACGTGAGGTGTTTTTTCCAAAATCTGGACCCCCTCCCCCCTTGGTGAGATTTAGTGAGATTTTGCTGGACCCCCCTCCCCCCACGTGAGATTTACTAACAACCTTTAAAAATAATTTTATATCCTATTCGTTTGCATTTTGTGCTTCACAGCACCTAAAACTTTTCCATTATTAATGATGTCGGGAAAAGGTCATTATTCCGCCTAGTGGGTATTATTCATTTCTCATACTTAAAAAAATCGTTTAATTTCTAACTTCAAAAGTTGACGTGAGATTTTAATCGACCCCCCTCCCCCTTGGTGAGATTTGGTGAGATTTATCCAAACCCCTCCCCCCTTTTTGATCTCACGTAATTTATGGATGTCCCCTTATCCCTTGAATGCAATAATAAAAACTGTAACATTCGGTGTATCTGATTAAGAATAACGTAAGTCTGAGAAACACGGATTTCGTGTCCTTTCTACTGCTCAGAGCAAGTTTTCAAAACTGAAAGAAAAACTGAATCACTCTGATCGCCGTTTTCATTTCTATTTGCTATATTACTACAACGACTCTCAAATATATGCGTATGGAGTAGTTTGGTTGCTGGGGGACCAAGCTCGACCTTCACCGAATGAAACAGAAAGCAAAACCAGACGATGAAGAAAGGGATCAAAGGGAGCACGTCAATAAAAAAATTGATCAATAGCGTACTTTAGATTACCCCGTATTTGCATTTAGAAAATGCGTATTTCTTCAGGGTATTATGATAAGAAGGAAATATAGGTGTTTTTTCTGGTTAAAAATTATCATACGATAGCGAATTCGAATATTTCATTTCATGAAATTATGCTTTAAAGTGAAGTATTTAGATTTATGTGTCGAAATTTCTTTATTCGGTTTGATTTTTCTATTGATTTGATCAATTATCTTGAGTAAAACTAAGCTTTGGATGGATGGATCTTATCTGTTCAAAAAGTACTGAGAAAACCACTCTGTAATTATGATGCAAAAATTTTTTTTCACCGAGATAGAAACGGATCTGTCTTAAAATTTTTAAACAAATATACTTGTTTTTTAACTTGTAAAAATTAAAAAAGGAAGAATTCTAAGTTTCGTGTTTTTTTTAATCCTTCCAGTCTTAGGCGCCCAAAACTTTCTATAGAATTTAATATCAATATCGGACAGGACTAGAATTGCTAGAGGGTTAAATTTATACAGGGTATTTCAAAAGTCCGTTTCGCGGCTTTCATTTGGAACCAACTTGTCCTAAGTAAGGTCTACCCCTAGATAAGTGACTCTAGAAATCCATTCAGATGACTTACAGCGCTCCTAGCGGCGAAATAAAAAAATTAAAATAATTCATTTAAAAACTTCAATGAGAGTATTGTTAACATCGTTATGAAGAACTCACAGAAAAAAATTTCAAGAAAATAACGTGAATATTCGCGGAGATATTAGCATGTGAAAAAAGCACTTTTTCAGGCCTCAAAAAATAAAAAGTTCGTAAATTTGCAATTTTTTCAGTGTTATTGTGTATTTTAGTTGAATAAAGGCCCAATTTAATCAAAAAATAAAAAACTGCGAATTAGTTAATTTTTTCATTTTTGAGGCTTGAAGAAGTGCTATTTTTACAACGTTTTTATTAGGTCGCTTTCAATCTTGTCTGTCTGTCTATCTGTCTGTTCGGGGGGAATTTAGTAATCAGTTTTAAGCATACTTCCCCATGAGCTAGAGACTTGAAATTTTGAACATAGTTCAGATCTGGATGACAATACGATATTATCTCGTTAGTTCGGTTCAATTTGCTGTCCCTGAATAACCCCAGGGGGACTTAAAGTTTAGAAGTTCAACTATAGGACCTTATTGTTAAAAAATCATTGTTGTGCAGTTTGCCTCTCGTTATCAAGATGGCTTTAGAAGTGTTGTATAAAATATAGTTAAAGTTCAGAAAAAAAAACACTTTTTAGTTTTATTAAAAAGAGAAAGGAATCAAATTCTTTAAAACCTTTTTAAAGACCTTTAAAAAGGTTTAAAAAAAACTTTTAAAAAAGACCTTTTTAAACCTTTTTTTCCAAAAACCTTTTTAAAGAACAACGTTTTTAAAATGCACTAAAAAGTATAAAATAATTTTTTGTAACTCCTTGTAAAACAAAAAACGTGGGAATCATGCAATAATATTTACAGCTACTACTCTTGTCACTCTATTTACCATTATATCCACAGTTAAAAGTTATTTAAATGAATGGTGAAATTAAGTTGGATTAAAAACCTAATGCATGATTTAGTAAAATTAAGTTGGATTAAATACCTAATGCTTGATCCCCACGTTTTTAATTTTACAAGGAGTTACAAAAATTATTTTATACTTTTTAGTGCATTTTAAAAACGTTGTTCTTTAAAATTTTTTTTTTCATTAATTATTACATACTAAATATCTCCGCTAATATTCACATTATTTTCATAAAAATGTTTTCAGTGAGTTCTTCATAACATTCCCAACAATAATCTCACTGAGGTTTTTGCTCTATCTCCTTTAGTTTTTAAATTAATTTTTTTATTTCGCCGCTAGGACCGCTGTGAGACATCTCAAAGGATTCATTAAAATTATGTCAAGTTCACGTAACTGCTACAAGAAGTAAACGAAATTTGGCCCTACATGACAAAAATTCGACGAATCTTGAGCGTTTGTTTTGCTTGGACACGACAAGATCCTATACCCAAACAGTCAGTCTTAACTGAGTCTGCTCTGATTGCCTGGTTGAAATTTCTCTTGAACATTAATTGATCTTTAATAAAAGAAGTGTCTAAATCCACGAAAAATGACCCATGCTAAAGTATTAGCGAAATTCTTTAGAGTTGAGTTGTTACTTTCGATAAGCTTGACAGTGCCATAGGTTTGGTTTGGTTTGGTTTTGGGGTAACATATATTTTCCGGTATGTGTGCTTGATCTCAAGGATCCGCTTATACACCTTCGTCAAGTGAGACAGACACAACAGAATTTTTACTGACACAAAGAAGGAAAGTACACCCAGGGGAGAGGTCAGAATCGAACAGTGCCATAGGTTTTAATAGCGAAATTCGTTAGAGTTGAGATGTTACTTTCTTGGATTTAGACAGTGCCTTTAATAAAATCTATTCAAATAATTAAATATTTTTTAATGAGAGAAACCGGGGATAGAACCTAGGAACTGTAGCATGCAAAGCAAGCATCCTACCCACTGCTCCAGGGGAGTCTCAGTATTTGTATATTTTAACATCTTCCTTATTGGCGCAATATGAACTTTCCCGATTCTTGCGCCATAAAACAATTACCAAACCTTCAATATTTTCAAAAACATCACAGTTTCTGCTGCTGGAGATGTTGTTAAAATCCTGACGCCCCCCAAAAGTCACACCTGGAGCCACCACTGTTCGTGCTGTTTGGGAATAAAATTCTCATAGAAGTCACGCTTTTCAGTACCGAAGAATATATTTTTAGGAATGGAAGACACAAGCTTCGATCCCTTTCAAATACATCATACACCAAGCGTCAGTTACCACACCTAACCATTCTAAAGAATCAGGGCCGTATCCAAGGAGGGGTTGGGGGTTCAAACCTCCCCGAAATTTGGACATAAATTTTTCACTTACTGTTTTTCCTTTAAAATTCGCCTTTAACCCTTTATTTACCGACGGTACTTGTAAGTAACACTTCCCAATGTTCCAAATTCGTCCAATTTTTGTCATGTAAGGCCAAATTTAGTTTACTTATAGTTGCAGTCACGTAAACTTGACATATTTTGGATGAGGATGAGGAAAATAATTTGGTTCATAAAGGGTTATAGAGCATAAAACCCCTACTTTTAAGGTTCAAAATTCAAAATTTTTCTTGGGGAGAACCCCAAACCCCCCTTGAAATTTTAAAATCTATTATAACAGTCGTTCCTTGGAAATTTTAGGACTTACAAGGAGTGGTCCTCTTAGGGTTAGTCTAAAAATGAGTAAAATCATAAAGGAGCCGTATCCAATGTGAGTTAGGAGTTCTACTCACACTAGCGGATACAGGGGGCTAGGGGGCTTTAGCCCACCTCCCCAAAAGGAATAAGAACTAACAGTGGGAAAGAGGGGAAGTGGGAACGCAGGGGTGTAAAAAAAGGGAAAAGCGACTCTAAAACGAGTTAAAATATGTTTTTAGGGCAACAATTCCTGAAGTTCTCTGGGAGAGGACCCCCCTTTGAAATTTGGAACCCATTATTTACCACTTTTCTGTAAAAAGTTCGTCGAAATGCAAAATTTCTACCAAAATGTAAATTAAATTCTAGAAAATACATGTCCGAAATCTGGATTAGGTGTACCAAAACGAGTTAAAAATCTGCTTCTTTGACTTAAATTTCCAAAAATTTTCCCCTCTGGGATAATAGAAGACGATTTTGATAATGAAAATTTTTAGCCCCCTAAAAACCAATTCCTGGATCCACCGCTGTCTACTTACCTAAGGTCACCAACAAAATCGAACTAAAGTTTAAAATTTTTTGCCAACCCCCCCCCCGAAAAAAATCTCTAGTTACGGCCCTGTAAATGATAGATATTCCTTTCCCCGAAACACTACTCACAGCACCGTATTAGCCCACCACACTTCGATAAAAGCACCCGCAATCCGGCGAGGTCGAAGTTCAGGTGACCGGACCGCGCCGGCCGCCAGGTCGCGTTGCGCGCGCGCTATAACTCGCAATGGCGGCGGCTGAGCTACCCATAATCAGCTCAAGAGAAACCGCAGCGGTATGCCGTCCTCGCGCTCGGTGATGGCTTCAAGCCTGGCCAGCGAGCTGGCGCGCTTCCGGAGGGGAGGAAAACAGCTCCGGAGGATCCTCAAGCAGACCAAGCACGTGCACGAGAGCATCAAGAAGAAAGGATGCTACGCAAAAGGTAGGCACCCCTCTGCTGGGTAGTGTTGTGAAAATTTGCCTGTGAAGATTGCGTTTGGAATATATGCGGTGCGCCCGGATTTATGTTTTGAAACAGGTGTTTCCCAAGCGTAGCCCCATGGGCGGATTTTGAAGAGATCCCTGGACAGTGGGGGATCCAGTGGGGTGGCACGGGGGCACGTACCCCCAGAATGGTGGAAGTTATAGGATAAAATGACATCTAAAATGAATTTCTACAAAAAATCGTAATTATGAAGTTATTAAGTGAAGCTTTAAAATGAATGTGTTGATTTAGGGCCCCAAAAGTATATCTTTCAGTATTTTTAAATACATAAGTTTCTCCTGATGGAGATGTTTAAAAAATCTTGATCTCCCTCCAGAAGTCAAATCTAGATCGCCCATGCCCCTGGGGTGTCTTTTCTGATTGTTCAGTGAATATAAGTGAAAAATTATAAAGTTGTGGGAGATTCTCCTCTGAAATCCGCGTAATCGTCGTAAATCCGCCCATGAGGAAACATGATGGATTTGGGCAGTATCTATACCCCCCGCTAAGCTTATTAGCCTGGCTCCGGTGGTATCAAAAATCTGACCAACTTAATTTTTTTTCATTGAGGATTTGATTGCCAGACCCTAATGTGTGAATATTTGGCATTGAGTACAATATCTGCTTTGTCACTAAGACATCCGAAAAGGTTTGAAAGGAAATCGTCAACTTCAAGGGGCGGGTCAGTCTTCATCCTATATTTCTTAAATTTTGAAATAGTCACTTGGTGGGGTTGGATTAAATTTGTGACAGTTTCTTGGGTTATTGTTGTGTATCGATAAAAATAAAAATATTAGTTTATTAATTAAAATGTATGTATTGGGAATAATGCAACATGAAAAACAAAAATTAACTATACATTCGTTTTACATCAATCTCTTTATTTGAATGGAATCTCTCATACCTATCCTTTTTAACTAAGAAATATTTTTATTTACCCAAGTATTTATTTAGTTTACAAAGAAATCTGGATATAACATGAAATTTTACTAAATTTACTTATTAAATTAATTAATTACTAAATTTAACTTATTACAAACCTGATTTATAGAATCAAAACTATTGATCCCTGAAAAACTATGGAAATTATTTTTAAAATATGCATAATATTTTAACTAATAACAATGCCTACCATTGATTTATTTTTAAAAAAATTGAGTTGTAAAATTTGTGAAACGCCTATGACATTAGTTGTATGTTTTACTTCAATAATAATGTTTTTATGAAAATTTATTGTTTTATGTAGAACCGATCACAGTATCTCGTTAGTAGTATCAAAATATCTAAAATGTACTGATATTTTACACAACTATGGCATTAGGCTGATGATCATGTTCTTGCAGTTTTTAGATTATTCTTGAATCAGTTTCAGTTGTTTTCATTTTGAAGTGATGGCGCTTTTGTGACATACTCTTGAAGTTTCTAGATGATTCTCGTAAATAGTTTTAGTGGTTTTCTTGATTATAGAAAACAAAGTTTCACAAAAATTTTTTACAGTATTTACGCAACTTAAGCAATAGTTTATAAAGATTTACAAAACCTCAAAGAATATTTAACGTAAAAAGTGGGTTTTTTTAAAGTTTGAAGATATTATCAAAATGATGGAAAACTAAATTGGTTTTTGGTATTTCTTGATAAACATGAAAATTTAATTTCAAAACAGAGTAAAGTGTTTATTTTTTTAGTTTCTAAAAACTTTTTAATTTTCAAAATTTTATTTTCAAAGTTATTATCAAGTAGATTAAGGGTTATTTAAAAATCACAGGTTGTATAAAAGTTATTATAAGAAATTTACTACAGCTTACCCCTTTTTAAAGTTTCTTCATAAAAAATAGTTTAGATTACATATTGATGATTAAGCATTTTTAAGGGATTGAAAAATAAAAAGTTGAAATAAAGTAATCAAGTTGGAGTTATTTTATACTCACTGAGCAAACACCTTTGAGTGGAATTTTTACAACTATTATTAGATAAATACTATTTAGAATTTTTTTAGATCAATTAGGTTCCCTATAAATTTTCATTATTCTGTTTGTTTTTCCTTCGCGATTTTCAATGGTTTTATTCAGGGTGTACTATAGGGGGGTTGAACTCCATCAGAATAATTTCGTCATGTTTTTAAGTGATTTTTTTAAATAATAGTAAAAACACAAATTTTTAAGATAAATATTTATATTAGATAAATATATTTCGGCTTCTTGTTTAGTTCTAAATTTTTCATAAGTTTAATGCCACTAAGGGCAGATTAACTAAAAGTAGAAATAGTTTTATTTGCTTGTTAAAGGGACCGATTATTAAATATAAAACTTAAATTTCACTCCGTAAATATTCCTAATAGTAATAATTGTTGTTCATAATACAAATATTTTTCACTTATTAATGAAATTTTTGGGCATTCTTTGTATGTAAATAATTTGAGATTTTATAAAAATCTATATCATTCAGGTTTTAGTTTTGTTATCTGAAATTTATAATTCTGAAACAAAGTTTACAGTGAGTTCTTTCCAAAAATCTTCGGATTTAATGAAATATACAATTTTTTTCAAGAATTGTTCCCGTTTTCAGTGACTAATAAAAATGGGTTGGCTTGGGGGCACGGATGATCAAGGTGTTAGGCAGGAAAACCAATACCAACAGAAACCAATCTGCTGTTAGGTTGGAAAAACAACCTTTATTATGGTTTCACGGCAAAAATTAATCTTCAAAAAAATATTGTTCATAATTATAAAATATTTAAAAATGTATTTTTTAAAAATGCCATAGATCAATTTATACATGAATAACGATTTTCCATGCTCTGCCTTAAAAAGGTATTTTAATACCTTATTATGATTGTATTGTTAACTATTGACGCTTATTAATAAAATCGTATTAAGTTAGTTTAATCAATGGGAAAAATTATATTTTTGATATTCAATTTAGAAGTTTTTAGTAGTGATGAAACAATGATACTTATTTTACTAAATGGTTCAAGGATGTGATTCTTCTGATAGTTTTTCAACATTTCGGTTTTTAATTTTCAATATTTTTATATTTTAAGTGAAATTAAATGCATAAAAAGAGAAGTCTCTTTACTCTTAAAATTTAATTTTTAGACTTTTTCTTGGTTGAAAAAGTTTGATTAGGATAACTATGCAAAAAGAAACTTAGATTTATCATTTTATAGTTTTTAACATCAAAATATTTTTGCAGTTGTAGTAAATTTTCGTTTGTAGAAATGTTTTCGTTAAGCTTTTTTAAAGAATATGTTATACGTACTTAAATTGATAGTAAAATAAAATATCAATACTGAAGTCCTCGAAATCTAAAGAGAAATATGCCTCAAATATACTTGGTTCTATCCAAAATACTTGAGTACGTAACCTATTACAAATTTTTCTTTCATACGTTTTGATTCTAATTTTTGAACTTTTTTGTGGGGGGGGCCTTGGTCATTTCCATCCCTGCCCTGTTCTAGATAAAACTCTCCATTTAACTAATTTCTGGTCAATGATAATGCTCCTAAAGGATCATTCACCCTGCTTCAGTTTCAATGCTTGCATAGAAAGTGAAGGAGTATGGAGCGAAACGTCAATTCACTTTCGAAGATTCCGCCAAAATGAATACAAAAAGTCATAATAAGTTAGGATGAGCCATAATCGAAGTATTCCTTGGAAGTCGGAAATAACCCCTTAAAACGAAGGAATTCTAGCTTGAACTTTACTTTAAAATTATGAAATTAAATGTGTAAAACTTTTGAATAAAATTATCACAAGTATTCGAAGACTGACATGTGCCATCATCCATTATATTTTAGAATCGTTCGTCATATTCTTAATCGCAAAATTGTTTTCCCATTTAAATCGCATTTACTTCAATTTGATTCCATGTGGAAATTAATTGCAATTAAACCCTACTACAACAGAAGCGTGCCGATCAACGCCGTCTGGACGAATTCGCAACACAGTGAAAGGCGTTCTGCCTCCTCGTCTATCATTAGGCATTCATCAATTGATCCACTCTTTAACGAAGGGAAGCTTACTAATGGCTCGTCTTTAAAAACGTGTTATTTTCAATAAGTAATCGTTTAGGGGGATACTCGAGCGTGAAATGGGGCGGTGAACTTCCGTAATGCTCAGGGTAGTCTGCGCTAAGAATAGACGTCCAAATAATGGAGTCTGAAGGAGGTAATTTCAATTCAATTTTGATCGATAGGGTTTTTAGTACTGTGATTTTTTGCGGCCGGATTAAAATTGGACTAGTTTGGTTTTATTCATTGGAAGATATGTTGCAGATAGGTGTGGATAGAAGCCGTTGTCAAACCAGTCATAGCCGCGAGTCGTAGTTATATTTATCAGTTATTGCTAAAGTAATAGTCTAGATTCATTAGGTATGATAGAATATAATTTTATACATTGAAGATAATGTTTTAGCAAAATAAAATTATTTTTGTAAGCAATCAATTGTGTAATCATCAGCCCCAACAATTATCTTGTGCTTGATCTGGGATAGTAAAAGATGGTTAGGAGGGGACAGTGAAATATATTTTATTATACGTACATTTAGCTTAAAAGAAGTTTAATGCTCACTTTGGTGAGTTAATTGCAAATGGGGAAATTAATCGAAGTATCATCGTAACTTTATAAAAAAAATAGATGGAAGTAAATTTCATAAAAACTTTTAATCCACAAAAAATGTTAACCAAAAATATTATCATAATGCTAATTTTGCATTCTGAAATGATGCAAAGTATTTAAAAATTACTTCACGTTTTTTTAAATGGAGTTAAACTCATAAAATTTAAAAAATAAGTGCAACGTCTTGAACAATTAGCACATTTAGTCAAGGACATTTTACAAAATATTTTTTATAACAAAATAAAATGAGCTTTTGGACAAATTTGTTTCATAATGTCTGCCACGTTAATTCAATTTTGTGTGAAGAGATTTTAAACCCGTTTTCCTAGTGATACAGGTAAATAGTGGGAACTTATAACCTTTTCAACTTTTAACTAATTGTGTTTTCAACAACTTGAAATTTCCATTATACGGAGAAAATTTCTATTTTAACATTAAGTCTTCCCATTCATAATTAACTTTAAGCTGCCGACATAATCTTCTCAAGTAAGATTTTGTATTGTAAAACTTTTTTTCTTACATCAGCTTCATTTTGAAGTTGACATATAGATAATTAAGATGTAACAGATTATAAAAGTCAGTAGCACATTGTCTGGGAGTTAATTTTTAGCCTGTATTAAATTTCAATTTTCTTACTGATTTCTTTAAATGTGGGAATACCAAGTTTCTGGTCACGAGGTTAGGACTTGTATAATATTTTAAAGAAAATAATCTTTTATTCAGTCTCTGCTTTTGCAATAACACCGAGGCAAATGAACCTGTGTAAGTGCACCTTGACTAAGGTCGCTTTTCTGAGAAAGAGTAATATCTCAGCTTGTTATCGTAAAGGGATTTCTATTTCTTAAAGCCAGTCAGCTTATATTTTTACCGTGGTTTTCAGAGTTTTGAAAGATTATAATATTTTGTTTCGAGCAAAAGTGGCTTTAAAATTTTCACTAAGCATCTCTCGAACAAAAGTAATTTTCCGTGTTACAATTTTTTATCGTGTTTGTATAACTTGACGAGTTTAACTGTGATGTTATAATCATTACCGGAGCCCGACACAAACTGAAAAAAAGTATTTCTAATTTGGTCACCCATAACTGGATTTATTTAAAGGTTATTTTTTTACTGGTTGCCACCAAGATCTCAAATAAGGCTGTCCCACAAAGGCTTCTCAAGTTCTTCCGTATAGATATAAATAGTTCCAAAAAGTTAAATATTTAAAACAATTACTCTGAAAGAATCTGATAATCTAAGCAATCCGTTACCCCTTTGAAACAATTTCCAATCGAAACCTGTGATTTTCATCTTATTCCGTCGGGAAAAAAACTTCCTTTGCAAAGTGTTCCGAACAATGCTCTCCGATGCATCTTTACTGGGTCAAGGAATGGAAAAGAAAGACCCGCTTGGCAAGGTTATCCATCGATCCGATTGCTTTTATAATTCCCACCCATTGTGTCTAGTTCTTGGGGATGCACCTTAGGAGAACAGATTCCTTTATTTTATACCTCTCCAAATTGCTGATTCGCGGGCTCGATTAAAGTGGTGTTGTGGATTTATGTTCGTGTGGTTTTGTTGCTTGTAATGATGTGTTGTGGTTTGGGTTACATAAATGTAGCGATTGAGAGGTCTGTTTAAAATGATATTTTGTATTCTTCTGTCATTGGGACTATTTTAAGTTGCAATTAGTGATTTGATGTACTGAATTTTTTTTAAATGTTTAAATTATTTTTATAGTAAGAGCAACTCGTTTAACTAAAAGCTGAAAGAAATACCTCTGAATTAAAATAAGAGATTCGTTAAAAACGGTAGTTCAAGGGACCAGGAGCAATCTTGGCATCAAAGACAAAGTTGCACTATTTTATTCGAATCGTCATATAAAAGTTTTTCCCACCAAGAATGTTATTAATTCAACGCTCTTGTAAATGTTAAATATCATTATTGCCTTTAGTAATGTTTAACTAAATGGATTAACATGGGGTAACATTTAGTAAATAATATTTAATTTCGTCTTATTTAAATAAGAAAAACTTCCTAATTAGGACCTCCATAGCACCATTTGAAAATTATTTTATTTCCTTTATATAATTTATAAAAAGTTCGTGTGGTTATAAGAATAAATATTCTTATTAAATTCTAGTTAAATTATTGCAATAAAATAAACTACAATTTAAGTTCGTTGAGTATTTTTATGAATTTTCAGCTTGTTGAAGAAAATTTAATATTAAAAGTTAATAGGTAGCTAATTGTTTTTCAATTTCAATTGATATTTTAACACATTCTAACATTTCGAGGCCATAACTCAAATGTATCCTGAAATCCCCGGGAAACAAAATTATTTTATAACAACTATTTCCCTACGTTCACGATTTAAGTGGAACGTGTTATTAAAGAACGAAGCTTTTTATTATGCTAAATCGGTAAGCAATCAAACTTGCATTTAATTTTCTTTAGTTTCTTAATGAGAAGGGTTCAAAAACAAATGAAGGAAAATAAAAGAAACACTAGATGATCGAAACAATGGATCGATTTTCGATATATCTTGTAAAACAATCTTCGAAAAAGCTGAATGGTTTGACCTGAGCAAGTCACTCCAAACCACTAAGAAGAGTTTTTGAAGAACCTTCAATTAGCTCTGCATACACACGTAGGCAGATGCAAAGAAATTTATTTTTTCCCATTCCCTACATCCTTGATCATAGGGAAGAAGCCGGTTCCTGCATGGATTTGAGGGTTGGGGTATATTTTGAGCAAAGAAGAAGGAAAATTAAATTGCCCGAAGTCCTTTTTTATTTGAGTTGAATGAATTTTTTTAAAATTTTGTGCATTTGAAATGAAGACAAGTTCCCTTAAAACCAGATTCTTGGAATCAAAACTCGATTTTGAGCGTGTTGTATTAAAGTCTTTAAGTCGTAATTTATCACAATGTCTTGGAGTAAAAGCGTGACCACCAGATATAGATCTTGGAGTGTTAGCCCTTCTCTATTTTAAACAATGTTAATGAAGTAATTATAGTAGAGCTCGAAATATCTTATGCTTGTTTTTTAGCATCCAAAACAAATAGATATGATTCTCCCTAGTGTTTCCAGAGATTCTTTGAAATCCCTGGTACGGTTTTAATATATCGTGGATCGTGGTTGTAATAAAATGCATTGCTAAATGTTGAAGAAACAATGTTCCCAAGTTCAAAAAAATTTCCTCTTTTCATCTGAATTCATCAGTTTTTTAATATAATCTGGGAAAAAAAGATGTCTGAAATAAAAAGGGGTAAAAAGGTTAGTAAATTAGAAATTAGTAAATTTTATGGTATTTATTAAAATTAACTCGTATTTTAATTGCTTATTGCAAGTTATTTTTAACTGAAATTGAATTGTTTTTGAGTAATACAAAAATGACAAGTTAAAATCATAAACTTTAAACCTAAATCGGCTCTTGTTTCTATCCAAAAATCCTCTAAAGCTTCACACTGTTCATAAAAGCCTAAATATTTTTAGTTTTCTACCTTGCCAACCCCCCCCCCCACACACACTGTTTTCGTCAACATGTGTGTTTTCACGATGTCATTTCAAATGACGTAGGTAGCGAACTAATAACAAACCCATTACATCCCTCAACCACAAAAACTAACGAATGTTTACTGCCACCAATAAATGGCCTATCGATTAATGATTTTTACCAAAAAACACCTTAGCTCCAACCAGTGGCGCGGCTTTGTAAACACGTCCCAGAGTGTCGAGTAGAGAGATGATACTACAGGCAATCAGGAAGTAGCATTTCCCGAAGTGGGCCATTTAGAAAGTGTTGAGCATCCCTGGCAACGTGATTTACATGTGCAAACACTCCAGCATTGGCACCTCTCGAGTCCTCTCCATCCCACAATGCGTTCATTTCCTCCTCACCCTGTGTGCTTGAGGAGTTCATCGTCCATTGGCCATGATGTCTTTCGCCTTAGCGAGTCTACTGACCGAAATACAAATAACACTCGATTTGTGATCATCGGACAGATCTTTTTCAGGAGTTTTGAGACCTCAAAGGGATCTGGGTTGGTGATCATCTCGAATGAAATTAATCGGTTTGGTTGCTGGAGTTTCCGTAAAAAAATTCCGTTTTGAAAGTGTGGGGTTTGCTCATTTACTTTTGGGTCATGCCGAAGTTTTTTTTTCGAAACTGGTTGAAATCAATTACCCCGTAGTAAATAGCGTTTGCGATTTAATTTTGAAAGGTGCCATTAATTTGATTTCTCTTTTTATACGTTTAAATATTTGCTTAATTTTGAATTTAATTCAGAGAATGAATGAGCAATTTATAAGTAATTATTTCCTAAGTTAGGTTTTTATCATGAATAGGAGCAGTTCATTTTATTAGAAATTGTATTGCTATTTTTTCTTATGGGGGACATTTTTTTATACAGAAATGAGGGAAACTAATTTTACTCATCTAACTGAAATATTTATTTATAAAAGGATTTTTTATACCTGAGGTTTAGTTGGTGATGCAGCGAGCTGCATTTATGCTATTTCGCTCTGCCAAAGACATTTTTATTTTTAACTCTTTGGTAAACACTGTGAGTTTTAAGTATTTTTCAAGCTGAAATTTAGTCAACCATCACTACTGCTTTGGCAACATACTCCAATCAAATTGTGCGTTCAACATAGTTTAATTTTGATCTATCTATATAAAATATAATGGCTCTGGAAAAGAACGCTTTTTAATACATATAATTACTCTTTAACTTGGTTATATTTAAATATTTTAAAGTAACACTTTGTTTCGCTTAACCTTGATTGAGATGTTCAGCTTGGTTTCATAGCTAAAATTTTAAATATAATTAGCATTGTGACCCTCATTAGTAAGATCATTAACGCGGAATATATAATCATAAATTAGCATTGAAAATACATGCCAAATAGTTTTAACTCCCATAAAGAAGTTTAATTCCTCTGGAACAAAAACATAGCCCAATAATCATTTTTGTGGAAACATTTTATACAATCTTTTCCAATCCTAATTAATCTTTATTAATTAGTGTTTACAGGAACTGTTCTCACACCGCGACTAGCTGTAACCCGCGCGGACATGTTCTCATTTCAGTTTTCCACAAAAGCTGTGAATATTGTCAAAAGTCTACACGCGTCCAGAATGTCAACGAAGTGGTCTGTCCGGCCCCTTGTCGTTCCATTTTCTCTCCTTCGTGATTTGTCAAAAAGAGCATTACCACGTTTTCACCCTTCGCTCCGCATAGGAATGGGCGTTTTAATTGTTGGGTGCTTAGTTTTTTATTGCAGACAATCGCAAGTCAACACCCTTGCGACAGTATTTTTCTTAAGTTTTTCTCCCTTTTTTTAGTGTTTCAAGATGTGAACTTTAAGAAGAGTATTTTCTGTGCACATGATGGTTTTCCTTCTTTTTTTATTTTCTTTTGTACCTAACACGGGATCTTTTTCAGATGTAAAGATTGCGCTACGCGAATTCTTGAGTTAGAGATGAATTAATGGGGTGTTTTTGAAAAATTCTTATGCGCTAGTGGTATTTTTAAGATTAAAGATATGGGTATCTTTTTGGGGTTTTGAAAACATTGAAATAAATCTTGTAAATTTTTGAATAGGATAATAATCCTCAAGCGTAAGAACTTTTAAAATTCTACCAAACTGTAACCATATCTTTTAGCTAGTGCAATGATCAATATCGTTTGAGGTTTTCCGGTTGAGAAAAATATAAAAACATTTAAACTCGAAGACATCCATGCAACTCTATTTAATATCTTGTTAAGTACTCGCCACGAATATGGGTTATAATAGTTTTATTAATTGGTAAAATGTGTGCTCGTTACCCAACAAAAATAAAGCTTCAGATTTAAAGAAAAACATCTTAAGCAATTTCTGACAAAGTAAAATTACCTTAGGACTTTATATTGTAAGTTTCGGCTAGTAATTCATATACTTTCAAAGATGTCGAAACATTTGCTTCTCACAATGAAGCCAACCTTCGCTTCTTCTTTGCATAGTAAACTTTCACTACAGCACTCATAGCTCATCTTGGTTGATTCTCCTCTAGGGAAAGTAGAAAAAAACCGGGTCAGAATATATTTAACCTCCCTTTCAAGAGAATAATCAAGACATGCTGGAGCCATTTTGTTCCTGTTCTGTTCCGTATGTCAATAAACACCAATATTTGAGATTGTATTGGTTGCAACATTCGGCAAGACCTCAACCTAAAAACTTTTCAATGTCCCTGAATGTCAGATGTTGGGAGCAATCAATTAAGGACAAAACCTGATGAGGAAAAATAAATCTAATATGCTGTTGTGAATTTTTCGAATTGTTTTTTAAATCTTACCAATCGATATTCGAAAGTTACTGATCTAATTTCGATAAGAGAACTTAAATTAAAGTGTGAAGAAAATTTGTAGTGATATTCACCGTCGTCGCGACAGTATATATTTAAAGTATTTTAAAGGCGGTTGAGTATATAACTGTTCACTTCCGTGTACTATTAAAGCTGTTTTTTTGGAACTTTGGCCTAATTGGGGAGTTTGTTTGCATACGAATCCATTAATTGCAATACATACATAATCGATCTTTTCTACCCACCCAAAAAACCGAAAAAAATCTCTAAATACCGCTCAATGCACTATTTAGATTTATTGATAACTTTTTACTCAAGTTTGGGAAAATATTAATTTTTGAATAAAACACAAGATTAATTTCGTTTAAATGATGCACTTTTTGTAAAATGATTGGTTTTACTTTTGGAATTGATATAATTGCCAATTTATCGCTTCGTTGACAAAAAGTGTACTGGGTATAAAGTTGCAAAAATTCATTCCCAACTATTAGAAAAGTATCACAGTACTCTATAAATAACTTTATTTCTTCTTTCTAACTAATTTTAAATTTAGGGTAAATCTGTGGAAATAAAGTCATCTCTGCATTTACTGTTATAATCGTCATTAAGGAGGTACAAAGTTTAAACAGTTTAAATGATTTTAAAAACTATTTTTACAAACTAAATAAACTAATTTGACTAAAATTAAATATTTGTCTTCCTCTGATATCAACCATGGAAACCACAAATAAACTATTATCTTACTAAAATTTAGTTTGAAAATAAATGCTGAATCAAATTAACAAAACTATTCTTATAAAAATAGAAAAATATAGTAAAGTTGATAGAAAAATAATAAAAGCTTAAATGTGAATGAAGCTAAGTATTCACATTATAAATTCATTCTTTAGATGACATGCTGAGAATAAATAGCTGTGAACACAAAATAAATGTCTAGACTTCTGTTTATGGTAATTTTCTTTAAGACATCTATATTTCTATTCAAACTTAATTCAAATAAGCATTTATCTGGTGAAAAGTTTCTTGCAATTTAATTACTTGGAAACATGAGATATTTATCGCATGCAAGACAATTCCTGCAAGACTGGTTTCTAAACTTAGATCTCTTATTTGACCAAGATAGGTTAAGAGCATTTAAAACAACCTGTCAGTCGATGTTGTTGCAAATCTGTTTACTACCTGGGGTTCAGCCTCGAACTTTTCAAATTCTTTCAAAATTGTCGTTCATCATCATAAGATTTGAATGTAAATTTCCTCTTGGAAAAAAGAATCGTCCCTTTTCTCTTAGTTTGAAGGGTCAATGTGAGCGATATATCTATAGCTTCTGTTGAGCTGATGTTGGAGTCGCAGATCTCAGCGGAGTCTAGTTGGAGCCTTGCTCTGGATTGTTGCTTGGAATATTAAACACGCCTGTGACATTTTAACGTTAATGTTTTATTTTACCCTTTCGAAAGCATGTCGTTGATTGTGATCACGTTTCCATGGAAAAGATCTTTCAATAATGGATTTATGAAATTCAGTCAAAGTTGAAAACCATGCAAAGTATATGCTATTAATAAAATAGTGAAGCACATGATCTTACTGAATTTATAAATTGGAATATCTCTTGTCTTTATTAATTTAGACCTTACAATTGAAGGGTTTGATGAATGAAGGGGCTATGTCATATAAGGATCTTGTATAACATAACCCCTTCATCTCCCAAGCCCTTCAATTTAGAATGTAAACATAGGATGATAATATTTTTTCAACTTTAAAATTATTTCTATCACCCACCTTATAACTTTCTGTTTATCATTAAAACTATTCACTGGAAAGAATAATGCGTATTAGTAGAGGGATAAATTTGTATGTTTCTTCATGTTCATTGGAAGAATACAGGTAATAAGCTATGTGCATGAAAAGTTATCATTTAGTTTCAAATCATAAGTTTGCTTCCCCAAGACGTATAGACGTGGTATTATAACTGATGAAGTCGAACTTAAGTTCATTCATAACGTATTCAATAATTACAAATTCTCGATACCTTTGACATCAAGACACATTATTTAAAAGTACTAAGTACTCTTGTACCTCGGATTTGCCCTCTACTTCCTCAAGACCATCTTATGCTGTTCACGTAATATTTCACACTTTTGGCACGAATCCCAACTTTTATCAACTTTTACCCTTGCGTTAAGTATGGTTTTGTTTGTCCATCATCTCCGCACTACAGCATTGCATAATTGCATCGAACATCAAACAGTAGCAACAGGCTGTCTTTCGAAACTGAATCGAATGGAACTCGCAAATTAGCTCGCCTTTCACGGAATTTAATGAAGAGTTGTGTGTATTTTAAATGAATGGAGAGGACACTGACCTGCGTCAGCACGTGCGAGACTGGACCCTTTTTACCGTCCCCAGTTTTTATAACTTAACCTTGAGTTGGAGGTGTCTGGCTTCGGGCAATACGACACAAACCCTCAGGTGCTTGGTTACTGTATGTCAGAGGCACGAAGTTCATGAATTAATATTTGATTTATGTGTTTGGGTTAGAGAGAAACCACTGGGTTTTTGTTATCATTGCCGAGTGGGCAGGAAGGATGTTTTTTCACATGTTAAGTTTCTGTTTGCATAACTTCGTGCATTCAGTGGTGATCTTTGGTTGGGAAATACTTTTACTCTTAAATTTACTTAGCGGGGTTTTTAAGTAGAGTTTAGAGGATATTTTTTTGGCCTGTTAAGTTTTTAATTACTGATATCATTGATACTTTCGGTGTTGGAAAATCGACGTCAATGACCACCTTTGCGCAATGAATTAATACTCAGTGTAAATATTTTGCGTTGTTTAGTGCATTTGTGATTAATCATTTCCCCCTATGATAAATGTGCAACAGTGTGAATGATATGAAAGGTTAAAAAGTATACATAGTTTTGTATTAACATAACTTTTTCTCAAAGTTTATATATTTATAAAAAGAAAAACCAAATGCTTATAGGAAAAAAGTGGAAAGCGATTTAAAAATTTTGTTTCGTCAATTCTAATTTATAAACTATAAAATTTTAACTGCTGAGAATTTCCGTAACTGTAAATGCTTCATAAGTTATCATTTGAATGGGATCTGGAAAAATAAATTGTTTCTAAAATAAAATGAAAACGCAAGTGTACTTTCACTTCCAAAATACAATATACTTGCAATTTAACTATTTTAAAACTTTCACACACATTATTAACAAGTAACCGGTATAAAAATAAATCTAAAACTTTCGAAAGCATGGTTAAAAAAAGTTGAAGCAATGCAAGTTTCCCACACTAAAAGGAACCGAAAATGCCAAAATTATACAGAAATCTGTATGCCATTCAGTTTACTTAAAAATTAAAATTCCCGCACAATTTCTTCCTGAAAAAGGCAAGCGGATATAGTATTAAATGGTAGAAAACACTGCCATTTTTTTGCTTGGATATCAGAATACATGCAATTCATTTTTTACATCAAACTACATTATTTTGCGTGTTTCGGGTGCTACTTATAGAAGTATTTTTTACAAAAGGCCGAGAACAATAGGCACTTTTAAAATCGCAAAACCTAAACCTTTGGAATCGGTCTAAAAACTCATTTATACCATTCTTCCAAGCACGAATGGGAAAAAGTTGCATTTGAGCCTCAAAAGTCGTTGCCCTTCTCTATAAGCAAAATTCTCATTACTTCACTTCATGAAATAAACTAACAAGATTAAAAGAGGGCTTTGTGATATTAAATATATGCATAGTTCAACTACAATAAGTTGAACGTAATGATTTTTTAAGATGGGGTTGAATTTGTGGTTTCCTAGAATTTTAAGGAAGTCGATTACGGTCAACTTGAAATTTCCCATGAACCCCTTTTTTTTTTAGTTTTTTTTAACTTGTGGAACTTATGAGGAACTCTCGAAATTTTTGTTAGTCTTTGATTCAGTTTTAGCATATTTTAACTCTAGGTATGTTACAACCAAAGGTTTTTTATAAAATTAAATTTTTTCTAATAATTTCAACTTATCAGTTGAAAGTTGGTTTTTAGTAAAAACCCTATGAGGATATTGCATTATGAAAAGTTATTGACATATTCTCTTTTTAATTAGAATTGGCTAAATTGAAACCTGAACCTTGTAGTTTCATTTGATTTTCAACATTCCCAAACATTGGTGAATTAGAAGGACCAGAACGCTAAAACAAATTATATCGGGTTCATGTCATAAGTTAAGTAAGGAACGTAAATTAGGGAACATCCATAAATTACGTGAGGTCAAAAAGGGGGGAGGGGTTTGGAAAAATCTCACCAAGGGGGGAGGGGGGGGTCAATTACAAATCTCACGTCAACTTTTTAAGTTAGAAATTAAACGGTTTTTAGTATGAGAAAGGAATAATACCCACAGATAAGATACTGTGCTGATTTTTAGGCGGAATGTCCTTTTCCCCCACATCATTAATAACAGAAAAGTTTTAGGTGCTGTGAAGCACAAAATGCAAACGAATAGGATAGAAAATTATTTTTAAAGGTTGTAGGTAAATCTCACGTGGGGGGGGAGGGGGGGTCCATCAAAATCTCACAAAGGGGGGAGGGGGGGTCCAGATTTTGAAAAAACACCTCACGTAATTTATGGATGTCCCCTTAAGTAATAAAAGTAAGACTAAGAAATTAACGTTAACCCAAGTCTAACATTACCATCTGATAAGGCTTGAGATATTGTTTAAATCTGTTGAATCATTGGTTTGAAATTTTAACGAGGGTTTTCTGTGACATTTTTTTATCAACCAAACATAAAAGAATCTTAAATCGTTAAAGATAAGCTACTGTGAAAGAGACTTTGAGGAAAAATAGAAGGAAGTCTTTCACAGATTGTATTTTTTTTCTTTAAATGCTCTTTTCAAGCTTGACCATTTGTTGCGAAAGTGGTTGGATTTTTATGTAACATAAAAGATCTCATGCTACTCTTCTTGATTTCAAATCTTCCCATTAAGCGTTTATTGCCAAGAAGTGATTGATTTATATATTTCAAATCTGGCAGTAAAGGAAAGGAAGTGGTTGAGAAATTGACAGCAGGATTGCCATAGATACAGAGAAATAAAACCATTTCAAAATCGCCCAAAAACCGAATCTATATCAATCCCTTTTCGACAATAAACTCATAATGGGAAGATTTGAAGTCGAGAAGTGCAGCATCAGTCGTCTTAATGTTACCATAAAATCCAACCTTTTTACAACAAATGGCGAAGTTTGAGACGAGGAATTCCTCGGACACTATCAACCTGTCGAAGTCTTCCTTCAATCTGTCCTCAATGCCCCTTTTCCCTCCACTTTGGAATGCTCGTCACGACATCCCAGAACAGAAGCAATACGCGCTGTAGACTATCTTCACAGATCAATGGACATAAGTAAGACATGAGAAGCCCATGAAGAAATATATCCCGATACATTATTTTCCAACAAAGAGCAACACGGATTGAATTGTAATTGGATTTGACACTTGCGCAGCATGCGCAACAATTTCGTCAGTAGAAGTTGGTGGCCCGGAGGGACGGTTTAGCGACTGATCAACAACTTTGTCGGCGCCTTTGGTTTTTTGAAGCCTTCATGAAAAGCTGTTTTGAACGGTTTTGGAGTTGGCGCGTGGCCATTAGCCATTAATTACAGGACAGTTTGCTTAGTTATCGATGAGGTGTTTGATCTGGTTGTTTAAATTTGGCTTTTTGGGTTAAGTGTTACAGTTTAGCAACTCATTGGTCGTAGGGGGTCTTCTCAGGACTTTCATGAAACAATGACGAAGTTTTTGTTAGTTATTACTCTTATTTATAAGATAAATGTAATATTAACTCAACTGAATAATGAAAATATCGATATACCCAAGTGTGTAGAGTGTTTTCTAGAGTAAATCTCGTAACAATAATTACTTTCGGTAGGCATTATGTATCCGCAAATTAACCTTCCTAACTAACTTAACATTCTTTCATTTGATAAATTTTTCTGCAAAGAAATTTTGAACTGAATAATTTTACATCATGAAATTTAAAGTATTTGTCTTTAGTCAAATAAGATTTTTAATCTAATTATAGCAAGAAACTAAATTTATAGTGTATAGGTCTTGAACAGAATAATTAACTAGAATTTCTAACGAAAACGTATTGGCTGGTAAATAATAAATTTTACAATAAAGATAATACAAGTTTTAATATGTAATAATTTTTAATAAATCGGATCTATAAAGGTTAGATTAGTCCAGATTAAATTTAATCTAAAATTTTTTTTACGATTTCAATGTATTATAAGAACAATTTTACTGCCTTATAAATTTCATTCGTGTTAGGCTTACCACCTAACCGGGTCATATAAACGAAGATGTCCATCGTAAGTCTTAGCCCACTAGGGCTTCTGCGCTGATGAGTTAAGTTTATAAATTTTATATTGACCTGCCATTTTTATTAAATGTGCACTAAAAACTTTTAAATTTTATTTCAAATGAACCATCACTTGGAACAAAAGACCTTAACAGAAGGAAATTGAACAAGTTTAAATTTCTTTTGAAGTGTTCATAAAACATAATGTTAATTTCAGATACCACCCTGACAAATCATTAAGAATTAATTTTAAATAATCTAACTAGTTCCAAGATATTACCATATTTTATTGAATACGAAATTGTTCTTGACTGATAAGGTGATAAGATATCGGCAATACCAAGAAAGTAAGGAATATTAATTGCATCAGAGTCCAGTTTTCAAAATCAGCTTCACATAACCAGCATAATGAAGACACAATTAAGAATTTGTCAAAACTAAAAATGCCGTAATAAGCAAAAGTAAAACCACAGACTTTAGAACGCTTTAATCGCAGCAGGAAGTATTTTCAATTTTTAGAGAGCGAGGTGTTTGACACACTCGAAAGATTAATTGACAGTTTCCATTGAAGCATGAATTGTTGGAATTCTGCTTTCGAGTTCAGCGTGTTGAATGTCAATAGATCCAATTAATTTCGCTAATATGTTTCCATTTAGATGCGATACGAAGGACGTTCACTAAGAAGCGATTCTTATCCTTAGGGGCACTCCTCAAAAGCCAGACGGATCAATGTAATGTTAAGATGAATAGGAAAAACCTATTTTTATGGCGTAGGAACTTTCACATTCAATTTCGATAACTTGTTTAGTGATATTGTTAAATGCAATTGCAATTTTAAGTATCGGAAACGAAAATTGGGAATAAGCGTGAGAAGTTTTAATTTATCATTTTAAAACCGTAATTCACGATGAAAATGATTACCTGGTTAATGGTGTATATTGTATTTTTCTCTTGTTTGACCTTCACTTAGATGCTAAACTATGACCTTTGAAAGCGGTTATGAATAGAAAATAAGCATAAGTATAGTTTTCTTTTGAGTTTTCATACCACCTAAATGGAAAGGATTAGTTAATGATGAAATCTAAATGTTTTGGTAGGGTTGTAAATTTCTTATGTTTGCGTATTATTTGAGTTGGAGTAATTTATCTCTTTTAATTCTACAACAACCCAGGCAAATACGCCATCCGGTAAAGTAAAAAGGGAACCGGTTCTGAACACTGAACAGTTAAAATCTACTGAAGAATAAACTGAATTAACACTATGATTTATAGATTCAAAATTCAAATATATCTCTTAAGCTAAAATAGATATTAGTTTTGAAAGTTTATTTTGTTCAATGTACGAGTAATTTTGATTCATGCATTTCTGAAAACAAAATAATGTTGATGTTGTACTATAGTATAGTCCAGATAATGTTGCCCAATAAGTCTCGTATAGATAGTTCGGGATGATTACGATTAATAATTTTCAGTTTCACCAAAACAATTATAAATTATTCATATTCATTACTACCTTAATCCCACACTGCACTTTAAAAAATAACTAATCAACCATCCGAACTCTTAAAGTTAATTAAGCAATTGCACAAACACGGCTATCTCAGTGATATTTTAAGAGAAAGATTAAATAAAACTTCTTGTGAAATAAATGGATAGGAGTAAGATTCCAACCCCTGGCCTTTTGTGTTTATGCTTGAAAGGGTGAAACTTTGGGGATCTTAGTCATGCCCTAGAGTTAACTTAGGGGGCTGAAACTTCACACACTATCTTTTGGGACCAAAAGGAATGGTAAAAACCCTGGGGGGAGCAAGGTTTCTCGAGAAAAGGTTTTTATTGAGACACCCTAGCCATACTATTACTACGGCACGCTATGGGATTCGAACTTCAACCGCGATGAGGCACGATTTGGTCAACTATTTTTTTACATAATTTTATGCGTTCATTATTAAATGTAGGATTTTAGAATGTCCAAATCGGATACTTTGAAAATAAAATTGAAAAAGCTCTTTATTAGCAATGGCGTAGCTATTTTTTATTTTATTTATCTTGAGAAATATAGATTTTAGCCTGCGGCATGTGATGTAAACGCTGAACTTGTCAGAAAAATTGTGACCAAATTTCAGCTAGTACAGTTATTTTATTTAAAAGTTTTTCTGAGCTATAAAGTAATTTATCCTAAGATAGTAATTATCTTTCTTGTAATATGGAGTTTTGTGATTGGACGCTCTGGATGACAGATCATCTCTCTTTGCTACGTTATTGAAGTAAAGCTATTCTTTATAACGTATTTAGAAGAGATACATAATTTTATCGATAGTTAAAGATAAGGACTCTTTTCCCTCACGTATGACGATGTTTAGTACTTAAAACTCAGATGCTTATAGTAACAACTGATCTAACGTCCTAGCTCATTGTTGCAATCGATTATATTGTTAAACTTGTCTTTAAAATTGATAAATGAATACAATCCCCTAAATTCCGATATCAACGGAAAAACCAAATATCCCCATCCCTCCAAAATCTCACAAAACCTATTCTCGGGTACTCCATCTGCATGGACACGACAACAACAATCTTGTTCAAACAACGCAGCCCCGTAACCACAAGAAAGTAAACACATCTGAAACTTATGCAAACCCAATCAACAAATTGACACATGAAACCCATTACCACAGAATCAACACGTTTAAAAAGACCATTTGGAAGCGTGCCATCCCCTACTCCCTAATTACCTGCTACCCCAGGAGAAAGAAAAGAAAAACCTTGATCAGACTTAAGATTTACAACACCCCTTTGAAGAAGCCACCCAACTTGGATCTTCCATAGGTAGGCGCATTAAATCGTCTGCGACAAGGGGTCGCCAAGGGAAAGCGGAGTTGTCCGGTTCGATCTGGATCTTCCGTATCTTGGGGTTGTTTTGCAGTGACCCCTAACCTCCAGCAGTCTGATTCAGGCCACGGTCAGAAAAGCATTATTCATTCCATTCACGCTTTCCCCACTCTTAATTTACCTGGTGTGTGCACCTCCCTCTGTCGCTATTAATTTATGGAAGCATTTTCGGTCATTAGCGATGGAAGTTATTGTGGTTCCGATTCTGCGCAGTGTTTGCTCTTCTATTGATTGTTATTGACTGGAGATACATTTTGTGGAGTCGCAAAGCAATTACTGCAGACTTGATCTGATGAAGTGGTTCCTTTTGAGTGCTTATTTTCATAATTTGATCGGGGAGAGAGTGTTTTCCTTGTAGAACATCCCTCTTTTGTGCGTTGTAGTGTCCTTTGTTGTGGAGAAGCCCCCGACTTTGCGGCGTTGGGGCTGTTTTCGATGCACATCAAGGGCGGGTCATTTGATTTTTCAAGGACTGCTTGGTGTAATTTATTCGTGGTTGTTGCTTTGATGAGAGGAAATTATAAAGAATTTGTGTGCCATTTTCATTCTGGTTTTTGTGTTTATTTTTTCATGGTAGCATCTCTCGGACTTTCTGTCCTTTTTTGCTAGTCGTATTAGACATTTTAATACTTTATTTTTGCATAAATTGTTACCATGAATATATTTCGCTTCTAATTCGTGTTAAAAGTTCTTTGCATACGTCTTTAATGAAAATATTAAAACTAATAGAAACGTTTTCTCTGGAGTTTCTCTTCGCTCAGCATCCTTAAAAATGCACTTCTAATCCGTCGGTTGAAAAAAGCTGTACTGGGAAAAATTTAAGCTGCAATTCTAATGTTAAATTTTTCCTGAGACGAGACTTGTGGCCGTATTCAGTGCTTCCTTGAGCATCGGTTAACCAGAAATCAAAGAAGGATTCCACCAATTATGCTATGTTTAATTAGTACAGGCGCCTGAGGCGTAATGTATTAGAAGCAGTTACTATTGTAATTATCATCGAAGAAATTTTCTTGTGCAATGACAAGGCAGCCTAAAAAAATTTGTTAAAATACTGTAAAAGAATCGGTCACTGAAGTTGCGTGATGAGCTTTATTAGGAGTTTTTGAGCGTTTTCGTTCCTGTTTCAGGCGCCTATTCTAAATGAACAGACTAAAGTGTCGACTATTCCTTTGATTCTTGGCTTACTCCTCGTATGATAGCACAGAATGCGGTAGTTAATATGCTTCAATTTACTTTATTCAGCTCGTTTTAGAAGTTTAAGGAGTTTACGCAAGTTATGAGCATCTTCATTGAGCAACATACAAAAAGGTCTTTATAGATTGCTTAGAATCTAAAAAACTAATTGCGGAGAAGAGGAAATACAGTCTACATGTTGCATTTATCAATGCATGATAAAGTTCATCAGAGTTATTTAAAAAGTGAATGTCCTATTTGAAATGCAGGAAAAAGGGCCTTTGAGTTAATCGTAAACAGAATCATTTAAAATCAAATGAATCTCTTATTTAAATAATCAAACTATCCTACAAATTAAGTGATCCACATCCTCCAATCCAACCATAGTGTTAAAAGCTTCCGACAGGCAATGAAAAAATAAATCAACGCGGAGGATTTCCACACAGCAGCCCACTGATTCCCGAAACAACCGGTGCCTTATGAAATTTCCCCTCTCCATTAAAAAAAAACAGATTATTGTCGCAACACTCAATAAACGACTGATAAACCCCAATTTACGATCGGATATGCCTGCTTTATCAGCCAGCACCCAATATGCCAACATGTTGTTGGTACTATTTTTTTTTCTATAAATCTCGATTTAGATCATGTCACGGGATTCATCGGAACCGGATTCGCTCGGACCCCCGTTATCTTGACCACCGAGGGATTGAAGAAGTGACAGAAAAATATAATCGAGAGGTAAAGATGATGGGGTTGATAACGCAATCCGAAACCTTATTAAGGGGTGGATTGGCGGCGCCCAGCCAGCCGGTCAGTTCTGGTTTCGAAGCGATTTTCGATTGAACCTTGGGAGGCTAGTCGCCATCGGGATGTTGCCAGAATCGAGGATTTCGATATTTCCATTTGTTGTTCGGGATCTGGATGGAACTGGCCGCAGAGACTTTTAATTCTTCCTGGAATGTTTCCGGTTTCGTCAAGGAAAAAATGTGGTCGAAAAATTGGAGATTTGCTTCGGATAAACGCTTTGTTGTTGAAATCTGAGGGTGATACTTACAGGACAACAGAAATTATTTCGGAGACATTTGAATGAATTTGTTTGGGACAAAGGGATGAACCAGGCATTATTATTAATGCCCGAAGTAAAGCGGGCAATGTGATAAATTCAATGGCATATTTATTAATGAGTATTTTTCACTTTGCCCGAAATACACGGGAATTATCAATGATTCCCAGATTTATCACATTGCCCGTAACAAATATACTATTATCACTCATGTGTTGTGGGTTTCAGTTGATTGGAACTAGAGGATCCCCAAGGCGGTGCCACTGAGCTATAAAACAAACTGGAGTGATTAGTTAGCGTGCTGAAACCGCATCACACCGCGGAAAGGATTTCCATCTTCTTTTAATTTTCTCCATCTGTTGGCACAGTTGTACGGACATAATGAAACGACCATTCTAAATTTTGCTCATAATATTTTAAAAAACAGGCATGGGCGGATTGAAAGGGGGAAATGCTCTTCCAACTTTGCTTCCAGCTTGCCCCGATTGCTTGAGCAATCGTGGCAATTTAACCTTCCGCGCTGGCACGATCGGTCGCTTGTTATAGTATCGGAGGTTGTCACTCCAGTTTGTTTTATAGCTCAGTGGGCGGTGCTTACGACTTCCTAGTAAACATATTTTAAAATTAATTTAGATGGAATTAAAAGGATTTATATTTATAGTTTATCTCTGACTACGGTATTGGGTGTATTGAAACAGAGTTAAGTTAAAAGTCACTAATTTTTTTCCAAATAATTTTACTAAGACACCAAAGAGTAGTAGATTAATTTTATTGAAGACATCCTAAAGGAGAATTAAGGTTGTATAAATGTGAACTGAATACTGGATTATTTTAGTCTACAGAGTGTATCATTATTATGAATGGGACAAACTTCAAGGGGATGTAGGGTACATCATAAAGAATTCTGAATTGCATAGAAACCCATAGTCCCAGAGGTCATCCCAAGGGGCAAGGCTAGGGGGTATTGAAACTACCAATGGGAACCGAAAATCGAGGTGGCGAAAGTTCCGACTTGCCGATGCTTCTTCGCTGTTTCGTGTGCCCAACGACGTTTTCTCGTTCGCTTCCCCGATAGAATTCAACCTAACCTGATTGTTTTAATACTTACATCAGTACTTATGCGATCGCAGATGGTTTAACGAAAAGAAAGTATTGGATCGTGTTGCACGATCGTCCTCCATCATAATCAACAGTGTTGATCATGATGGAGGACGATCGACACAATCCCGGCTTACTTGACGAAGTAAGGGTGGCTCCCATGGGTACCCCTAGCCCCTTAGTATGACGTCTGGGACCATGGGTTCCGTATGATGTACCCTACCTTCCTTAGAAGTTTGTCCTATTCATAATGATACACCCTGTATAACTTAAATAATCTTGCGCTTAATCGAGGGTAAAAAGAACAGATTTTAAACTGTTACTAAGAAAAATATTGTTTGCTCATTATTAAAGTATGTTATTTGAAGCTGCAGTTTTTAATAATGGGCATAACTATTTTTCTTACATTTAGAATACCTAGAAGGAAATCTATTTATAAACCAGTTTTATGAAAAGTCAGTCACATTGCGAGGAAGATGAATGGGAATAATTAATTAAAACAAATTTATTCATATATTGAATGCTTTTCTGTGAACTATTGTTGATTTAATACATTTTTATATTATTGTTCTTAGCATGCCAAGATCTTAAAATACAATATCAAACCTAAAGATATTAAACTAACACTCCAATTTTAACAAAGCTGAACGGTTCTTGAAGTAATCTTGTGTTTTTTTGTTTCTTTTGAAATACTGACCAAGATACACGGTTTAAAAGAGTGAAGTTTTGAAGTCGTTTTATTAAAAAACGAGTACAGATAATTTAATCTGGTTTGAAAGTGGAAATAAATCCATAAACATCGAAATCTTTATTTGGGCTCCAAGCTTTGCTCCATGTGTGAGTGTTAACAGGGAAAATAAACTTAAGTTGAAGCGTTACCCACAATAGGCTTAAATTAATGTCCAATAATTTTCTGCAACAGTACAATTTTTTTTGAAAAAATACTTTTAATTGAATGTTAAGTAAAGATTTGGTGGTTGTAAAATATTTCTATAAGTTATATTGTCGGTTTTTTTTTCAAAAACTTACTTTTGGGACTTCCAAAGAGTAGTTCTTCTAGAGCTATTTTTCTGATAAAATTTTAAGTCCATTTGATAAGGGTCACATCCATTCTATAATGTTATGTAATTGATACCTAGATCTAACGAATTGCGATCATGGCTTCATGGAGCGTCATCCTTGGTTTATCACAAAAAATCTTAAAATTTTACCCAACTTTCTTAAACGCTTTAACAATGTTTAATTAGATTTTCAATGATATTTAATGCCGTTTTTAAGTGCCATGTTTGTTTAAAAAAGGCTCTTTAAAATTTCTTTGCGCTCACTAGGACATTCCAGGCCCGTGGATAGAAGACGCACCGCTTATATTGAGAACTCTGATGCACGCAGTATAGGCCTGAGGTAAAAAATCTCAACATCAAATAATTATGATGCAATAATTACGAGAATCCCATCACAATCTTCCAGACCCTTCTCAAAAATACCCCCGAATATCGTAAATATCGCGCATATCAACACTGTCAACAAGGCCAGCTGACGTATGGGTGACGTCAAAACCAACTCATTTGAATCAAAGATGCCTGGGATCGGAGAAATCCGAAATGTAATTATCGAAAAAGAATTAAAATTTCTTCTCCCCTAGGCAGCCCGGCCTAGCCAGACGCCGGCTGGGGTTCGGCCTTGATGTCCGCAAGAGTACTAGGCCTTGTAGATGGATTCCCCGTCAATGGGTGTGCGCAGGTCTGCTTTTCCACGGTTTTTTAAAGCCTGCTATTTATGCAGCCATTTTTAAGAACTAGTTTTGAGGGATCTGGATTTGTTTGTGATGGATTGGGCTTGTTGATTCCGTCGTCCAGGAAAAGAGCTTTTTCTTTTGTGAAGTTATCGCCGCGTGGAAGGTTTATTAATGGAGGCTGGTTTGATGGTCCTGATGTTATTATTTTTTTAAAGTGGCGACTTTAGGTCTTTTCATCAGACTGAGAAAACGGGACGGCTATCTTTTCCGAGCAAACGGGTTTTGGGAATGCGGCTGGGTGTGATTTGGGTAATATGGTTAAGTGGTGTTTACACAGATCAGCTGTTTACTACCCGAGTTGTGGGAATAAAAAGTTAATGTCACACTGGCTTACATTTGTTGACTATTTTAAGGCTAAGCGGACGGCCTTTTTTTAGGTAGTTGAAAAAACTATGTCTGTATTTACCAATGCCCAATTTGATTTTTTTTGTGATTTGGCATCAGAATTGGGTTTTCATGGAAAGATACGTGAATATTGCCTTGTGCTTGTTAAGGTGTTCATTGAATTAAAAGTAAGTTTATTGGATTTTGTATTATACTAGACAGTAGGGTGGAGCGAAAAACTTTTTTTTGGAAATTTAAAACGCCTGAGTTGGGAATAGGTGCCATTTACGATAAAACTTAAAAATTCAAAACTTGATTTCGATCAATTAATATCTTCAGGTTCCACATTCACGTTAAAGTTTCGAAATTTCATCAAATTTTAGGTAAAAATGGTTATAAATGATTCCCACACAATTTTAGCTCCTTTTTCAAACCATAACTGGTTGAGTTTATATTCTTAGGATGTCAAACAACATTTTAAGACCTGCTATGGACCTGGAAAGGAGGGAATTTCCGATTTTTCAAGCCCGAAATAAGGGCGCATGCCATTAAAATAGTCTAGCGACCGAAAAAAAAATTTTTGAATATTGGTACCAAATAGAGCTCAAAAGTTGCGTTTTAACCTCCTTATTCATGGAAAAATAATAAAAAAATTTGTAAAAAATAATTTAGGTGTGTTTTGGCCCTAGAATTTGAAAAATGGATCTTTTGCTTAGCGTATATTGGGAAAAGTCTTAATTAATAAAATTAAAGTTTTAAATGTAATAGAAACTTATAGTCGCCTTAATTCGGTGTTTTAATCGTCAAACAAAGTATTTACAAGGGTATTGCATTGTGATTTGAGCTAAGTAGATAAGGCATACATCTTAGAATCACCAAATGAGAGAAAAATTTATTTTTATACTTATTTATATTTATTTTTTCAGTTCAGAGCATTAAAATTATTTATAATGTATCCTAAATTTTCCCTTATTATAAATAACAAATCACAACCTTTTATTTGATATTTCGTCCCTTTAAATTTGAAGACTTGTTACAAAGAGTGGTAGTTCAGGTAAAAGTTTGGAATAAAATGACTGTAGTGAAATATAACGCTTTTTTCGTCTGTTTTTTGTAAAAATATCAACCTTAATGTTTTAAAAGCATTTTATGTAAACAAGAATATGTATTACAGACTACATAAAATATTTGAACTTAAAGTTTATAAATTTTGGTATTTTTAAGTTTTTTCATCCAAATTTGGCAATTTTAGGCTGATAACTTGATTTTAAAAAATTTAATAATGAACTAAAAAATTTTATTGATTATTAAGACACTAAACTAAGGTAACTATAAGCTTTTACAACATTTGAAACTTTAATTTGATTAATTAAGGCTTTTCCCATAATACGCTATGCAAAAGATCCATTTTTTCAAGTTCTAGGGCCAAAACACACCTAAATTATTTTTTAAAAATTTTTTTATTATTTTTCCATGAATAAGGAAGGTAAAACGCAACTTTTGAGCTCTAATTGTTACCGATATTCAAAAATTTGTTTTTCGGTCGCTCTGTTTTAATGGCATGCGACCCTATTTCGGGCTTGTAAAATCGGAAATTCACCCCATTTCAGGTCCATAGAAGGTCTTAAAATGTTGTTTGACATCCTAAGAATATAAACTCAACCAGTTATGGTTTGAAAAAGGAGCTAAAATTGTGTGGGAATCATTTATAACCATTTTTACGTAAAATTTGATGAAATTTCGAAACTTTAACGTGAATGTGGAACCTGAAGATATTAATTGATCGAACTCAAGTTTTGAATTTTTAAGTTTTATCGTAAATGGCACCTATTCCCCCCTCAGGCGTTTTTAATTTCCAAAGTTGGTCATTTTTGGCTAGTTTCACTCCACCCTACTAGACGGGCAACGTTAGTTGACCCTACGACGTTACGCGTCACTAACAAAGTTAGTTCCCCTCGCGGTGTCTGAATTTCGAGTGAAACGAAAAACATCAATTTTAAAATACGATTATTTCGTTAAACCCATGTATATATACAGAGCGTTTCAGATAAGTGTTTCATTACTTCTAGGAGGGGTAGAGCACACCTAGACGACTCCTAATCACCTAGAAATGGGGAGCTGTCGATAATGCACCCCTAACGAGCTAGGGGTTTTTATAAGCGGCCATGGGAAGTTGTAAAATTCACAGTGGAAATTGACACGTAACGGATATATTTGTAATAAATGCAAAGATCCTTTTGTGCCCTGAATGTTTAGAGTCATTTCATTCTCGATGAAAAAAAATTTTCCTAATTTTTTTTTCTATTTCTTTCTTACTTTACTTGTATAATTCCATAAAACGATAAAAACATTTTAAGAAACAATAAATATGGACTTAAATTTGAAGGTGTAATAAGAACACATCAACGTACACATGCAACCCTAAAGTACGATGAGCCTCATATGAGGCTCATAAAAATAACTAGGAAGGAGTGCACACAAGGAAAAAAAAATTTTTCCAGACAAATTTAGGGACATTTTGGATGTATTGAGAAGAAGAAAAAAAGTTTTTTCACTTTTTTGATGTGTTGGTGCCGAGAGGGTTAAGGATAACTACTGATAGTAGAAAAAATTTAGGTATTACAACTTAACTTTTGGAAAGAATTGACGAACCTTTATATTAGAACAAGACGGAGACTTCCCTCGAATCGCAATGAAAATTTCACTTTTTTGTATTAGTCAAAAAGAAAAGGTGGCTTATTGTATGGAAAAGTATGCATATTTGGCCACCAGATTACAATTGCATCAGTTTTGTATTTACAAAACCAGGCATAGCATTCAATCTTTGAATGAGGTTTTCCTCTAAACTTTTTGGAATAAGAAGACAACTTATTGTTAGTAAACAGGTTTTTAAAAAGGTATTTCTATACTTATGCAGAAGTATAACTCCTTATGCTTATCAGACTTGACGAAAGCTTTAAAATATTCCTTGAAATTGGGTTCCGTAATTTAATTAGGATCTGTAGTAATGAAAGTTATCAATAGATATAATCGGAAACAAACTGTTTACTGTTTATTTTCTTTAAGTTGTTCCCAAAATATCGAAATCGTGCCACGAGATCAGAAGCACTTGGTGATAGATCCGATGACAAATACACCTCACTATCGTAACAAAGCAGGTCAATACATAAGCATATTCTTAAAGATCATCAATTTCTTATCTTTTCATTTCATAATATTACGTCTTAAATACCAGCATGTAATCATGTTTTTAACGCTTTGCCTTCATGGAATCGTGTTTCATTTATAAATTTCCCGATGCAAGGTATTTCTGATGCAAACTTATTAAAATATCGAAAGGCGCGTATATTTAGAGGAGGATGTAATGATACGAATATCGTGCTACTTGGGTTGTTTATCAACCTCAATTCTTTGAAAATAAAATTAATTAAACATATCAAATAGAGAAGTTTCTTGAGAAATATTGAGTTGATTGTAGAAGTTAATTTGATCGTACGTAGCCTAAATTTGTTTGAAATCTTTACGCGAGTGTAGTAAACATTCATCAAAAGTGTTAAAGTATGCGAGGTGGAGTCCAAAATAACTTTCAAATAGGTAATAGTATGCTTATAATTAGACTAGACTCCATAATAATTTAACGACTAGGATAGGTATTTGCCGACTGAAAGACATTATTGTGTAATAAATAGAGGTATTAATTTCAAAATAAGATTATATACTCTTTGTGTTACTTCATTTTGAAGTGCGAATTATTCTGTCATCGAAAAAAATCCTTCGTAAATCCTTCTTATCTCACTAACAGTTTAATAAAAGTTTTTAATTTATCAAACGTACATATATACCTGAGGCGAAGAATTTTGATGGATTTATTCATTCTAAAAACAGGTTGTGTTGAATGACAGTTAAGATTCTTTTTGACACGCACATTTAACTTCAGCATTGTTTACTTGCCATAAAGAAGTTTATTTTGTTCAATTTTTTCGGATGCTAGTAAATTAAAGTTATATTATACAAGTTGCCGAAAGGAGCGCTTCAAGAGATTTAATTATAGTATTTCTAAACTGAAAATATAAAGTGTAGGTATTAAGAAATAAAAGCTGGGCAATACATTTAAGCTGCGCCCAATCTTCCTCGAGGCATATGAAAGACAATCATTAGAGAGTCGGCACCTCTCTGTAGTACGCTACAAGGAAATGACTCAGTCCCGATTTGGTTAATTGAAAGTGTCATATCCCTGATAGAAGTTCAATGAAGCCTAAAAATGCTGACCAAACCTCAATGAAAATAAAAACCAGATTACTCCCATCCATGAATTAATGGATCTGGAGAAAGATGCAAATAAACTTCCTCCGTAGGTCAATATTCCTTAATCATATTGGCACCTACCCAAGTACAGCATACATTCAGGGACCTATTAAAAATTGCCGGACTTCTTTCTTGTACCCAGTTTTCAACCAAAGATGACGCAAGAATTATTTTTATCTCCTGATGTGATGTGAATGCACCCATATAGCTGCTGACGGGGGTAATTGGGAGTATATCGTCAATGGACTGAGTCCTGATCTGTTTGGAAATCATAACTCCCAAGGGTCGTAAGGTGTCGAGACCGACTGACGTACGTGATAACACGAAAGGGTTGACATGGCACTATCTGATAACACCTATAGTACTACGCGTTAGATGGTAGTAAAGAAGTCGTCTGTGACGACCTTCAACCTTGGACGCGTGTGCTGGAATGGATAGGAGTTCATGCAGGACGTGTGTTTTAATGAGCTGGGCTGACGAAAGGTTACCCGATTATTATTGCTCTGCTCCGAAAGACGTGGGTTGCTTGCTGCTACTGGAGAAAAGGTGACGCAAGTGTGATAACCATTGGGCGTCTGAAGTCTTTTCGGTGAAGTAACTAAAAAAAGTTAAAAGATTCACGAGGATACGAGAGAGAGGACACATGCACTGTGAAAGGATTAGAAGGAATCCGTTTCACGAGATTAATGAGTGATTGTAAATTGCTTGTACTGAATTTTTTTGCGTACTAGTTCTAACCCTTTGAATTCTATACTATCGGGATCGCCATTGAATCTTACCATACAGAAAGTTCGAGCCGGCCAGTATTGAAATTGTTAATGTATTGAGAAGAGTAATTAGTCTTGGATAAGCTTTTGGAAACTATGAGACATTTAGACAAAGTTTAATTTTCCCTTTTTGGGCATTTCACATTAAATAAGGCATTAAATTAAATTGGGCATTTTACATAAATTTCTATCAATCCCTCCAGTCTTTAGGAATCTATTTTTGTTTGAACAAAAGTTTTTTCATTTTAAATGAATTAAATTACTTTAAGTTTCCATTTTGAGTTTTGGGAAAAGGTTAAGAAGAGGGAAATAATTTTCAAAGTATGTTTTCCTTTTCTTTTTTGCAAAAGTAACTCAAGGAAAGGAAGAAATTTTTTCTAGTAAAGAATAAACCCACTTATTATGCAAGCAAACTTAAATTGTGTTAATCTGAATTTTTTACCACGCTTTCTTTAAAAGCTTGTTGGTTACTTCAAGTCAAACTAATTCCTTGCTAATGTAACTAGCTTCTGCATTGCAAGCCCTAAACTGGATTCAACCTTTTGATACTTTATCGTTTAAATATTATACTATTATTAAGCTGTAAATTAAAAGCTTGGTAATTTTTAATACACCTAAACACGCATAATAATTCTTTGCCGGACTCCAAAATAAATTCATAAAAATTATTGCATGAGAAAATTTTAATTTAAAGGAGTTAAAATTTTTTAACATGAAAATATAATGGAATTAATGCTATTCTTATTTTAAAGATATCTTTCTCAGATTTTGAAAGAGGCGTAAAAATAACGAACTAAAATTTCATACAATGAAGGAAAGGAATTCTTGTTTCTGGGGTAGAATATAAATTTCTGCGCTTCTGTTGATAACCTGTCCTAAGGGCAAGTGCTTGGGGGAGAACTTGAGCTATGTTTGATAAGGTACTATATTCCTGTACATGACCTCCACCAATATTTTAAGAAATAATCAGTTACTTTTTAAAAGTGCTTCTCAGTTGTGTCTTTGTGTACTGACTTATTCATGCTTGTCTCTTGCAGAGCAACTGGACAAGTTCGCTTTGAACTCGGAAGACGAGAGTGCCGTGTGGAACATCATAGAGCAGCCGGTGGGCTTCGTGGTACTTGGCAGCAGTTGCTGGGCCAGAGCCACCGTCATAAACACTATCATGGAAAGGAACATCCTGCCCATAGTGCCTTTCGAAGAGACCGACCACCACTGGAGAATGGTATAAAGACACCTCTAATATAAACTTCATAGAGAATGTGTTAAAGATTATAGTTGCGGGATTTAGTATTTAATCTTTAATTGCATTCAATCGCACAATTTAGCTGACGCACCAAGTTGGCGACTAGTTTTGAGCGAGAAGTTACCAACTGTAATCCTAACTTAACCTCATAATTACATATTGCTGCTCTTATCTGCTATTCTAAACTCGCACAGCTTTATTTTTGAAATGCAGAGGGAATAGCGAATAAACTATAAGTATAAGCGCAATTTATTACACTGCAAGCAACGTATGGAAACTGCTTTATGGGAAAACAACCATAAATTTATCTCATAAATTCTCAATTAAAGTACAAAATATTTTTAATTTAATAATCTCTAAATAGTTGAATAAAGTATAATGTGTTTTCCTAGTATATCATATGATATGCATTATACAACAAAATCCGCATATTTAACGCAGTGCATAAAAATTATTTTAACTTCTAGGTGAGATTCAGTTATGGTAAAACTGCAAGAGCCAAGCTAGTCCTTCCTAGTGGTTATGAAATTCTTGAACGCCTGGAATTCAATGAAAATTTACCCGTTACGATACCTTTGACAGATCTGGAATTAAAGGTAAGAGCGGTGATTTTTCTTTTCCATGTAGCTTTTTAGAGATTTAATGCATTTAAACAATGGTTACATTAGCGGCAAATGTTTATTTGGGTGTGATCTTAATTCATTCAATCACTGATGGGAGTTTCTTTGAGAATGATAGTAGTAATTGGCAATGATTGTGTACGCGTGCCCACGTTTAAAGAATAAAATGCTAGGGAGAAATTCCATCCATACTGAATATTTTCTACTTCGCTGTATCGATTTGTATGGATTAATTGCCAATTTTGATTAGCATTCTGAAAAAACAGTTTTCTTTAGCAATTTCTTTCTTGTTACATTCAATGTTAAGTAGCTTAAGTTAGTTTTTTTAGTTAATCGTTTTTGTTACGTTAAATAGTTTAAGATACAAGTCTTAACAGTGATGGTTTAAACCTACGCAATTATCTTCAGCAATAAACATGCTTTAAAATTTTAGGGGGCATTGTTTCCTTTAAAATTTGCTACTCTTAATTAGTTTGAAATTTTGCTCTTTACTATCAATGCATTACATCAAATAATATCAATGGTTGGTGAAAAAGATGAGTTACCATTGAGTTTAGATGGTTCATGCGTGTTTGTCGTTTGCAGCCCAATACCAGTGCCGCCACCTCGAGTGAAGACCCTGCTCTGACCGGCGGGGGGTTGGAAGTGATCCTGCCCCACCCCCTGCTGTACGACAACGCGCAAGTCATCGTAGCTCCTGAAAGGAACCAGGTCGCTTTCATGCAGGAGCTCAAAAAGTGCCTCAACGGAATCACCCCCATCCTCATCTACGCCATTGGAAACAGTCTCTCGGAGCAGGTATTATTACACTTCCTCACTCAACTAAAAATTATAGTAGAGTAGGGTTTTTTTAATTGGGAGTAGTAGGTAAAAGGGGAGGAAGAAAATAAGAGGATGGGACACGAGTAAATCATCAAGCAGATTGAGTACTGAAGAGCAGGAAGTTGGGATTTGAGGAAAGAAATAGGGTGTAATAAAAAAGAAAACACGATTGTAAAGGTTTTTGGAAATTTCTTGCAGGGACTAGAGAAAAATTCAAAATATTATCTCCCAAAATAGGACGTTTTGCTTTTCTTACGTCTACTACCCCTTTGTCTAGTCATAGGATGGTGTCCCTTAGCTTCTTCTAAATGCTGTTGTGGTAGTCAAGTTCCCATAGTATTGAAAAATCTGCGATGGACATTGGACGAACTCTAAAATAGGTTTTCTAGACGTATACCATTTCAAACTTGATTGCACCTACCTTATTACTGAAAAGGAATTCAAGAGATCATTATCTTGGTTGGTAAAGCTTTCATTAACCCTATTAATCCTAAGCCTCTGGAGATTACTATTGAATCCAATGAGAAATTCGTGGGAAGGCTTAGGGTTAAACCTAGGATTTGTTTGGGGTTTAGAAGAAATATATTAAAAATGTACCTAAATAATACTTTATTGCCTTGTTGAATCAACACCATAAGAGAACCGAACCTTAAAATACAACCTTTCCAAATTTCAACCAGTAAAAATGAATCTTCTATCTTTCCAGGACATCTCCGACCTGACTGTCCTCAAAGAACTCCCCTACAAACTCCCCATCTTCTTCACCTGCGTCCGCCACCCGTCCGAATCCGACCTGACAGAGTCCGGGCAGCATGCCGGGGGACACGGTAGCGCCAGCAGCAGCGGCGTCTCCTCCCCCGCCAGCTCCTGCCCTCCCTCTCCCACCTCCCCCAAGTCCCCACCCCTCAACCTGCCCTACACCTACTCCCGCCACCCCCTGGAGCAACTGTCGCTGCTGAGACACTGCGGGGAGGTCCAGAGTGCGGAACAGTTCCCGGTGTCTTCAGAAATCTACCAGAAGCTGGCTCGTCTGGGGTTCCTGGCACCTCCTGGCTCCAGGCCCGAGTATAAGGGCTCTCTGGAGGTGGGGAATGAACTCGTCGAGGAGTTCGTCAACTTCTCCAGGTGAATATACTAATTGATTAAATTAGGTTACTGGGATAGAACTAACTGTCTAGTGGCCATACCACAGGCTAAGGTCTGTCAATTCTTTGGCTATCATCTAGATTAGGGGTGTCCATCCGTAACCTGTGATATGATAAATGAAAAGAGCACTCAAACGTCAGTGATGATATCTGAAGGCTAAATTTCAGCTCGAGGTCTCCTAAATCCATATAGGGAAAAATTCCTTAACGAGCTTAAGCCACATGTACTGGACCCTTTTCATTGGATCTATACGTTCTGGAGTTGTATTCTTGTCAGCAATGTTATTTCAGTGACATAGTACTCGGCCATATAGATCTAAGTGACCAACGTTTTAGCCTCCCCAGGTGATGTGTCTAGGTCTATCACGGCATGATAAAGCTAGCGCCATTAAACCAAACTTGTCGCCACTAACTTTAATCATCCGAAATGATTGGATGCATCTTCTGCGGATTTTAATAACAAAGTATCAATAGATCCTTAGAGCTTAAAAAATAAACACATCTATTGGAAGCAGGTAGCCTATGGTTCATGGGTAGGACACCCCTGTTTCATATGTTCTTAAGTCTTGCAGTTATTTAACTAAGGATGCAAATAGAATCCTTCGTAATTTTAACAGTTGTTGTGTTTCTTTTCAGCGTTCTCATGTTTGTTAGTCACGTCCTGCAGTCCAGACTGCTCCTGGCGGCCACTCTACTGCAAGACACCCATGCCCGCAGTCTCCAGAACTTCATCATGGCGGCCTTCGATCTGTCCAGGGACCTCATGATCACTCCCAAGAGGATACAGTACGCTAGGCTAAAGGAAGAGGCTCTGTATATGTCGTTGCTGAATTTGGCTTACAACAAGCAAGATGAAATAAGACATATGATAACGAGTACGATATTTGAGATTAGGGATGAAGTTTTGAAGAGTGCTGCTGAATTCAATTTTAGAGGTAAGTCTTGATTTAAAAAGTGATCTGGTTTTATGCAACTCTTGTTTTGGGGAATATGACCATTGATCCTACCTCACAAAAAATGAAGAATGTTGATGCATCTTTAAGAAAGATCCTGTTTTCCACTTTTCTCTGGGCTAACTTTCATTGGTTTCAAAGATAATGCTTTAGATTAAAACTGGTAAATTTAATAGTAAATATACGGAAATAACCAAAAATAACAACAGAATAAGGGAATTTCCCCCATACATTCTTCCATTATATAACATTTTTTAACTCTCAACCTTTTTAATTTCTAGTTTCTATAATGTTTTAGTCTTTACATAGCAATGCTACATTTCAATCGCCTAAATAAAATACCCATAGCAAAATGAATTTTGTTAATGTTCTTTGGTGTTATTAAATACCTTGAAGTATATTAACCATAATTTAAAAGAATTTAATTACGTTTATTTGCCATTTAAATGATGGAGGAACAAAATTTAGATTTTAAAGAGGATATTTTTAGGAAATATACCTCCGGGTTCAATTGAATGATGGAAAGTTCTTACTACTATTTTAGACTGAAAAAAGAGCTTTTTCTTTTTGGAACCACGCCCTATCGAAATTGGGATAAATCTAATTATTAAAAACAATGCCTTCTCTTTCCCACCCAATAAACATGAATTTTATTCCCAAATTTTCCAATTAGGTGCCCTTCTAGAAGAACTACTAAAAGAAAGCCTATCTTCCCGAGTAGTTCACCTATGCACGACGGAAATCCGCGAAATGGTCGTGGAACACGTGAACAAGGCTGTCTCCGCCAAGTTGTCGTCGTCCATCGAATGGCTCCAAGAAAAATTCACAGGTAAGTCGCAATCGGCGTGTTTATTATACCGAAACTCCAAATAACACTCTGGACTGTTAGATAATTTCTTACGCACCGGTTCCGTCTGGTTTCGGCGACTACGTGAAGCAGCTGTCTGACGGCTTAACCTTTTGAGCTGGGGTAGAAACCTTTTCAATCACGGGTTTAATTCTTTTAAGATATGATAATTAGCTTCAAAGCGCTTTGTGTGTTCAAGGTGTTGATTCGGAAGGGTTTAGTAGTTTTTCCTTAAGGTGCAAATCCTTCTTAATGCAAAAATACCAGGTATTGTAGGTTTTGAAGATTCACGAAGAAAATGTAGCATATCATTGCCCAAATATATCCAGTCTTTTCGACTTTTTGATATGGGAATTTTTATACTAGAAAACCATCAATATTCCTTATTGGGCTGATTATGATTGTATGTAATAATAGTTTAATTTCCAATATTCCTATTGTTCATTCTGCTATAGGTCTTGCATCAGCCAGTAAATTTTTTTAGTAAAATTTAACTCGTGCTATCTTGGTGAAATGGATAGTTCTCTAGAATGTGGAATATTTTTGAAGTTTCTAAGGTCACGGTTAGATTTTCAGGTTTAAGTTTGTTTAGTAAAACTTAAAATAAAGAGATATAATCTTTTTAATATTGAGAGGTTTGACATAAAAATAGTTGAAGTGGCATTCAGGAAATAAGGAAGTTCGGAATAATGAAAGGTTACATTAAGACAACTATGCTGAAATTTCTATGAACGTTCTCGAATTTTGAAATCAGAAAATTGATTCGCTATAAAATTGCTATAAATACCTTCTTTTTACATAAATAAGCACTTGAAATTTCAATTATCCCCCGTATCTCAGTTATTCAATTCAATGTGCTTTTCTAGCTTGAATCTTTATTCCCTCAATCACTGAGTTAAAACACTCCAACCTCACCTTTCCAGCGGAATGTGTTTACCTGTTCTCTATAATTTAAACGTGTGAAACGGTTCCATTTGTTCATAATCCTTTAGGTAGGTGGTCATAAATCTGGCTTGTTCTATTTCTGGAATAACTCTTGTAGTGGAATAAGAATTTTTATTTTTCTAGAGTAATTTGTGCTGATTTCAACTAAACAAAAAGGGTTAGAGATGACTTAGATTGATGAACCTTGTTATAACAAGAGGGAGAAACTTGGGATTCGAGTTCTTGGATTTGAAACTAGTTATTCAGTTAGCCTTCGGAAAACGGGAACTAAAAGGTGGATTCATTCTTCCTGTTTAAATCTATCTTGCTTTTCCAACATGTGCGGAAGCAATTAATGACTAGTGTGTACTTAACAAAGGTTATTTGGTACATTAACTTAGTTTGAACTTTGATTTATCTTTCCGTATGATTATAGTATCTTTAAAACTGAATTCTATTATAATTTAATTAAGAAGAAAATGTTTTCCACCTTAGTGGTGGGGAACTTAAGGGGTTGTCCAAGAGGGAAATTAAAATAGAAATAATGCAAGGGTCTGTATAAATGAGGGGAGGGAGCGGGTTTACAGTGTGTGATACATCGTGCATTGGAAATTATCGAAAAAGTTTCAATTTTTTATGAAAAATGTAGTTTATACATAAGTATAAACTACTCGTATAGAGGAGGGAGTCAACAATGTTGAAAACAAAGTATGACATTAATTATGGATGGCAGCCAAGCCTGATGTGTATGAACACTTGATAATTTGATGTATATCTCCCCGAAACTTTTCAAAGTATATTGATCCCTATTAGTATTTAATTTTTACTTAGACTTAACTCAATTGTCAAAGGTTTTATGGACGACGAAATTCTATTAGCATTGATAGATGACCAACATTTTCCAACCCGGTTGCTTATGCTCGTAAGTAAGAAACAAAATTTTAAACCTAAATAAAAATTGTTTTAATAGTAGAGGTAGCCGAAAAGAAATTTTAATTTAAAGAAGGGGTTAGGTGAACTTGATCAACAGACTCCAAATATACTTTTGAATGTTTAGTTATTGTATAAAAACCAATATACAGTATTTACACTTTGCCCATTTGTAATGTTTGTCTAATGTTTTTTTCTTTTTTTAGGTACACTTGAACGGTGCTTAAACAGTTTAGAGCAGGCCTCTTCTGACGACGAAAGTGCCAAACAAGCAAGTGGAGCTTTAAAGCATATACTCAATGCTGCATATTCGGTAAGTAAAAATATTGTTACAACCAACCATCTGTACCAATTTTTTCTTACTGTACTCATACCTGAAATTGACTGAAATTATAAACTATAATCGCTGTTTTCTTTGCAGGTTGAGGTTTCCTTCAAAAATAGTTCTTCCATATTTTGGTTCTTTATGCAAAAAATGCAACAGGTGAGTTTAATTACATTATTTTTATATCGATTCCATTATTATCTCATTGAATGTTAAAAAAATCCTATGTTCATATGTAGATACCTTATGTTCTGTACGTCATACAGATGTACAGAATTTCTAAATAAATATACGTTTACATATTTCGTGTGTAGTGTGTAGGTGAATAAATTATTATTAGTCCTCTTATAATTTAAAATAAAACCTAACCTATGAGTTGCCAGAAGAGAAGAATTGGGAAAAGAATGCCAGCTTTTAAAGTTTCCTTTGCACCTTTTTTTTTTTATAGATTCAAGCTTTCTTTGAAAAAAAATCTTTAAAAACTGGAAAAGGGCGTTTCTTCTACTTTTTATTCAATTAAATGGACTAATCTTTTTTCCATAAAAAAACTTTGAATAAGTTGAGAAAATTCTTCCTAAAAAGAAGTTATTCTTCCCAGAAGTGTCTCAAGATTCTTTGAGTATGATAGTTTTGCTTCTTTTAAGGCCTTTATCTTAATAGCTTTGCTGACTTACCCACCAATTTAATCGCTGAACTGGCTTCTCCTTGCATTTTTCTCAAACATTTCTCAGAAGCAAATTTCTATAAGCAATACGTCCACTTTCCATGACTATTCGCTAAATTAGAGGATAGCGGGCGATGACTCAATATGCCACTTGAACAACTTGCATTCCATTCGAGGATTTCGCAGCACACTGACCAAGTATTTTCCTTCAGTTGGCGGAGGTTCTGCCATGGAAGCTACCGACGTCCATAAACGCCCAATGGAAGCAGGAGGTGGCCCTTCGCATGCTGTCCAGTCTGAACGATCTGCACCTGTCTCGCTCAATCAGCTACCAGTTGCAGCAGAAAGTCCGCGCCTCTCACGAGCGGTTCGTTGCCTCTCTGTCGCAGCTGGAAGAGAGACACCTCGACAGGCTCGAGCAAAGGGAACACGAACGCAAGAACGTGAGTACTTTACCCTTAGTTCCATTTTCAGATCGTAAGTCTCGTATACAAGTGTCTGTGCTGCTATTTGCTTCCCTAAATTTCTATCCTTAAATCTTTGGCAAGAACGGTTTGGGATGTGCTCCATAAGGAATCTGTTCTTGAGAATAAGCCCGTAATTTAAAACTGTTTCTCCGCAACCACTGTTTAAGTCGTATGGATCAAAACCATTGTCAGCCTTAATGTAAGGGCAAGAAATGGCGAGCTATTGTTTAAATATAGTTTCGTTCAATCTGGAAATTTTGTATATCTAGAACAATTTCAACTTAAACCCTCCACTCCACAATCTTTCTACAGTTTTCTTGGAAGACCGCAGTGTCTCCATTGCCAAAGACTGCTACCGTTGACAGAGCTAATTTTGCTCTGAGGTTAAGCATAGTTTACTTTTTAATGTCCTCTTCTGTCCATCCTTTCTAGTTTAGTTGCACAAGCCATCTAGCTAATTTCTCCACACTTCTTTCTTTTCTTAAGTTCATCAAGCTCTCACGATCTACCCTTGGCTCTCTCAAGTCTCTCTTTTAAAAGCAATTCCCTTCTTTCCTGGGTTCGTCTTCTTTCTTTCCGATCTGAAGTCCAGGAGGGGAAATGGATAACTTGTTCTGTTCAGGCATACGCATGCATACCATTTACCATATATGTACCATTACCAACCTGATCCAGTGATTCCTTAAAGATTCTTAGTTTTTAATGGATAGATTAATTTCCTTTTTCTTGCTGCCTTTCTTACTAAAGTGAATAAAAGGGAGATATTAGGGTAGAGTAGGAGATAAAGATGAAAGGGAGAATTCGAGGAAGAGTGAGAGAGACTGGACCAAATGAAGATGATAGAATGAGACAGAAAATGAAATGAAGTTTTACGAATAGTTTTAAAAGTTAAGCAATAAGAAAGTCGGATTACTAAGATTTATCTAACAGTGATCCACTCCATTGACACTCATCATCGTAAGCTTTCAGATAAGCGACAATCGGGGGAAATTTTTTCATCTAATCTGTTGTTCAATAAGAGTTAACGCTCTCTTGACTAAACGTGTTGAGAGTTATAAATATGTTGTCACTTGTTCCATCCCATTGGAGGCACGGATCAAAATATTCAATAATCTAATTAGAATCTTCATCTCGGACCTATATGTTTACACGTGCTTCCTATATCACGTTTTACAGTCTTTAAGAAAAGACGCACTTTTTTTTATCAGGTCATGAATAAATGTATGGGTATTTTGTTAGTTTTTCGAGCAGGCTAATCAAGATCAACTAATTCCAATCAAATCTTTGATGTTTATTTTGTCTTATCTTCACTCCTTTACATTGAACTAGTACTATTTGGATTTTGAGAACAAATGAATTCTCTATTGATTTCTCGTAATTTACAGAGTGGCGTACCTGCCTGTGACTTAAGAGTTTCTTTTTTTTGTCTTTTAAAAGATTTTGACTTATTCTCTATTGTTATACATTTTACTTTAAATTTGCCAAATAAGGCGAATGGCATTAGTTATAAATTCTTATATTGTACCGACTTTAATTTAGAAACTATTGCAATATTTTGAAAGGTACATTGTTTTCATTTAATCATAAATTTATTTCTAGTTTAGAATGCCTACTAAATCTGCAATGAGAATTATCCACACTTCAAATCAGTAAACCTCTTTTAATGCCTTAATTTTAAAACTATCCAAATTAAAAACAAGCAAGAAAGAATAGTTTTTTTTTAAATATATGCACTTAAAACTGGAATTTTTTAAGGAATAGTTTAAGTTTTTTTCCGTAAGTCGTCCGTCAGGTAATAAAAAATAATTTTCCTTGCTGGTGCGACTCCAAACTGTAAATCTTTCATTTTACAAGAACTTCTGTTTAATGTTAATCAATTGCACTAAAATAATGTTCTTCATAATGTTATATGCATTGTGAGTGTATTTTGTAACTGTAAAATAAACTTGAAAGTACATAGTAATTATGAAAAACTAGGTTCAATTTCTTTCTGCATTTTATTCCAAAACCTCTCATCAACATTTTCGAGATTAAGATAACTATACAAACACATTGAATGGGTGTTATTTCCAAACCTAACCCTCGAATTAATCTATTCTAGGTTCGTTGTCTGTACGCTCCTCAAATAGCCAAGCTGTCTCTAGAAAGCTCGTCTCTGAAAGATATGATTCAATACGGTAAGTCTTGGCAACAACTCAAAGTTACGCAGTTGTGTGTTACTTTTTTGTTCTTGGCTCATTTCGGTTCTTTGTTGTATTTTGTGCAGGAATGCCACCGCTCGGTCAAGAGCTCGGTCGCGGTCACTTTGGCATCGTGTACTCCTGCAAATCGTGGGCGGGTCAGAGCAATTTGGCAGTCAAAAGCGTGGCCTTGCCCACTGACAAGCATTGGTACAGTCTGGCTATGGAGTTCTATTATCATAAGTAAGTGGAAAAAATGTCTTGTCTTTTTGTAAGGGATTCTGATAAACGGGATATGGTTGGGTCCGAAACCTACACCACGAATTAAAAGAAAGATTAACGACCAAGGATCTACAACTCTATAAAAGCTTTATTATCAATAAAAATTTTAAGCTAAAATAAAGCTAGATTAATATGATCTTAATTAAATAAATAAATCTACAACACCTACTTAATTAAAAAAATAGTTGATAAATAATCTGAATGAAACTTTATTTTTTCATACAACTTTTACAGTTTACAAATGGTCAGAAACTTAATTCATCTTATGAAGATTTTTCCGTAAAGAGTTAATCATCTTGCTTTTATGAACTTCGGTTATGAACTTTGGCTTTTATGAAATCGGTGTATAGACCCCGACAATGGCCTTAAAGCCTGCTTAAATCTTTAACAATGTTTTGGCGCTTTTTGTCCGATTTTTTGGACCTCGCTCCATTAAACCCCAACTAACCAACCTTAAAGAGTTAATAGTGTTGATGGAAAGGTTAGATAACTAAAGTTTCTTTCATTCTCAATCAAAGGTGTTTATATACCACTGTTCTCGATGCTTGGAAAGGTAAAAAGGTTCTCTTTGAGAAAAAAGTTTATCAACATCTTGGAAGTTAATTTTACATCTATACTCTCCAAACATCCAAAACTAATAAAAGTGTCACGATAGATGTGGTTAGTGGCAAAGTCTGTTAACAAAACCGCCGAAACTTATTTGAAATGTGAACCTGAAAGTTTGCGTTTTCCAATTAACCGTATTCACATCTCCCCTCACATTTTGGTTATCGCAAGGGCAGGTAGTTTTAAACAAGTCCCCCTCCTTCGATTGAAAACTAAAGCTCCCTCCCTCTTTTTCTTGAATTTATAGGGTGTCTCAAAGTCTCCACTGATCCCGCGCGGGCCCGGATATCTATCAGAAACTAGTATTCAAAACGCCCTACGTGAGTAAGCATTTCACTCTACTAGTGTCCCTATCCCTTGTAAAAAAGACAATGTGTGTGTTACTTCTCTCAAACAAAAACTTCCACGGATCGATAAAAAATATTTTCAGTGATCGACTTTGGGACACTCGTTTTGTACTCTTTTGGGGTGTTTTGGAGTAAATGTTGGTGTTCTCTTGCAGAAATACGCCTGAGCACCCGAGGATAGTAAGACTGTGCGGCACTGTGATCGACTACAAGCATGATCGACGTCCAACTGTGTTGCTGATCATGGAGAGGCTGAGTAGGGATCTGTATTCGGCTCTTTGGAACGGAATTCCGTGGATGCAGCGACTCCAGGTACGCTCAGACATTACAGTAGAAGCAATATTAAAGTTAAACAAGTTCATTGGTTGAATTGTTCACAAAATCTAGCATACTTGTATTGGGATTTTTTGTAATGGATAAAATATTACCTTGGAACACTTCATCGCTTAAAGAATTGATAGACAGTATACATTTACTCCAGATGATAAAATTAACTAAGGCACATAATTAAAAAATGGCATATTTAAAGATTTTCAACTTAAAAATAGTAGACTTCTCCTTTCTCTAGAAGAAATTTCAGTTTTATGGGAAGTTCAAATTATCAAAATAAGTGCACTTTCATGGACAAAAATTCTCACAAAAATACTCGTTTATATTCTTAGAATATTTTTAATTAACTATTTCAATTCATGCGGATTATGTTATCTAGAAACATGAATGCTTTTTCTCCCATATTCTTTGGTTAAATGCCAGTGTTGATTTTAGGTTGCTATTGATGTTATTCAAGGCATCAGATACCTACATAGTCAAGGTCTTGTGCATCGAGATATCAAACTACATAATGTCTTGGTAAGTAAAGAAACACTTAAGAAACTAGGTTTTCAGAAATATCTTATTGATCACGATTTTTTATTTGAATTTTAAAGATGTAAACGGCGAAGCTTAGCTTAACCTAAAAGTTTATCCAAAAACTTCTTTGTAGTAAATTTGTCAGACATGTACAAGTGTCTTAAATTGGTTTTGCTTATTAAGATTTTTGAAGAAAGCTAAATTTTAGTCGCATGAAATTAAAATATTGGAGAATATGACAGTTATTTTCTACTTAAGAAACCTAAACTCAAATTAGCTCCCAGTTTTAGTATTAGTGTATTAACCTTTTGAATAATAGGTATGGGAGGCAAAGATATGGGGATGTAAAGTGTTTATATTAACAACCGATCTTTGAAGTACAAAGCCACATTATTCAACCCTGTTCTAAATCCCAATATTTATTCGGTTATAGTTGGATAAGGAAAACAGGGCGAAGCTGTCAGATCTTGGATTTTGCAAAGTTGAAGTGATGATGTCTGGAAGTGTGGTTGGAACCCCAATACACATGGCCCCCGAGCTCCTGACAGGACATTACGACAATAGTGTTGACATCTATGCATTTGGTGTACTCTTCTGGTATCTGTGCTCTGGTCAACCTAGACTACCATACGTCTATGAGCAGTGCTCTCACAAGGAAGACTTGTTTGCATTAATCAAAAGAGGTAAGTGGGAACTCTTTTCTTGTGTCTCTTTAAATTGATTTACGCGTCAACGAAGACTACACTTTCGAAACTGTAGAAAAATGACGAGATAAAGAGTAGATGGTTTTTTGTATAGTGGGAATGTAAGAAAGATAGCAAGAAAAATCGTACGATTGAATTTGGCATTGAATATAAGGTTATATTAATCAATATGCTACTGTTATGTCTTGTAGTAAAGATAAATATTTATAATAATGGATAAATAATCAATAAATTTATTGAGATCCTAAGGTTAGACTTGAGTAAGTATTGTATCAATATGATATCGTTTGGTTTGGTAGCTTTTAACAACCCTCTCAGTCCTAATTAGTGATGGGCGAAATCGATAATTTTAGGTATCGAATACTTTGGTATCGAATACTTATAGGTATCGAGTACTTTTAGGTATCGAGTACTTTTTTTCAATGTCGGGAAATGAACCTGAAGGGACTATTTTTTTAGGGCCTATCCATAATCAGACTAATATTCAAAAAACTGAAAGCGATCCATCAAAAAGCCCCGTAGCTACGGGCCTGGAGGTGGATAGAGGCGAAGGATTTGGCGGGGGAAAAACCTAGCCGCGTCAAATTTCTCTCGCGGATGATAACGACTTGGGTTTGAGCGTTGCAAAATGAAAACGGAAACAGGCTGCGTTTGATCTACAGTAGGTATTATAAAGATTACTTCATTGAAAAATTTTAAACGAAATATGTCAATAAAGTATCGATACTTTTGTGGGTATCGAATACACTCGATACCTATAGGTATCGAGTACTTAAGTATTTGGTATCGATACCTGCCCATCACTAGTCCTAATCACTCCGAATTTCCTATTGTATTCAACGGTACTCTCGGGCTCCTTAGGATGGAAAAGGTTAAATGACCAACAGCCATGATGGTAAGTTTTGAAGATGTATGTAGTAAAAAATGTTATGGAAATTTTATATTTCGTGACTAGAAGTTAAGGGTATTAAATAAGATTGATAAAATTAAGATTGAGAAGAGAACTTTTATAGTCTGGAACCTTGCGTTTTGGTAATTAGTACATTTGTGATCTCCATTACCGGATACATGTATCTAATAATGGAGATAACAGGAATTGGAGATACTAATATCAACAGTGTTACAATACAGGTGTTGATGAGGATGGGAAATGATATGAATTTCGGGGTATGAAGAAATTAGTGCATATTTCATTAGGAGTGTTGAAGATGTTGCATTGTACGTTGGGGGTATTAAAGATACTGGGAGCTTATGCCCTATACCGTTAAGACTGGAAAGTAACAAGAAAGCGCAAGGCATTATTTAGGATATTTTGGTAGGGTAGGTTTTAAGTTATATAGTGAAGAAACAGTAAGGTATAGCTGACACTTGTGCTGGATTTTAATAAGCGTTTCGTTCTAGGCATGAGACCCGAACGTCTTCCCTACTTCGACGAGGAGTGCTGGGATCTGATGAGCGAATGCTGGAAAGGGGACCCCTCAAAGCGTCCCCTCCCGGGAGAGGTTGAACGTAGACTCGAGGACATCCAAACTAAGTTCTCAGCTCAAAAAAGATTCGTCAAGTCCGAACTCAGCTGCAACGAGCTCTCGATGTCCCACGGATCCGACTGCTGGTCTACGTACGACACATCTTCCAGATCCTACACTGTCGTCAGCGAGTCTTTTGCTGGTTGACGGAAGTGGGGACATCTTCTTCAGCATCCCAGTACTCTACCTCAATCGAATAAAGAGGAGTCGTATATTTAGATCTGATTCTCACTGATGAGCGAATTGCGGTGAGGCAGGACTGATGTTTTCGAGCACAGTTCTTGTTTTTTTAAAGAAGACGATGGACAAGTGTGGTTTACATGCGCCGCTCCGAGCAGGAAAGAAGTCTTGTGAATCATCGTCCAGTATTATTTAGCTCTTTTTATTGACAGTCGCATATTATCCTTGTGTTCATTTAACTTAATGCACGACGTGGTTGAATAAGATGGTAGCGGTCGGTACTAGCAAGGCTCTTGCAGTATATTTACCATCGGCATTTTATGGAAGTTCGAGATGGTCTTGGAAACAGAGGGCCCTTGTGAAGGGCTACGATGTTCAAATCTGCATTTTTGTCCATATTAGTATTGTAGAAAACTCGACATTTTCGACTTTTGTGTGTGCTTGTGTTCCTTTACGTGTGGCATTGTGTTTTAATAATTATAAGATGAGTTTTGGGTTTTATGTGAAAAGGTTATCTGCTTGGCAAAAGGGAACTTTCCAAGTATAGTAAACATATTTTTAAAAATTTAGGGTGAAGTACATCAAGGTGACTTGCTTAAATATATTTCAATAAGCATACCCATTTTAAATTTAATTTTAATATGTTATGAGCTAAACGCTGTTTTTTTTTCAGCAAATATTCACTTACCATACCTTAAATTAGTTTTGTCTACATCCTTTTTACATATATAAATCACTATTTTATATTACAACCTGGCGTTATACATGTTTTAAGAAACGTAACAGGAGACTTTGTGTTGATTTAACAGTTCCGCGTTTTAACTTTGGAAATGACCATTCAAGTTTGATACCTTGTATTTTAAGAGCGGATGTATGTATGTGAAATGAGTTTTGCATTGCATTTTCATGTTTTCTAAAAGCTTTAAGTACTCATTTGTTAGGAAATCGGATCCTATTTTTGTATGTGTAAAAGAAAAACTGCTGGGCAGTTCATATATTTTAAATAAAATATTTCCTGAAGTATATTTTTATTTCTTGTCATCTATGCATAAAGTTGTATAGTATCTCGTTAATCATTAGGTAATCTTTCAAACAGGGCATAGAGATGAAGATGAATTTAAGACAACATTCTTAAATTTCTGTAAAAAAATTGTTAGTTTAAAAAATAATTATAACAAATCAGAAGGTGTAAATAAAAACTAAACGTTCATGCTATAGGGAGTTTGGTGTACGTACAGCTCGACTAGATCCAAGGGATCTGGACAGTCCCCCTTGCACCCAAAATGTTCCTCAAAATGAGTTAAAACTCTAGACTTTTAAGAGTCGAACATCAAAATTTCTTCTGGGGAAGAACCCCCATACCCCAGTGGTACCACAAGGGGATCTTGCATGATACTTTTTAAAACATCACCAACATTTTGATATTTGGTGTCAAAAGGTAAAGGTAATGAATGTTCTGAAATAGTGTCCCCCCCTTGGAGCCGTGCTGGATCCGCGCTTGCTAGACACCCATAAAATAAGTTAAAAATTAATATTTTTTTGCATTACCTTTTAGTAAACTCACTTTAGCTCGTATGTAAAAAAAATTGGCAAAAATTTTTTATTAACATTTTTATAGTCCAATTGATCATTTAAAATTAAAGGAACTTGTGATTAATGCTGGTAAATGAATTTATTTCTTGAAAAAAATTATGTATCACATGGAATTTTGAAATCATTAATGAAAGTTTAAATATTGTCACTGATACTCCTTACCCAAATTAATATCTTGCTTAATTCAAAACTATTAAAATTTACGATTGACGCTTTAGTTGGGCTAACATTTGGTGGCAGTAACTTAAGGGAACAGTCTTTGTGAATTTTTTTTAAATCTTCTTCATTATACCGGAATGTGGTAGAAGTGCTGCATATCCTTTAAATATGGTACTTAAATATTGGTATCTAGTACTACTTATACAAGGTTTTTCAAAAGTAATTTTCACGGTTTTTATTTGGAAACTAGCGCTGACGCGCTAGACCCGGGCTTCGCCCGGGTTTCAGTTTTTTTATAAATATTATCTGGTGTGTTACAGATGGGCTTTGCCAGTCCAAATGTGGAAATAGATAAATAAAGGAGCCACTTTTATGTTTATGGTACAACAATGGATTTTAAACTGCAACAATGGAGAATTTCCCTACAACAATTAATGTTACATCTTCTCTTGTTATATTTACAACAATGTGGTTTTGCCCTGAAGTTAGGCATGAAATATGGGTTTTTAAGCATAAAATTGACCAAAAAAATTGTTGGAAAGCTTCGATTTTAAATTATTTTTATTCAGAAACCTTCCCTGGAGCGAGTAAATCAACGTGGTATAGTTTAATAGTTAATGTAGGTTTGAAAAGTTAAAAACTATAAAGGACATACAGACATACATACATACAAACATTGATTTTTATATATATAGACAACGTTTTCAAAGGTCGTGGAAATACGAACTACTCCTAGTATAACTTACCATGGATTATCTATTGAGATGACTTACAACGCCCCTAGCGGCGAAATAAGAGTTAAAAAATTAAAAAACAGAAGGGTATTGCGAAAACTTCAATACAAATATTGTTTCCAATACTACGAAATTGTATTAGGTTACCATCTGTGTATTAAGTTGTATAATATTTCAGTAATCATTAGGTGATTTTTCATACAAGGCAGGGAGATGAAAATGAATATAAGACAGAACTAACCAAAGCTCCTTTACACTGTAACAAATTGTACAAATTTCTTGAATTACTGTAAAAAATCGTTAGATTAAAAAGTAATTATACAAAACAGCTAGTATAATCTACAAACTTGAAAATTTACGATTTGCAATTTTTTCTTTTTTATTCAAATTATGCGTTTCATCAGTGAAGAGTAATTCTTTTGACAGTTATAATCCATTCGAAAAAAAATTTATTAAAATATCCGGAGTTTTCGTGGAGATATTAGCATGTGAAAATGGCACTTTTTCCGGCCTCAAAAAAGAAAAAGTTTGCAAATTAAGGTAAATGTGGGTATAGTGGACACTTTAAGGAAAATTTTTGCTTAATAAATACCAACCTATTTGCTTGGAAACAGTTATCATCCTATTTTTAGGTTAATTGGATCTTCTTTCGATTTTACCATTCTAAATTTTAATTAGATTGGGTAAAGTATTTTTAATTAATTTTTAAAAAGTACTCCATATTGTATCTATAGTGGCCACATAGATGTAGCTGTTGTTTCAATGGTGGACACCTCTTGCATCTATCCTGGACAACTCTCTTTTTCTGCTTATATGAGGAGCAAACAGTCAAACCGTGTTTTCTCCAAAAAAATAAAATGAGTTACTGCTATTTTCATGATCTCCACATTAAACTGCACAAAATAATGCTATTATCTTCAACTAAAACAAGTTTTAACCTATTCTAAAGCTACTTAGAAAATTGATGTTTCAATCAAAAAGTGTTTCCTCTAGAGCCTGTTTTCAGTCAAACTGATTCCTCCAGTCACATCCAATCATAGCTGTTCTTACTCGTCACGTGACCCACTCCTTGGTCAGCGTAAAGTTGGTGATGTAAAAATATTGTTGGGGACTTTTTGATACGAATATAATTTCTAAAAAAAATATTTCTCTTATTCAATTACAAAATGATATAAAATAACATTTTAGTAAAATATACATTACCTTATTCTCATTCAAAAAGTGTTTTGTCCATGTTGGAAACATTCAAACCATGATTCCTCCTATGTGTTCGATCAAAACGTGATTTCTCCAAATTTCAAATGCATTTTTTAATAATTAATTTTAAGTTTTTAGGTAAACTATGACTACAAATCTTCTCAGTTACTCGTTATAGAACTAAACAAACGATAAATAGGACAAACGATAAATAGGTTTTTAAATTAGTTATTTTTTAAGTTATTAGTTTTTTGTGTTTCCTGAAAATCTGTATTTGAAGGAGAAAGCATGGTTTGATTGTTTGCTCCTCATATGAGGGGTTTATTTATGCATGAAATTAAGGATTTTTTTGGTATAGTCGTTTAGTTCTTATTAAATCTTCCTATCCTTCTATTCCTTCCTTCCTTTCCCAACGAAAAGTATTATTTTAGATCCAATCAAATTAACTTTATTTAAAAAAAGACTTGATAGTTTTCAGCCCAAAGCCTACGCTGCAGCTGATTTGAGAGGAATTTAGCATGTAATTCAATGTTTTAGAAACCTTGGTTCCCGAAGCCAGAATGAAACAAAATTAATACAACACTAATTTTAAAGCACGTTCAACAGTTAATGAAGAAAAACTGATTCAAATTAAATGCTATTTAAGTTTCTATTAGACGCCATTACGGTGGTCACTATTGGAAAATCTAAGATTATGTGTTGGTAAAGTGGCCACCCCCATAAATCCTCGCTAAGTCAACATTTTCAAATAATATTTTTCAGTATTATTTCATACTAGCGCTGACGCGCTAGACCCGGGCTTCGCCCGGGTTTCCATTTTTTAATAAATATCATCAGGTGCGTTACAGATGGGCTTCGCCAGTCCATTTTTAAAGAAAATTATTCTGGTGTGTTACAGAGGGGCTTCGCCAGTCCATTAAAAAAACTATTCTGGTGTGTCACAGATGGGCTTCGCCAGTCCAAATGGGGAAATAGTAAATTAAAGGAGCTACTTTTATGTTTATGCTACAACAATGGATTTTAAACTGCAACAATGGAGAATATGCCTACAACAATTAATATTACATCTTCCCTTGTTATATTTACAACAATGAAGTTTTGCCCTGAAGTTGGGCATGAAATATGGGTTTTTAAGCATAAAATTGACCAAAAAGGTTGATGGAACGCTTCGATTTTAAATTATTTTTATTCAGAAACCTTCCCTGGAGCGAGTAGATCAACGTGGTATAGTTTAAATGTTAATGTAGGTTCGAAAAGTTTAAAACTATAAAGGACATACAGACATACATACATACATACAAACATTGATTTTTATATATATATACTAGCGCTGACGCGCTAGACCCGGGCTTCGCCCGGGTTTCAGTTTTTTTATAAATATTATCTGGTGTGTTACAGATGGGCTTCACCAGTCCATTTAAAAAAAATCTTCTTGTGTGTTACAGATGGGCTTTGCCAGTCCAAATGTGGAAATAGATAAATAAAAGAGCCACTTTTATGTTTATGGTACAACAATGGATTTTAAACTGCAACAATGGAGAATTTCCCTACAACAATTAATGTTACATCTTCTCTTGTTATATTTACAACAATGTGGTTTTGCCCTGAAGTTAGGCATGAAATATGGGTTTTTAAGCATAAAATTGACCAAAAAAATTGTTGGAAAGCTTCGATTTTAAATTATTTTTATTCAGAAACCTTCCCTGGAGCGAGTAAATCAACGTGGTATAGTTTAATAGTTAATGTAGGTTTGAAAAGTTAAAAACTATAAAGGACATACAGACATACATACATACAAACATTGATTTTTATATATATAGATATAATCTTCTTTATCTTGATATATAAATTTAAAAGTAAAAAAAGCGGTAATAAATACAAAAAAATCAGTTCCGACATACCCGTTTCCTAACGCGATTCAATAAGCAAAATCACATTTCAGTCACACGACCGATGTTATTTTCAAATATTTAAATATCCTTCCAATGCTGATATGTGGTATCGGTGGTAATTCAACAGCTTACCTAATTGTACACTCTACTATGCCTATGAATTTTGACGCTGTTTGATGCTTCTAACTTGTTCTATTTAAAATTAATCAGCTATGTGATGGCCGCTAATGGTACAGTGTCCACTAGGGTGGAGCGAAACTAGCCAAAAAAGACCAACTTTGGAAATTGAAAACGCCTGAGGTGGGAATAGGTGCCATTTACGATAAAACTTAAAAATTCAAAATTTGAGTTCGATCAATTCATATCTTCAGGTTCCACATTCACGTAAAAGTTTCGAAGCTTCATTAAATTTTACGTAAAAATGGTTATAAATGATTCCCACACAATTTTAGCTCCATTTTCAAACCATAGCTGGGTGAGATTATATTTTTAGGATGTCAAACAACATTTTAAGACCTTCCATAGACCTGAAATGGCGGGAATTTCCTATTTTGCATGCCCGAAATAAGGGCATATGCCATTAAAATAGGCTAGCGGCCGAAAAACAAATTTTTGAATATCGTTACCAAATAGAGCTCAAAAGTTGCGTTTTACACTCCTTATTCATGGAAAAATAATAAAGAATTCGTAAAAAATAATTTAGGTGCGTTTTGGCCCTAGAATGTGAAAAAATGGATCTTATTTGCATAGCGTATAATGGGAAAAGTCTTAATCAATTAAATTCAAGTTTTAAATGTAATAGAAACTTATAGTTGCCTTAATTTGGTGTCTTCATAGTCAATAATACTTTTGAGTTCTTTATTAAAATTTTTAATATCAAGTTAACTGTTACAAATCGACGATCTAGTGAACTATAAACATTTAAAGAATAGTGTTTGGCAACTGTAACTTAAATGATGTGAAATTGTGAAATGTTTATTATTAGTTTTTTAAATTTTAGGAAGTTAGTTTAGTATGAAATTTGTTTATAGTTTTAAATTTTTAGGAAATTAGTTTAGTTTGAAAATTATGGTTTTGAATTTTGGTAGGTGAAGTTAGTTTTGAAATTTATGGAATTTATTTGTTTTGGCTTAGCTTAGTTTGAAATTATTTGTCTTTCTGAATTTTTTGGCAAGTTAACTCTAAATTAATAAAGAATGAATATCAAGTTTACATCTCTGTTTGGTCTATCATCTTTCCACTCCGGGTGAGAAGTAGAGTCAGGGAAAAAGACCTTACTCTACTGCTCTTCGACTAGCGCTATTTGGAACATTGTGGCATCCCTGCCGGGATGTGAGAAGGATGACTTCGGAAGCCACCTTAAGAAAACAGAGGGGTAGAGTCAGAAGTTCAATGGAGAGGTTAGTAGAGTCATTGGAAGTAAAATTAAAAGAACCGCTATTAGACATGGATGCGTTGGAGGAGGATCTGGAAGTCTTAGTAAACCAATCAAGAGATTTAGAGCAATTGGAAAGAAATTTAATGCCATTTTACAATAAGAACAATGCAGACAAGGAGATAGATGAATCTGAAGAATTCAAAGAAAGAGTTATACGATGCCAATTTAGAGTGAAGAAAACCCTAAGAGTGAAAGATACATCCTCCCAGAATTTTTTATCACCTCGTGGTCCGGCAATGGGAGAAAGCAGCCCAGCAAATATCAAACTACCGAAATTATCAATTTGTAAATTCGGAGGAGATTTAGGGCAATGGTTAGGATTTTGGAATTCTTTTGAGTCAGCTGTACATCAGAATACCAGCTTAGATGCGGTGGATAAATTCAATTATCTTAAAGCTCATCTAACGGGAACGGCATTGCACTCCGTAGAGGGTTTTGCATTAACAAAGGACAATTATGAGTCAGCTATTCAGATCCTAAAAGATAGGTTTGGAAATAAGGAAATATTAACTCATCTACATGTAAACAACATCCTTTACATTAAACCTCTAAGGAATTCCAGTGATGTTGTTGACTTCCGGAATTTCTACGATAAAATTTTAATTGAATTAAGAAGTCTAGAGAATTTGGGTCAATCCCTGGAAGATCTTTCAAGTGTGCTTTGCACCACAATTTTGAAAGCCCTGCCCAAAGACATAATCGTGGAGATCGGCAAAGCCTCAAACGACGAAGCATATTCGAACGTCAACACCCTAATTAGGTACTTATCTCAGTCCCTCGGGTCTCGGGAGCGAGCGGAGCTAGTGAAACAAAACTCCATACCCTTCTTACCGTCAACTCAAAGGCGGGAGGAAGGTAGAGAAGAACGGGAGTACCGAGTGCAGGAACCAAAATATCGGGAAAAGAGTACGTTTGCTGCTACGGAGTTGATCTCGATAGAGATCAAGGAAAAGAGAAAACAAAGGTGCATGTTTTGCGATGCTACTTCCCATCCTAGTGAGTGGTGTGGCTTCGCCAAGAAACTATCTAACGAAGAAAGGATACACATATTGCGAAGGAAACGGGCCTGTTTTAGGTGTTTGGAGAAGGCAGGGCATTTGAGTAGGGCTTGCAACAAGCCGAAAATAGTTTGCTCTGTGTGCGGGTTTAGGCATTATGCAATTATGTGTACCCGAGATGTAACAACTAAACCTAAGACAACCGTAATAGAATCCGAGTGTAAGGATAAAGCACTTTCAAATCAGATTATACCCTCAGAAGTTTTCTTACAGACATTAATCGTTCGCGTGAAGGGGAATGAGTCTCAAGGATATTTGAGAGTACTGGTTGATACTGGATGTCAAAATACCTATATAACCAAGTATGCTGCTAAAATGCTTAAACTAAAGAAATTGAATACTGAAAGAATCAAGCATGGCCTATTTGGGGGCGTCGAAGTATTGGAGACGCACAACCGGTATGGAATAGAGCTAGGCGATTTGGAGGGAAATCACCAGATTTATATTGAAGCTTTAGATCAAAGAAGGATTTGTTCTTTCGTTCCGAGGATGAAAGATAATAAATTAATGGAATTTCTGGAAAGTAAAGATATAACCGTCAGTGACATACCTCAGAATGGAAATCGATGCATTTATGAAGAGAAAACGGAAGAAATACATCTGTTGCTGGGGGCTGATACTATCTCCAGATTGTATACTGGAAGAGTAGAGAGTTTTACAGAGATTGGATTACTAGCCTTCGAAACCAAGTTGGGTTGGACATTGATGGGTAAACCATACGAGAATGGATGTTTGGAACCTTCGACCGTATCCACTCTGTCTCTATCCTTATTTGTTGCCGACGCTGCTTCCAAATATACCGAGGTTTCTGGCTCTGAGGAAAAGATGGATTTAGGTTCTGGTTCAGAAGATGAAGCTCTCAAGAAGAAGGATCAAAAAGCTGAAAAGAAAGTCCTTGCAACTTCAGTGAGAGGTGGTTGTCGTCCGAAGAAACTGACCAAGTACACTAAAGACTCTGGCTCTGAAGTGGAAGAAGACCAGTCCTTTGAGGAAGAAGATCACGAGCCTGAAGAAAAGGCAAGTCCCAGGAAGAAGGTCGCTAAGAATGGTGCGATACAAGAAAAGGGCAGGAGTGGAAGGAAATCTAGGGCAACTTCTAAGAAGGCTAAGAATTCTGAGTATGAAGATAATAAGGATTTCTCTCCAATCACTCCCATGATGTTTTTACAAGAACTGCCTCAGTCTGGAGTTCCTGATCTGGAGGATGAAGTCGACTCTAAAGTATTGAATAGAAGGATTAGATATCGGAATAGAATTACACAAAACTTGAGGAAAAGATTTCGAAATGAATATCTGGGACAACTACAAGCAGTCGGAGAAAAGAAGTTTCGTCAAGAATTTGATGTCGGCGATCTTGTTCTCCTGGAAGAGGCGAATAAGGGCCGTATTCATTGGCCTTTAGCTAGAATTGATGAAGTTTTACCTGGAAAGGATAACGTGACACGCTTGGTCAAAATACGCACGGCGAATGGGTCCTTTCTTCGGCCAGTCACCCGGGTGTATCACCTGGAAATATTAAAGCACAACACCGACGGGCCGGGAGTTCCCCATCAGCAGCCGGCCGCCTCTGGGGACAGTACGGGAGTCTAAGATAGAAGTCACTGAAGTCCAATATGATGAAGGTCCTCGTCGATTAGCTCTAGATTGAGCTCCATCCGTAGATGAAACCTCAATGGCGGGAGTATGTTACAAATCGACGATCTAGTGAACTATAAACATTTAAAGAATAGTGTTTGGCAACTGTAACTTAAATGATGTGAAATTGTGAAATGTTTATTATTAGTTTTTTAAATTTTAGGAAGTTAGTTTAGTATGAAATTTGTTTATAGTTTTAAATTTTTAGGAAATTAGTTTAGTTTGAAAATTATGGTTTTGAATTTTGGTAGGTGAAGTTAGTTTTGAAATTTATGGAATTTATTTGTTTTGGCTTAGCTTAGTTTGAAATTATTTGTCTTTCTGAATTTTTTGGCAAGTTAACTCTAAATTAATAAAGAATGAATATCAAGTTTACATCTCTGTTTGGTCTATCATCTTTCCACTCCGGGTGAGAAGTAGAGTCAGGGAAAAAGACCTTACTCTACTGCTCTTCGACTAGCGCTATTTGGAACATAACATCTTTAAATTGCAAATTTGGATGAAAAAGCTTTAAAACCCTTAAATTTATAAAATTTAAGATCAAATATTTTATTTAGTCTGTAATACACATTCTTGTTTACATAAAATGCTTTTAAAACACTAAGGTTGACATTTTTACTGAAAACAGACAAAAAAAACGTTATATTGCACTATAGGCATTTAATTCCAAACTTTATCCTGAACTACCACACTTTATATGAGTCGTCTAGTTTCAAAACCAGGTAGATCCATTTTGACACAGCTTTGATAAAAGGGTTGACCATTTGGTGACCGCGAATCGGTCGCCAAATGGAAGACTAGTTGGCGCGATATCACGGTCGGTCGCCGTTCCGGCCGCCATGTTTTACCACGACTCAAATGAAGATTAAACCAAGAAAAAGGATGTTATAACAAGTTATTATGATTTCAGTATATTCCTCTGGCTCTGGTGCACGCTCTGCATGCGGGAAATACATATTTCGATCCCCGGTAATTATCTAACTTAAAAATCAGAACAAAATTATACTTCGTACTTCGTAACTCACTTAAATGTTATCATTTGAGTCGTGGTAAAACATGGCGGCCAGAACGGGTGACCGGCCGTGATATAGCGCCAACTTGTCTTCCATTTGGCGACCGCGTCGACTCTTACTGAAGCTGTGCCAAAATGGATCTACCTGGTTTTGAAACTAGACGATTCATATAATAAGTCTTCAAAATTAAAGGGATGAACTGTCAAATTAAAGGTTATGATTAGTGTAAGATATAATGAAGGAAAATTTAGGGTATATTATAAGTAATTTTAATGCTCTTATCTGAAAAAGAAAATATAAAAGAGTATAAAAATGAATTTTTCTCCCATTTGGCGATTCTAAGCTGAATTCTAATTGAATGCCATAACTGCTTAGCTCAAATCACAGTGCAATACCCTTGTGAATACTTTTTTTGCTATTATGACACCAAATTAAGGCAACTATAAATTTCTATTACATTTAAAACTTGAATTTGATTGATTAAGACATTTCCCATTGCACGCTATGCAAAAGATCCATTTTTTCACATTCTAGGGCTAAAACACACCTAAATTATTTTTTACGAATTTTTTTGTTATTTTTCCATGAATAAGTAGGGTAAAACGCAACTTTTGAGCTCTATTTGACATCGATATACAAAAGTTTGTTTTTCGGCCGCTAGCCTATTTTAATGGCATACGTCCATATTTCGGGCTTGAAAAATAGTAAATTCCCGCCGTTTCAGTTCAATGGAAGGTCTTAAAATGTTGTTTGACATCCTAAGAATATAAACTCGCCCAGCTATGGTTTGAAAAGGGAGCTAAAATTGGGTGGGAATCATTTATAACCATTTTTACGTAAAATTTGCTGAAACTTCGAACCTGAAGATATTAATTGATCGAACTCAAGTTTTGAATTTTTAAATTTTATCGTAAATGGCACCTATTCCCACCTCAGGTGTTTTAAATTTTTAAAAAAAGGTTTTCCGCTCCACCCTAGTGTCCACTATACCCACATTTACCTTAGCAAGTTTTTTATTTTTTTATTAAATTCTGTCTTCATCTCACAACCCCCCCACAAAACTACATTATAACTATAAAAACCTGCCAATTTTGAAAACTTTTCTTTTTTTATTCAAATTAATGTGCTTTAATATTGAAAATTAATTACTTTAACATTTATATCAAGTATGTGTATGAAGTTTATTTTTACAACATAAAGATGGTCAAAGCTTAAATAATTTTTAGTGAGGAAGAATGGGGATTTTCGGTATCGTGGGTGGGTTTAAAGCGGGTCGCGCCTCGAATGGCTGTTCTTGAATGTGATACCTTGATAGCTTAGTATTTCTTGGGGTAGAATGGCCTAATATAGCCCTACCTTGTCCGTTTGGAGGGCCGTGTGGTGGTATGAGGCAAAGAGGCAGCTGCCTCAGGCGGCTTTTTTCTAAGGGCGGCAAAATCCGCCTGAAGTTTTGATTTTTTTTCCTTTTTTTACTCTATTGAAAACAAAAACTCAAACCTCAAAGTGAAAATTTTGTTAAAAAAATTTTGACCTCTTTAAATGACTGGTTTTTGAATCGTCTAACACACAGGGGTTCCCAAACTTTTTATGTCTCGGAGCCCTTTTCAAGATACAAATTTTTCGAGGAGCCCTTTTCCGAAGATTAATATTTCAAGGTATAAAAAGCAAATTACATAAAAAGCATAAATGCAGTAGCGTATATAGAAGTTTATTTCAATAGGGTTCCAAAATTATTCCACAGCCCCTCCCATGCATATTTAACAGGTTTAATGTAGCTTTATAAAACATTTTTAGGTATAATTTGCATCAAAGAGAATTAATTTAATGTAAGAAAAATTGTGATTAATGAAGTTCCAATTATGATTAGGGGAGTCTGGGGGAATTTTGTGAAATATGATCCTTAAAAACAGTTTTTATATACTTGTTTAAGTTATATCATAGTTCAAATTTAGGACATTCATTTTTAGGTAGGATTTTTATTTTAACGAACGTATAAAAAATAACAGTAATAAAGTTTTAAGTACAATAGGGGGGTCTGGGGGTTCTCCCCCAGAAGGATTTCGAAAATTTGACTCGAAATAACATGGTTTTAACTTGCTTTGGTAAACCAAAAAAGACCTGATAAAAAAGACAAAAACCAGAAAAAACCTATAATCAAAAGGCTTTATTCATTGGAAGCTCCCCACCAAATCGACTTTTAATTTAAGGGTTATTTAGAGCTCCAAAAAATTCGGGTAGGAAGGAGCAAAAGTAAGTTCTTAACAAGAAACACCTTGCAGAAAGTTATTTATATAACATTTCAGAGCAACGCAAGTAAGAAATTATAAAAAAATGTATTTATTTCAAATTTCTTCGCGGAGCCCCTGGAAAAGCTTGGCGGAGTCGTAAGGGCTCCGCGGAGCACAGTTTGAGAACCGCTGGTCTAACAAACAATTTCCATTTTTGAAACTAATAAATGGTAATTTAATTATATTACCAAAAATTGGTTAGTTTTCCACAAGCTACAACGCGTTCACTTTATGCAATTACCCCATAATTAGATAAGTAATGGGGGAGTTATTACGTATTTATAATTATTATTTAATTACTAATTAATTATATATCATAATTACTAATTGATTATGTATGGTTAATGTTAATTAATTTTTATATTAATAAATCTTAATTAATTCGAAGAATTAATTACTTAAAGAAAAATACATAAGGGGCGACATTTCTAGGACTTGCTTCATACCGGACAAATCTACCGCACGGCCCTGTCCGTTTGTCCCATAAAAATTCAACCAACCATCCAACCAACTTGAATGTGATACACAGTAATATGCATATATTTTTTATTTCAGAATTTAAAAATTGCTTCATTTAAATTTTAGTTATTAATTTTATGATGTTGATAGCTTTTAGTTTTCCATTTGAGGAACAATTTCTAGAAATACAGGTTTTTTCTGGAACGTTTTTTTTTTCTTTTAGATATTGAATTGGATTGGATTGGATTTGGTCACACATATATTCTCCGGGTGCTTATATCAAGGATCCGCTTATAAACCTTTCTTTTGGTTTTGGATAAGTTAGGGATTTCAGTTAGGGTTTAGGGATTTTATTAACTGTTTTGTCTGCAAATTCTTTTAAAATAAAAATCCAGTGAAAAGCAGGAATTTTACTAGCAGTTTAAGTTACGGGGCCTTATCAAAATTTTTTTTTCTGCATTAAAGTGGATTCTCTTTGGAGTTGAAAGTTGAAACTGGTCTCATCGAATTTTTCCACCTCTTTGCAATGAAAATTTACTATTAGGAGTATATGTCTAGGGTAAATATTTTTCGGAAATACCTATTTTTACCCTCTATTTGACGCGGCACCCATCAGACCCCTGACATACACTTGAAGGAAGCACGAATTTGGCCACCTTTTAGAACACACTAATATTTAACCTTGAAAAAAAACAATTGAAAATTTACGGTTGTAATTTTTTTTTAGTTAGTAAGTTTTGTGCTATTTTGTTCATTAAAAGAAAAAACATCGAAAAATAGTCTTAAACTTTGATCGTTTGATCCTTATTGTATTTGTATTTTACTGTGATGGTGTCCAACCTACGACCCACGAAGCTGATTCGGGTGGCTTGTTTCTATGTTTGTTCCCTTCTTTAGAGCGGCTAACGCACAAAAAAAGTTGTTTAATAGCAATTGATTTAAAGTTATCTTGTTCTGACTGGCCCGCGAGCTTAATCTAATATGAAGTGCGGCCTATGGTCAGATAATGTTCAGCTCCAGGGCACCACAGCACCACCTTATTTTTGGTGGCGACATCTTCTAACACATCAAGGTTTATAGAGAGAGAAGGTTGGCTCATTCGCTTTTACCACGTGATCTATGACGTAGGAAAGTGGCGCGGCCAGGCGCGGCTCGCTTTTCTACTGCTCAATACCCATGACTTTCAATGGGCAAATCCGATCGATTTAGTTTCTTTTTTTGCTTATTTTTCCGGTTATATTGCTTCTGCTACCTGAGTCAAAATACCCTGTTATAATATACCACACATTTTTCTTCCGTTATAACTGTTTTTTGGCAATTTAAACGTTTTTGGATATTATTAATCTCGCTTTGTACTTAGTTCTCATTGCATTAGTTCTCATACTTATCATCACTCCTCTTGAAATTGTACAGCTTCTAAGTATACAATATAGTGACTTATTCTATTCACTATACTTCTAAGTACAAAAATGTTGTATAATTATTATTTAATTTTATAACATATTGAAGAAATACTAAGAAAAATATTAAAGTAAAATTAAATCAGTTTATTAAAAAAATGAGGCAAAAAACACAAATAATTTTGCACTTTTTTCCCCATGAATGAAACTTTTCAGAGAAATTTGGATTAAACCTTTTTATTTACATTTTTTAATTATCCCTAATTACCAGTACAACTTTTCTGTCCTGCTGACTTAAATAAATTTGATATAATAGTTTTTATCAAGATGTGAAAATACCCTATACATTATCCACATGCCATCCCAATCAATAAAAAAAATTAATAGAACTGAGGAATGTTACATATTCCAATAATCATTCTTAGAAGTTTTAAATAATGTTATGCAACAAATCACTATAGTATTTTTAATTCCTTTATGCATAATAATTAGTAACCCTTTGGTTGGGTGTTATAATAAAGCATTAAAACTTTTGTTTTTATTACTTGGACATGTGTAAGATTTTTCTGGGTCCCTCTAACTTCCAATGCAATCAATATTACATTTTAGAATTGAAGTTCATATTATTTTGCTTTTTTTGGTTTTCCACTCACGGTTTAATTATTAAAACTGGATATACAACTGTTATTTATACTGAACAAAAAAAGAACCTGGTGTAAAAAGTGGAAAAATTTACTTTGAGAAATAATGAAAGAAGCATTTAGTGAATATATTTTTTATTAAAAATTAAAACATCAACAATATTCCTTAATAAAATTTGAAAACTTAACAAAAAAATCTAATATTCAAGAAACATATTAAGACAGAATTTAATAATAGACATGAAATTATATTGCACTATACAGACTATTGATCAATTTACCTTGGAAGAGGCATCAGTACACTGGCATGTACATTTTGCTGAAAATCCTTAACGATTAAAATCTACAGTTCAGCAAAACTATGAAGTTAACCGATTCAAGAAGGCAATATCTTTTAGAACATTAGAATTTAGTTGACGTGAAAATATTACACTTCCCTGACTAGTGATAAATTTACTTACCCAATTGATTGGTTGGTTAATTGACTTTTTATGGCACATGGCCCACTCTAGGGCATTTTGCACCAAACTTAGGGAACGTACCCATACTACGTGACCCATTTTTTACCATTTTTAACCCCCTCCCCCCCTTGGTGACCATCCGTAGTATATGCCAAGACCCCCCCTCCCCCTCTAGTTTTCACGTAGAAATTCATAAATACGGTTTGCCATCATTTTTTGCAAACAGAAAGTTTAAAAAAATTTATTTTGCTTAATTTGTCTAATTTTTAATAAATTTGGCTTAATTAGTCTTAATTTGGCAAATATCAATAATTAATTTGGCTTAATTTTGTCTTATTGACTAGAAGAAAGTGACTACGTGACGAAAACCTAAGCCCCCCCTCCCCCCTGTGACCGAGCGTGGTATTTTGAAGACCCCCCTCCCTCCCCTGAATGGGTCACGTAGTATGGGTACGTTCCCTTACCTGATTGAAGGTAATTTTCAGCTAGTAAAACAAACATAAGTACACAAAAAACATTTATTAGTTCTTATAAAATGCATTTTCTTAGTTTATTTTGTTTGGCTATAAGGGAATATTTTCTTTTTAAATTAAGTGTCTGGTTTGATTACAAAATTTAAGTCTTAGGAATCTTTTTTAATAAAATAATTCTAATAATTCAAGGTGCATCAAATCTAGCTTTCCTCATACTATCACAATCATAACATTTAATAAATAATTTTTAAAATAAAATTCATTTGTAAATTTAAATGAATGGTCAATTGTCATATCTTTCAAACAACACAAATAATTTAATCGAGAGTTACTCCATAGTAAGAATTAATAACAAATGAATATTTAAATAATATAAAAGAAATAATTAAAATTAGCTCTACATACAGCCCAATGGCAATGCTATTTTGTTCAAGTGATTTAGCAACATTCAGCAAGTTTTTTGAAAACAAAAGTAAAAGTTTAAAAAAAATACATAGCTAAGTATTTCAGTTTAAACCAATGATCAAAATTAATAGGGGAATAGATATATTAAAGTTGACCAAGTTAATGTTCATTCAATAAGCAGAATTTATAAATGTTTGACTTCAGGAGTAAACACACTCACACACAATATCACAACAAATCATTGATCAACATTGAATCCAAAAGTTAACAAAATATTCAGAATTGAATTATGTTCAGTTAAAGAACATTTGAAGAAACTTAATCGATATGCTTAAATCAAGCAAAATACAAAAATGTATAATGATAACAACGGATTATGAGAAAAATAACCAGATAAACAACAATCTTACAAAACCTGCACAATGTCGCTATGGAAATGATTTCGCGCGCCTTTCACTGCCACCTATCGACGTCACGGGCATTCTTTGTTTACATCGGATGAGCCAACCTTCTCTCTCCAAGGTTTATAGAGAGAGAAGGTTGGCTCATTCGCTTTAACCACGTGATCTATGACGTAGGAAAGTGGCGCGGCCAGGCGCGGCTCGCTTTTCTACTGCTCAATACCCATGACTTTCAATGGGCAAATCCGATCGATTTAGTTTCTTTTTTTTGCTTATTTTTCCGGTTATATTGCTTCTGCTACCTGAGTCAAAATACCCTGCTATAATATACCACACATTTTTCTTCCGTTATAACTGTTTTTTGGCAATTTAAACGTTTTTGGATATTATTAATCTCGCTTTGTACTTAGTTCTCATTGCATTAGTTCTCATACTTATCATCACTCCTCTTGAAATTGTACAGCTTCTAAGTATACAATATAGTGACTTATTCTAGTCACTATACTTCTAAGTACAAAAATGTTGTATAATTATTATTTAATTTTATAACATATTGAAGAAATACTAAGAAAAATATTAAAGTAAAATTAAATCAGTTTATTAAAAAAATGAGGCAAAAAACACAAATCATTTTGCACTTTTTTCCCCATGAATGAAACTTTTCAGACAAATTTGGATTAAACCTTTTTATTTACATTTTTTAATTATCCCTAATTACCAGTAAAACTTTTCTGTCCTGCTGACTTAAATAAATTTGATGTAATAGTTTTTATCAAGATGTGAAAATACCCTATACATTATCCACATGCCATCCCAATCAATAAAAAAATTAATAGAACTGAGGAATGTTACATATTCCAATAATCATTCTTAAAAGTTTTAAATAATGTTATGCAACAAATCACTATAGTATTTTTTAATTCCTTTATGCATAATAATTAGTAACCCTTTGGTTGGGTGTTATAATAAAGCATTAAAACTTTTGTTTTTATTACTTGGACATGTGTAAGATTTTTCTGGGTCCCTCTAACTTCCAATGCAATCAATATTACATTTTAGAATTGAAGTTCATATTATTTTGCTTTTTTTGGTTTTCCACTCACTGTTTAATTATTAAAACTGGATATACAACTGTTATTTATACTGAACAAAAAAAGAACCTGGTGTAAAAAGTGGAAAAATTTACTTTGAGAACACTGGCGTATATAGAAATTTATTTCGGGAGGGGCCCAAAATTGTTTCCCAGCCCCTCTCATGTATATTTAATTTTTTCAGTATATTCTTAGGCAGAATTTGCAACTTAAAGAACTTAATATTAAAAAGTTATGATGTATTCAGTTGCAATTACAAAAGGGGGGTCTGGGGGTCCTTCCCCAGAAAATTTTTGGAAATTAGACTCTAAAAACCAGGTTTTTAACTAGTTTTGGTACCCCTAGTTAAAATTTTGGATATAAATTTTCAGGTAAAATTTGATGAATTAAATGAAAAGGTAATAATATAGTTTTAAGTACAGAAGGGGGTCTTCCCCCAGAAAAGTTTTGGAGATTAGAACCTAAAAACAGGATTTCAACTTGGTTTTGATACACTTTCCGAATTTCAGACATAAATTTTCAGGTAGGATTTTGAACTTATTGTAAAAAGTTTTGAATAATTAAATTCCAAGCACTCTCAAGGGGGGTTTGGGGGTCCTCCCCCAGAAAAATTTTCAAAATTTGACCCTAAAAACAGGGTTTTAACTTGTTTTGGTACACCAAGTCAGAATTTCGGGGGGGGCCAGGGCCCCTTCGCCCCCCCCTTATATACGCCACTGTTTGAGAAATAATGAAAGAAGCATTTAGTGAATATATTTTTTATTAAAAATTAAAACATCAACAATATTCCTTAATAAAATTTGAAAACTTAACAAAAAAATCTAATATTCAAGAAACAGATTAAGACAGAATTTAATAATAGACATGAAATTATATTGCACTATACAGACTATTGATCAATTTACCTTGGAAGAGGCATCAGTACACTGGCATTTTGCTGAAAATCCTTAACGATTAAAATCTACAGTTCAGCAAAACTATGAAGTTAACCGATTCAAGAAGGCAATATCTTTTAGAACATTAGAATTTAGTTGACGTGAAAATATTACACTTCCCTGACTAGTGATAAATTTACTTACCCAATTGATTGGTTGGTTAATTGACTTTTTATGGCACATGGCCCACTCTAGGGCATTTTGCACCAAACTTAGGGAACGTACCCATACTACGTGACCCATTTTTTACCATTTTTAACCCCCTCCCCCCCTTGGTGACCATCCGTAGTATATGCCAAGACCCCCCTCTAGTTTTCACCTAGTAATTTATAAATACGGTTTGCCATCATTTTTTGCAAACAAAGTTTTAAAAAATTTATTTTGCTTAATTTGTCTAATTTTTAATAAATTTGGCTTAATTAGTCTTAATTTGGCAAATATCAATAATTAATTTGGCTTAATTTTGTCTTATTGACTAGAAGAAAGTGACTACGTGATGAAAACCTAAGCCCCTCCCGCCCCCCTGTGACCGAGCGTGGTATTTTGAAGACCCCCCTCCCTCCCCTGAATGGGTCACGTAGTATGGGTACGTTCCCTTACCTGATTGAAGGTAATTTTCAGCTAGTAAAACAAACATAAGTACACAAAAAACATTTATTAGTTCTTATAAAATGCATTTTCTTAGTTTATTTTGTTTGGCTATAAGGGAACATTTTCTTTTTAAATTAAGTGTCTGGTTTGATTACAAAATTTAAGTCTTAGGAATCTTTTTTAATAAAATAATTCTAATAATTCAAGGTGCATCAAATCTAGCTTTCCTCATACTATCACAATCATAACATTTAATAAATAATTTTTAAAATAAAATTCATTTGTAAATTTAAATGAATGGTCAATTGTCATATCTTTCAAACAACACAAATAATTTTATCGAGAGTTACTCCATAGTAACAATTAATAACAAATGAATATTTAAATAATATAAAAGAAATAATTAAAACTAGCTCTACATACAGCCCAATGGCAATGCTATTTTGTTCAAGTGATTTAGCAACATTCAGCAAGTTTTTTGAAAACAAAAAGTAAAACTTTTAGAAAAATACATAGCTAAGTATTTCAGTTTAAACCAATGATCAAAATTAATAGGGGAATAGATATATTAAAGTTGACCAAGTTAATGTTCATTCAATAAGCAGAATTTATAAATGTTTGACTTCAGGAGTAAACACACTCACACACAATATCACAACAAATCATTGATCAACATTGAATCCAAAAGTTAACAAAATATTCAGAATTGAATAATGTTCAGTTAAAGAACATTTGAAGAAACTTCATCGATATGCTTAAATCAAGCAAAATACAAAAATGTATAATAATAACAACGGATTATGAGAGAAATAACCAGATAAACAACAATCTTACAAACCTGCACAATGTCGCTATGGAAATGATTTCGCGCGCCTTTCACTGCCACCTATCGACGTCACGGGCATTCTTTGTTTACATCGGATGAGCCAACCTTCTCTCTCTACTAACCTTGTTCTCTCTCTACTAACCTTGCTAACACATATGAAAACTATTTAGGGAAACAATAAGTTTAGTTGTTTATATTTTGCTTTTTTCAGCATTACTTTTTCATCACATAAGAATTTTCTTAGGAAACATACAACCTTCCAACGAAGTGTATATTTGGACGGCCCAAACGGCCCGTGGCGCATGCGCTGTAGGTCTCGTGGTTACGTAGCAGTCTCGGCGCTTAGTGATGGAACCAATGGAACGCCGGGCCGTGGAAATTAGAGTAGAGTTTAGTTGAAAAAAGGCCGTCCAAATATACAGTGCCACTTTCCAATAAATATTTTGAATAGAGTTTTATGATACCTCGATATTGATTGATCTGTGGCTTATCAAATCATTGAGTATCAAATAGCTCTACTTAACAAGTAGCAAGTTTTTTTATGCTGGTTGGCGGTGGCGAAACCATGGAGGAAAGAGGCGAAATATGCATGCGCAGTAGCGCACATTTGAAGCCATCAGCTTTCCTTTGTGCACGGAACTATCCCAGAACACCTTGCGCGACCAGTCCAATGAATGGTTCAAATTCCGCCACCCAGTGGCACGGTTGCATCCTGGGATTGATCTAACTAAGCTAATGCGCAAAACTGGCGGAACGATGTCGCCAGTACTTCACTCATTCAGTGGTATATTTCGCTCTGTACTCTCTCCTCCATGGGCGAAACGACTTCTGAAATCACAATAAAAATAAATGCAATGGACAAATGTCGAAGGTAGTCGAAGGGATTTCTAGCACGCGGTTTCTAATTTTTTGTGGGATTTAGAGACAACGTCACTCAATTTTGCCTTGCTGATCTTAGAGGCATATTTTCCATCTTCCCATAACCTTTTTGAGGGTTATTACCATAAAATTGTCACTCGACTTTGAAGCGAGAAAACCCCGTTAGAAATGAGCTTGCTTAACCTCCCTGACGATGTTTTGGAAAAAATTCTATCGTATGTGAGCTACGATGAAGTTAGTCACCTGCGATTTGTAAGTTATTCTCTCACTTTCTTTAAAAATTTATGTGTGCTACATTGTTAATTTCTTCAAAATGTCCGGTTTCATCTTATCAGAACATTATGCATATAATGATTAACCCTTTCATAATTGAGGTTGATTATTACTGTTTATTATTGAGGTTGTTTGAAAATGAAGGTTTTGAAATATCTCCAAATAATAAATTTCTTTAACATTTTGCTTTTAAGTATTCTCTCCAACGAGAATGTAAAGCTGTAATAATATAGGAGCAGGGCCGCCCATAACTCTACCGGGCCCCCCGACAAAATTTTTTCACGGGCCCCCTAACTTTTTAATTTTTTGAAGTATAATAAGGAATTTACATTTCACAAAGTATCCCTTAAGTAAAATATACAGGATATCTCAAAAGGTCGAGTAAAAAATTAGCATGCATGTCTGTCATGCCATAACCAACAAGATTTTCATAGGAACCCAAGTCCGCTAGAGGACAATGTTTTCCGGCGAAGGAGTAGCATTTATAACTACTTTATTCTACTGAAAACTTCATTTATTATTACAGATTCGGAGAGAGCACCCTCGAAAACCCCTGTAAATCGAATTTCATTAAATTCTGCCTGCAGGGGCGGATCCAGGATTTGGGGGAGGGCTAAGAATTTCCAAAGTCCAATTGAATCTTCTTTTTGATTTTAATATGGAAAGGGTAGTGGAGTTATCCTGCTCCAACTACTAAAAGGGGGAACTGGGGGTCCTCCCCCAGAAAATTTTTGGAAATTAAAGTAAAAAAACCCTCTTTTTCAACTCGTTTTGATACGCCTCATCCGAATTTCGGATATAGGTTTTATGGTAGAATTTCCGCGTTTTGACGAACTTTATATAAAATAAGATTGTAATAATAGAGTTACAAGTACCAAGGGGGGTCTGGGGGTTCTCCCCCAGAAAGTTTTTCAAAATTTCACCTTAAAATAACAGGGTTTTAACTCATTTTAGTGCATAAAATGCCATAGCAAGAACTATTGGTAGCTTTTTCCAGTGTGCGGGAAGTGGTCACGTTGGGAAGGGGTTGTGTTATCTCATGTTTCAGAATTTGATTGGAGATGAAACTTCTGAAAAAGAGACCGACCACTTTTGACGGGCCCGTCCGTTTCGGGAACTGAATATGCTAAATGATATGAATTCAGCGAGTTCAATTTGTATTTGGAAAATAAAAAAAACATCTAGTACAGACTTTGACTAAAAAAACAAAGTGGAACTCGTGGGCCCGGGGCCCTTAAAGCTCCGGGCCCTCCGACATTTGTCGGGGTTGCTGCCCCCTATGGGCGGCCCTGTATAGGAGAGACTGGGGATGGATAAAATTATAAATAAAATTAGTTTTTGAGTGTTCCACCAGGTAAAGCCACCATGGCTTTATACTTGTTGCTGTTTACTATTTTAGTTTTAAGCTCCTACAAGTTTCTGAATGAAAAAGATGGTTTCACTATAGCAAAAGTAATTAAGTATTACTTTTTTCAAAGTGAATTTTCAATCTGATTCTTGGTTGCTTTCTTAATGGTTTATATTGTTTTCTGAACAGAATAATGTCTAAGAATATATAGTTGAATTAAGCCCAAAAGCCACAGTTCTTTAGTAAGAACCTATTTTTTAAAACTGTTACTACCGGGGTGGGATGGGACACCATGCCCAATTCCCTCTCAATACATATAAGTACAAGCTATTGCATACAATTCTTTAGATACCTTTGGTTTGGAACTGTTTAGTATTGCAGTTGAAAACATATTTTTTTAGATTAAAGAAGAACTATTGTGTATTTTTCACTTATTAAGTTAGATTTTTCGAAGTAAATATAGGGTAAAATAACTGATGTTTTTGTAATAAATCTTTAAAATGCGTAAAATACTTCCATCTTTGTGGTTTTTAGTCATATATTTAAAAAGTTATCATAAATTTTATTTAAAAAGATGTGTCCCGGGCCGGGGTGGGATGGTACACTTTTAGAGGTTACTTTAATTCGTTCATAAATCCCAAGTTTTGTTTGCTATCACTTTGGTTATATTTTTTAAACATGTTAAAATGTTCCAAGATGTTAGTTTGAAAGTTTCAAATTTATACAATGAAAACTAAAATTTTTAAAAATATTCTTGGAAAAAGTGTCCCATCCCTGCCCGGTCTCCCCTATTTATAGATCTTGGTTCCACTTTGTTTCCTTGAAAAGCTGTGTTGAGATCATCTTACTCCATCATTGAAAGCTTTAACTTCTAAGTTGACTACATATTTTTCTCAAGGTTCTTTGTGTTGCTGATTGTGTACACTTCAGGTGTTGTAAAATGTTCATTTTGTTAACTCTTAAAAAACAATGCCGGTAAAATCCTAGGAGAGCCCACACCCTTGGTGACAAACCAAAATAAAGCGCTAAACCTGAACAAGATGGCGCCATCTAGTGTATTAAAGTATAGGGTTACCAAGATGGCGGAATTATTGCCAACTTTGGCAAGGGTGTGGGCTCTGCTAGGATCCAACCAACAATGCCTCAGATCCATGTTAAGCTAACTGTTTCTTTAAAGGCATTGTGATTTACTTAATATCCTGGGATAAGATTGGGAGTGGCAGTGGATGCCATCCTCCAAAATATTTGGAGTGTCCTTTCGAAATGTGGTGCTTTTGGTTCAAATAATAAGTTAATAAAAAGTTAAGAAGATGGGAGTCCCCCCAAATATTTTACTGAAAGTATACACTGTTAATAAATCTTTTAAAATTATATCTTTTGGCTTCAGTTTAAAGTCAAGTACTTGATTTTGGCCTTGTCAACCTAGTTGATTGTAACTTTTTCCCTTAAGTATTTGACAGAAGAATACGTAGGAAGAAATTACTGTGATGTTAAAATTTTACCATTTTGCTGTTCTTTCTAAAAAGCTTTTGCAACGATACATAAGGGCCATTCCATGGTGACGGGTGTGACAATCAGAGAAAATTTTCGAGGTTGTATCTAAATTTGGGGGTATATATTAAACATTAAATATCTAAAAAGTATTTTTAGTATGTTGTCCTATGCTTATACTTAATTTTAGAAGCAAAAGTAAAACTTCAACAACTTAAAAATTTTTTTTAAAAATTTTTGAAACGCTGTGACACTCCCGGGACAAGAGTTTTCACTTACCCACACATTTGTTAAAATTCCTGTGAATTTATGAATGTTAGATGAATGAAACATTTTTTTTCTTATAAAGGAGATTCAAATAAAGAATAATACATAAAATATATTAAAATATTTATGTAATTTAATTTATAAGAATTTTTTTTCTGCTGTGACGGGTGTGACAGGATTTGTGACGGGTGTGACACAGTGTGAATTATGCTATTTTAAGGCTATTTACTAAATAAACTATGATCAATATAGGCAGTTAACTTGATTAAAGCTACTATACAAACATAAATTTATAAAACTGACCACATTTTATGATGTTTTAAAACTTTTAAGGTTGATTATTTTTTTTGTTGGGTTTGATGAGTTTTCCATCTATTTATATCAGCATAAGTTTATTTTCTAGCATTTAATGTGGTGGAAAAAGCAATGTTTATATTTCCCTTATTTCCTGGGTTCATATAAAACCTTACATATCAAATTTTAGTGTTGCTTTCTATAATTTTCCAATATTGCACGTCTAGACTTAGGAATACCTTAATTTCATAAGGTGCTTGGTATGTGTAAAAAAGTGTAAAATTTCATTCTAAGTTAAAACCAATGAGAAAGTAACATATACTTTAAGTATGATATTTGTTTTTAAACTTTGATGCTCAACCCACAAATAACAAGTTATTTTAAAGTTGAGAAAACTTTTCCGACTAGCTGTAAAGATATTTAAAATGCGAAATTTGCTCCAATTTATCACTGATTACTACAACATATAAAAATGGGAATCGTAATGATTTGAGAATGAGTCTAGTATTAGTAAGTACTGGACAATCTAATAGTGTTAATAAATTTTGAATAAGTCAACCATAAAACTCTTAACTATAAAATTTTTTTCAATTAATGATTAGTTAAAAAAGTGTGAAAGTAGTTTATTTTTTACTAATTTTTATTTTTTATGTACATTAAATGTCATGTAAACAAATGTCTTTTCTTTAAAAATCTACAAAAAGTTTAATAAAATTTTGATTAACTTGCATTTTAAAAAATAATTAATAAAATTATTTATTGTTTAATAATTAATTTTTTTGCTAGCCATGACTGCCTTAATATGTTTAGAAATTATATTGATACAATTTTTTATTTCTTTTAGAAATCATTCAACTATTTTTAAAAAAATTTTAAATGTTGTCACACCCGTCACAGGAATTTCGTCACACCCATCACACTAAAAATCACACAAAATAAAAATTTTAAAATTTTTTACTACATCACATGTGTTCAGAACTGCAACAATCAGAACATCGGAAAGTTTAAAGGATTTATGCTGAAAATTGAATCTTGTAGAATAACTTTTCTATCTTTTTTGTGACGGGTGTGACGGAAGGACAACATAAATTCAAAGGCACCAAAAATCAAGTTTTAAAAATATTTTTTGAAAATTAAAGGTTTATAAGATAAACAAGGTCACAAATAATGATATTATGCATCTTTAATGAAAATTTAGCTGCTTTTAGTATTGTTTAGGTCAAGATGAAAATACCCTATTTTACTTACTTGAAAAGTTTTTAAATTTTTCTAACTTTGAGCCCTCAAAAAGCATACAAGAAAATTTTTTAAAGCTTAGCTCTCTGTAATTTCATCTGGTTCATATCTTTACCTTTAATTTGATGTATAATTTATAGTTATAACACCCATTTGAAATTTCAACCCTCATGTCCACTTTTTCATGGAATGGCCCATAATAGTAATAGGGGGCTTAAATCTAGAAGTGGGTTCAAACACCAAGCGAAGTATAGCGCCAAAGTGCGCCTAAGTATCAAAGTGAAGTTGACGACTAAAAATTCGCCAAGAGGCGCCAAGCCAAACCCACTTCTAGATTTTTACCGTAATATGGATATGCGGACCTGGAAAAAGTTGTAACCTTCCCCCGAAATTTACCCGAACCTTATGTATTGCACATGGAAGCTGGCAGTGGCTTCCCCTGAACCAGGTTCACACACTTTTCCATGTCCGGGGATATGCCCTATTTTAACATTCGGTCAGATGAATTGTTACCAAAGCATTTTCATTATTGTAATTAATTATTGACAAAACACTTGTCTTGCTTCTCTTATCAGGGGTTCATCTAGGAAGAAAAGGGGTCTGTTTTAGGCTTTAAGGACCAGACCGTTCTCGTTCACAAAATTCCAAAAACATGATTCTTCACAAAAGTCTATGATCTAAAGTGGTTTGAAAATTATTTTCAGAATGAGTTTCTATCAATTTGGGATAAAATTTACCAGTTCCAAGCATTATGAATGCACTGTAGTTGAACTACAAACCCTTTTTTCATTTTCACAAAATTGTATTTGATTTTTCATAATATTCCTTGCAATTTTTCATAAAATTCCCAAAATAGAACCCTAACAGAAAAACCTAGATAAATCCTTGCTTAATATCAACTTTTCTCCTATTACAAGTAATTTTTTGATAAAAAATAATTAAAATACTTATTTTTAGATTCTCTTGAGTTGCTTGTAAATTGATAGGTTATTGCATCTTATTTTTAATGTGTTAATAATTCCTTCATAATTTTTTATTTAATTTCAGACATGGTTAATTTTCTCCATTCAATTATTTTTATGTAGATGAAATGTATTATTAAACTAGGTTTTTATTATTTGAGAATAACTATTTTTCTCTACTAATTAATAATTTATTACTCTTACGGTCATATTCACCATAAACCTAACCTGACTTTAAAAATTGAGGTTTGGGAACTGGAAGTTGGGTTTAACTGAAAAACCGAGTTCAATTTCCATTTCACCAATATTTTTCCCACTCCGGTTACTTAACTCTAAGTTACTTGACCACAAATTGCTGATCGATCCTCATTGGTCGAAACTAACACCAAGTTCCGAACTGGGTAGTTGGGCTGCCTTTTTGCCTTCTTAGCAGAAATAAATAACCTGATAATTTTGGGCAGTTTTAAAAATTCCAATATATTTCCTGAACCTAAAAACTCTTTTAACAATAAAAAACTGTTTAAATAAAATAAAATCTCTTTTAAAAAAATCAAAATGCCAATTATTTCAACCAGCAATCATAGGTAGGCTAAATGAATTGCTTTTTTTTGGTTATTGAAATACCTGACTTTCTTACAAAATATTAATATAAACTCTAAATCTTGTAAAAATACCTTTTTACAATGAAAGAAAAATTATCACATCGTAACAAGTACCAAATGACGTATATTTTTATGAATAGAATATTCATCCCTTTCCATACTAATAGATTCATGATCGCAGCAAAATTGCGTTCTGGTTCTGATGTTCTGAGCATGCGGGGATGTCTTTAGCTGAATTATAACCTAATTTTGAGCACGGTTAGGTTTTTTAACTTGAACCTGAGTTAGGTTTTTTAACTTGAACCTGAGTTAGGTTTTTTAACTTGAACCTGAGTTACTTTTTGATGATGCAATGGATTATTAACTTTGATCCGAGAGAAACGGGTTTTTTTTCGAGAGTTTATGGTGAAAACGGCAGTTAACAGAAGAGAAGTGAAAAGTCAAGTTGTGTAAAAAAATACCCCTGTTTTTTCTAACTTAATAATAGTTTATAACTTTTTGCAAAGTTATTAATGTGTGGAAAAAGTAAGTTGAATAAGAAAATTTAATTCATAAATATAAATGGTGTTGGCATGAATTTTCTAACTCTGCCAATCAGAATTTACTAATTCATAACCTAAAATTGTTTTGTTCTATGTTTACATTATTTTACAGGTTTGTAGGAGAATGAACTATGTTTGCAAAAGGGTTTTGAACAGGGGCTTTCACAAAGTTGAGCGATACCATGCACAATGCTTACGGCAAGTGAAATCTCAACTGCCACGCCGAGAATCAGAAAGGAGGAAACATCCCCTTGCAAGACATTGTGACATCTTGACTGCTGTTGAAACACGGTTGTCATTGTTAGGAATGACCTTTATGAAGTTCATGGAAATGAATTTATGCTGCTTTATTCCAGGAAAGGTATATGGGCGCAGATGAACTTGATTTATAAGCTCCTCAAAATGATTAATAACTTTTACAATAATTTTGAAGATATTTTTTTTCTGTTAATGATCTGATTGAAGGATTAAGGGGAAATATCTTTGATTTTCTCTGTGTGTTATGGGCAGTACAAGATTAAAAAAGAAAACTAAAACATTGTTTCTTTTTAGAGACGGATCCTTTTATTGTTTTTCGGTTCAATTCTGTTAACCTTCCTGCCAAATTCTGTCATGTTGTTTTGGACCCCAAAAAGTAGAAATATTGCTAAAGAATTTCAAACTCATAAAATAAAATGGGTTCTTGCATATTATCCCGTAGACCGTACCGCTGAATCCAAAAATGGTAAACAACCCATTACCTTTTCTATGGCTGTGCGGCTGAATTTGACAGTCTGGGAACGGTTGACGGGATAATACGCAAGAACCATAAAATGTTTAATTACATCAATAACTGTTCATTTATCAATAAAATCGGAAAAAATTTTTATTTGAACATACGAGAGAGCTTGGGGAAATTTAGCCTGAACCTTAATAAAATTTAACTTGCTTTTCTTATTAAAGCATTTAACTTCCCTTGACATTAGTAAATTTTTACTGATTATAATTTTGAGCAGTTTAAAATAATATTTTTATTTACCTTATTAATATAGATTACATTTTTCTAAAATAATTAACTTTATCCATCAATTTTCAGGTCCTTGATGAAATATACAAAGTTCTTAGGTATGTAACAGCTGAGCAAACTCCAGTGCGAGCTCATGAGGTCTTACAAGAACTCAGAGACTTATCATCTATGGCAATGGAACATTTTGATGAGAAAATATCTCCTGCATTTAGAAAAAGAAAAGAAACTGGACCAAAAATCACCGGGCTTAATTTATATATTCGTAAGTATTACTATATCTTCATAGGTTTTAATTCCCTATGAACATTTAAAAACCTTGGTAGCAATACTCTTTTCTTTTTGCTGGCCATTATTTTTCAGAAATGGTTTGATTTAATTACTTCATAAAATTATCTTTTAAATTTGAAAGAAATTTTTACATTGTTTTACTTTTAACTTCAGTTATATTTATATGAGGCTGAAATTGTTCCCTATTCTACAGACACTACCATATTATTAGAATGTGGAATCTGTACTGGGACAATTGATTATCTCATCTGGGAGTTCTCTGACATTATATGTTCTTAAAGATAATGTTTATTTAGTGTTCTAATCTTAATTTACTTAAAATTCAATGGTTACATGGATAATGCACCATGGAACATCAAATTAAAATCTAATTCACTGCCTTATTATCAAGGATGAAATGTTTTTTAATGACTTGCCTTTACATGATGACTTACTTTTACATGATTTTTAATGAATGACCTTTACAGTCTCATCACAAGAAAGCAATTATTAAATAGATATTAATAACTCTCCAGATGTTCCTAAGCAACAGTTCACTGTTCACTCTGATTATCTTTTCCTATAAATTTTTCATGTTTATCGGTAACTCAAGATCCTGTTTAGACCATTAAAATAGAGCTTTAAATGCTGTGGCAAAACTACTCTATATTAAAATATGAGGGGTTCTTTTTTATAAACTTCCGTTTTTGCTCCTGAAAAAAAAAGTAGTAGGAATTAACAACAACGACAAATTTATTGAATTACAAATAAAAAAAGAAGAAAATATACAAGTTCACATAGTCACCTGGGATCTCATGGTCCATGTAGGTGACCGTAATTATGTATAACAAAAATTTTAAAATACAAACTAGGAGAAGAAAAAAAAACACAGGAAATACATACTTGAGATGGATATGGTGGCAAACAGGGCACCAATAAATTATATTTTTGCCATAAGATGAGTTAAAGTGCTTAAAGTAATTTTAAATCATACATTAAACAGAACAAAAGAAATCATCAATATCCTCAATAGTAAACAGATATTCCTTTAATTGCTTTTTGAATAAATATTTTGAAGGGCTATTTTGAATATGAATAGGTAACTTATTAAAACACTTAGGGGCTATGTAACAAAAATTTTTACAGAATATGGATTTATTAGGTTTAGAACAAAGTATAATATGTTAGGTCTTCGTAGGTTTACGACATTGCGTTTTTGACAAATGTTGGGGTTTAGATAGAGATGGAGGCAAATTTTAAAATAAAAAAGATGGCGAATTGGAAGTATATTTAAGGAATTGAAGTAGTTTATATTATTTGTGTGTAAGTGCGCTTCATTATTTAAAAACCTCAGGAATCTTTTTTGCAGCCTCTCAATTCTTTTTAAGTTGATCATGTAATCTCCTCCCCACACAACTAAACCGTAATTAAGTTGTGAATGAACCCAAGAATAATATAAATTGATTAATAATTTATTATTTAACTTTTGTTTTAAGTAATAAAAGTTACACAGTACATACCTTAGTTTGTCTGATATATATTTTGTATGGGATTTCCATTTCAAATTTGAGTCTATGTGCATTCCGAGGTATTTTATTGAGGATATGTTATCTAAGGGTTTACAGACGCAATTGTTATGAGTATTGCAGTATTTTTCATGATATTTTATAGAGAGGTAATGTGCTTGGTTTTGCGTAAGGGAAAATACCATATATTTAGTTTTATCAACATTTAAATTTAAATCATTATGAAAAAACCAGTCGCGAATTTTTGTAAGGTCATGATTTATCACAAAATTAAGGTCTTCCATTGAATTTTCTGAGTAAAGTAAAACTGTGTCGTCGGCGAAACTTATCAATTTACCATATAGTTTAAGGTTGCACAGATCGTTAATGAAGATTAAAAACAAAAGGGGACCTAAAGTAGATCCCTGGAAGACACCACATTTTATTGGGAGACATCCGCTAAGGGTATTATGTACTTTAACAATCTGAAAGCGGTTTGATAAATATGACTTTATGAAACTGAAAGGGACCTCTAATGCCAATCAAAAATAATTTTTCTAGTAAAATATTATGTTGTACTGAATCGAAAGCCTTGGAAATGTCTAAATAAAGACCAACAGTTTTTTTATCATTGTTAACACTATTATAGATAAATTTGGTAAACTCTAGCAAAGCTTTTTCAGTGTTTGAGTTGGGCAGAAATCCATACTGTTTATTTGAAAAAAAATGTATATGATTCAAGTACGAAAGCAATCGATCCTTGATAATTTGTTCAAATACCTTTGAAAGCAATGGTAAGACGGAGATCGGTCTATAATTAGAATAGTCATTTTTATTTCCTTTTTTATAAATGGGAGTTATGATAGAAATTTTTAATGATTTTGGGAAAGTGCTTTCATTTACAAGATCATTAAATAGTTTGGTCAAAATACTTAGATGTGTGCATGATAGAATTTTTAAATATTTTGCGTCAATTTCATCAGAACCAGGACTTTTTTTAGAGTTTAGGTTGCGTATGCATCTTTTGATGTCTACCTCTTCTATAGAAAACCATTGAAAGGAATTAACGGAGGGAACTATGTAATTCTTGAATTCGTTATTATGATGAAATATATGATCGTTGATGGATGAGAAAAATTTATTTAAATCATTAGCTAATAGGCCGCAATCTTTGTTCTGGTAAGGTAGGATTTCTTTCCTTTCCTAAGATATTATTTACTAGTTTCCATTGCTTTCGACTCGAATCGCATTCACTCAGTTTAGTTTCATAGTAGTTATTTTTTGCTACTCTAATTTTATTTCTTAATAATTTAACTGTAGTTTTGTAAGTAGTTTTGTAAAAAGTGTCTCCCGGGTAACGTAAAGTTTTCTTATAAAGGGTATGTTTAGATTTTATGATATAAATTTCTAGATTAAACCATTCATTCCTGTTAAATCTGGATTTGTTTGTAGGGGTAAAACTGAAGTTATGTTTTATTGCAGTTAGTTTACCGTGGAAATCGGAGAAACAAGACAGAGCATCAAGCCCAAAAACCTTAAAATTGTAGTTCTGAAGAAATTCCTCGATCTTTTTATAATTAATAGCTTTTAATTTAATTTTATCAACATTTTTGGTATCAATTAAATTATCAGATCTATTGAATATTAGTTTGCATATAATAGGAAAATGGTCAGATATATTATTGATTAGACGTGCAGAATATATTTTTGATATGCTTTGAGAGGTATGTCTAGAAAAAACATGGTCGACACAGGTTCCAGATGATAAACGAGTTACATCAGTTATTTTTGATGTGAATCCAAAAGAACTTAAAAGATCCAGGTAATAGGTGGAATATCTATTTATATTTAAAATATCTATGTTTATATCACCTATTACCATGACGTTTTTGCAGGATATTTTAGATAATATGGATTCAAATTCGTTAAGAAATGAACTAACAGTGAAAGAATGTGACCGGTATATTGAGATAATGCATAGATTTAAGGAATTACTTATTACAACAACTATTTCTGCAGTTTCCATCACAAAATTCAATTTTTTGAAATCATATTTACTTTTACAATACACCAAAATACCTCCGGATCTATTATACTCTCTGCAGCAAAAAAAGGATTTAAATTCATCGATTTTGTAAAAATCTATTTCATTATCGGATAACCAAGTTTCTGATAGAACAATAACATCAATTAATTCCAATTTATTTGTCAACAAACCCATTAGCTCGTCATACTTGGATCGAACACTTTGTATGTTAAAGTGAATAACATTTAAGCAAACACTTGGAAAAAGGAGGAATTCATTTAATTTCTCAAGAGTGTCTATTGAGGTGTTAGATCCGGAACTAATTTGGGTTTTGTTGTTGGTTGGATAAATTAAATAGATCAGATTCTTTTTTAACTCTAATCACTCTTGAGTTATCTTCTTTCCGCAAAAATATTTTCCCGTCCTTTACCCAACAGTACTTAAAATTTTGTTCAAGTTTATACTGTTTGCTTAAGTACAACAGTCTTTTAATACCTGGAGCTAAGTGTTCATTCACAAGTACTGGGACAGAATCAAAGCGATCGCTTACATCTGAAGCAAGAAGCCTTTTAGGTTTTGCCGCTGCAATGCACTTATCTCGCTCAAACTTAGATGTAAATTGGACAATTATGGGTTTGGCGTTTTCTTTTTTTACTGTTGGTACCCGATGGGCAACCACTATGTTTTCTTGGTTATGGATATTCAGCACATTCAAAACAGATGTCACCAATTGTTTCGTATCCTCACCCTGAGTTTCGGGCAAACCTGAAATTTCAAGGTTCGAACGTCTAGAATACTGCTGTATTTCCAGAGTTTCAGATTTCAAGGATTCTATCTCGGCTTTAATAAGATTGTTGTCAGATTTTAGAGATGCATTCTCTCTCTTCAGCTCACTGATTTCATTTTTCAGACTCTGTATAGTAGTTGTGAGTTCTTTAACGATACCCTCGTGGTAGTTCAAGCTCTCTGAATACTCGGTGAACTGGTTTTGAATAAAGATTTTCAAGCTTCTTATTTCTCCCATAAAAACACCCATGTAGCTTGGATCTTGGTCCGACTGCTTCTCTGGATTTAGGATTTCAGATCCACTGGTTTCTGGGAACTAGTAGGCTAGGGATTATTAACGTCAAGCACCTGGGTCGTTCCCCGTCTGGTTTTGCAACCAATACATTTCCAGCGTGATCGGGTATCCTTTGCAAGCTTTCGAAAGCTTTGCTCGGGGAATCCTCCGCAGTAAAAATGATAGTGACTCTCACAATTACCGGTACACAGGATCGAATCTTCAACCACTGTAATCCATTCAGCACACGCAGCACAATCAATATCTACGGCCATTTTATATTTCAATAATATCTGTTGGCGCTCTGCTTAGTAATTTATATATAAATTTAGTAATAAATATACTATTTAGATGAACTTATTAACAAAAAATCAGTGTTTATTACGCAGCAGCTAAAAAAGCGTCAACACAGTAAGCTCGCCGCTGTTGCCACTCCCATTTCGAAATAATTTTGCAACTGGTAGATAGGTACATCCTTGAGGATCAATTTCCCTCTTTACTAGAAAAAATAGGACATTTTTCTATTATTTATTGAGTTTACAAGCACATTTCTCGAACTTATTTCCTGCCAACCTATAGAGAAATCCTCTTTTTCGACTTTTCCCCTTTTTGATAGTTTCGGAAGGTTACACATACAAATGTCTACCAGTAGCAAAATGGAAGTTAATTAAAAAGCGACTCTCGCATGTTTTTAGATCAGTAATTCCCAACTCAAATATGTCTGAGGACCACTTCACTTAAATTTGAACCTCTGCTGACCATCCTCTATCCCTAATTGCATCTTCAAAATTTTAACTTTTTTTCAGTGCATTCATTTTCATAGACAGAGGGTAACTTTTTTCTGACATAAGGGAAACAGAGTCTTACAATGTTTCTAAATGGAACTTTGAAAACCAAATTATCTATTAAACCTAAAAGAAAGATTAGCATTACATTAATTATATATCTAATTATTTACAAATATACCTTTTATAAGAGACATTTAACAATTTTTATCAAGCTCTCACGAAATTCAACAAATAAAATAGAGAATTCATTATTAATTACGATTGTTTATTTAATTCCATAAAACTAAATTAATAAATTTAATAAGAAAAATTCTTTTTTCAGCAATTTATACCTTACAAATAAAAACTTCAATTTATCTCATAGGAGAGGCTTATGACCATGTAACTTTCTTCATCTTTTATGTCTGTATAGAAGAGGATAATACTTTACAAATGACAAAAGTTGTTCTGATGAGTAGAAATGGTGTTGGTTTTAATCAATTCCAGTGTCCTCATCTATTTTAACCCTGGAAAGGGTTCACACCTACACAAACGTTACAGGTTTAAAAAAACAGTATAAATAGTTTCTTTTTCATAGCCAACAAAAAGGTAATATTATATTATTAGTAGATGTAAATTTGAGAGAAAGTACTTAGCTCGAAATTAAACTGCAGGACAAATGAGATGACCAGGAATTGTGATCAGAAAAAGAAAATTGGACATGCACTGACTCAAATATGTTTATCTCATAGGAGAGTTGTGGCGGAGGAAATTCTATAGGCGAGTGAGGCTTACAGATGTTCTCCCGAAAGAAACAGCGTTGAAAGTCAATAATTATTTCAAAGTAGAGCGATTAAAATAAAGTAATTTGTGTTAAAAAAACTTTCTCATATCTTCGAACAAGGCATAGAGTTTGGAACAAACCTATTTCTTTTGTCTCAGAATTTTCATCTTTTCATTCCACAATTTCTTGGAGACCCTCTGTCTGACCATAGCATCCCAGTTTAAAGTATATCTTTCAACACTTCCAGGCTTTGCTTCGCATCAAACCAAGTATAAGTCCGATAAGTCTTTATTTGCCCTACACCGACGCCTGTCAGTTTTAATTAATCTGATGCAATACTTTTCCACATCATCACATTTCATTTCTACTCTGCAATAAACTACTGTTGAATAAAGTTGTGGTAAATAAGAGAAATGAACAAATAATTCATAGGAGAGAAAGAGAACTTAACATTTCTTTATTTATGACGCATGATTTTTTACTTGTTTTTACTATTTCCTGGAATGTGTGATTAGGAAAACTATTTTTTTAAATTTCCACACATTTTTTGGATAATCTTAAAAACCTTCTCACGGACCACCTTTGAACAGGTGGTTGAACAGGTTTTGAACAGGTGATCCGCGGACCACCTGTTGGGAACCACTGTTTTAGATGAATAGAATAGTGTAGGTAACTATAAAACACACACAATTAGTTTAATAAGTATATAGTGCATAACAAAGCTGTCAAACTTAATTTTCAAAGTTTTTTTATGTATAGGTAGTTAGTTTACTTCCATGTGTCTCGGATAGTTCTTTCATATTTATATTCTTTTCAGCAATAACAACAGTATTAATGAAAAGAAATATGCAAAAGATCATTTAAATTATTATTACTAATTTTCAAAAGCAAAAAAAGCTTAAAATTACTAAAATAAGCTTTAAAAATCATATCTGACTTTTGTGTAAATCAACTAATGTCACAAAATACTATAATTTTACATTATAAGTTAAAAAAGTAGTGTTAAACTATTATTTTTAATACAATCCATTATTATATAAAAATAGTTTAAATACTGACATAATAATAATGGGTGTTATCCATTCATTTTCTTCAAAATTATAATCTAGGCAAGTTTTTATTATGACTAGGGAAATGAATGAAAATTATTTTGGATGAAAGATTATACATATTTATATTTTAGTTTAATTGTGGGATTCTTATGAGTGTTAAAATTATTCCTTATAAGTTGCATTCTAAATCAATTAAACCTTTTACAGCATCTTCAAGCCATACTGTGAAATCTAGTGCCAGTCGCCATGGCTGTGGTGAACATCGAAACCACAAGTTGAAGGAGGAGGTTAAAAATATTGTTAACAAGCAAATAGCATCACGAAGAGAAATGCATTCTTTAAAACTAAAGGTAGAGCTTTTCAATTATAATTTTAACAACGTTGGGTAAATAAGTGCTTCTAACAGAGTAATACCTTTTAAGGGCAATATTTTTGAACTATAAACATGTTGACCAGTGGTGCCCAACCTTTTTCCCCCGAGGGCCAATTTGCTTTTGAAGATTTATCTTGCAGGCCACATAAAAACACTTTAAAGGATTTTTCTAAATTACACACCCGTGTTCAATGAGAACTTTGCATCTGTTTGGAGGTTACTAGTTGTAAATTCGGCTCCAAATTTGTAACGCATCCTTAAAACTGGATTAAGATGATTATCTGTTTCGTTTCGTAATGTCTCTTGATACTGTGTTCTTTAAACATTGCCACAGTCTCCTTACATATAAGGCACAACGGTTTATTTTCTCGCTGAATGAAAAATATGAAATTGTCCACTTTTCTTGAAAGTTTTGGCGTTACGAGTGAATCTTCAACATTTTACGATTGGACATCTTTTGAAGTTTGGTTCTAAAAAGATCCTTATAAACTGAATTCAAATAGCTAACTGATACCGAAAAATATTTATCCAATGACAAATTCCCCGTATCTAGAAAAAACCAAAACAGAGTAGTAAAATTTATTACCGAATGTTGAAGAATTCCTTTTTTTAGATGGAAGTGCCGTCTCGCACGATGTCGTGGTTTTCTTGGAAGGTTTCTAAAAGTGGTTTTTGTTTTTAAGATTTAACGAGTCTGCGGGCCACATGGATCAGCCTCGCGGGCCGTAGGTTGGGCACCACTGATGTAGACAAGTTCAACTGTGTGACATCACAAAGCCCCCAAAGACATCTGGCTCTTTAGGTCAAACCAGAAAATACAATTTATCTTCAATGTTGTAGATCAGTGGTGCCCAACCTACGGCCCGCGGGCCAAATGTGGCCCGCGAGGCTGATCCATGTGGCCCGCGGACTCATTAAATCTTAAAAACAAAAACCACTTTCCGAAATCTTCCAAGAAAACCACGAAATCGTGCGAGACATTATGGCACTTCCATCTAAAAAAGATGTGTGATAAAGGAATTCTTCAACATCCAGTAAAAATGTTTTTCTTTACTTCTCTGTTTTGGTTTTTTCTAGATACGGGGAATTTGTCATTGGATAAATATTTTTCAATTCAGTTTATAAGGATCTTTTTAGTACCAAACTTCGAAAATATGTCCGATCGTAAAAAGTTGGAGCCGAATTTACAAGAACTAGTATCCTCAAAATCGATGCAAACTTATTGAAAACGGGTAATTTTTCTTTATGTTTAGAAAAATCCTTAAAAGTGTCTTTTATGTGGCCCGCGAGATAAATTTTCATTCGCAAATTGGCCCTCGTGAAAAAAAAGGTTGGGCACCACTGTTGTAGATAGTACACCAGAAAAGCTCAGGAGCTTTAGTCAACATATGGTTGAACTCGTCTGTTAATAAATTCTATAATCTATAATTTATCTGAAATAACACGGCTTTTTGTAGTAAATTTTATATTATAATTAACAGATTTTTACAAAAGTAAAAGTGTAGAATGTATATCATTTGGGAAACAGTCTAGTTGGATAAAATGGGGGTCCTTATTTGAGCATAACAGTTGTAGAATATATCTTTCACCTGCAGTATATATGACCAAAATCTGTTTAACAATAATTAATATGTGGTAAATTATTAATTTGTAATCTTTATAACAAATAATTTTGCTATAAAGATTACAAATAATCTTAAGTTTATAAGATTACAGATAACCTTATTAAGTTTATAAGATTACAAATAATCTTAATAAACTTTTATATGAATACTCATCCAGCTGTATTTCCCATCACAAATGTTAAGAAGCATATGAAAAAACTGATTCAGTGTTTCTCCAAGTATTATTGTTTTTTCCTTAAATTTAGGGTAAAGACATTGTTTTTGGAACCATCAAATCACATAATCCAAATTATTTTTCTTGCCTTACAGGTTGCTGATATGTCTAAGCATAATTTAGATTTAGAAAAGAAAGTCACAGAGTTACACAATATGCTCTCAACCCAGTTAGAAAAAGCTAAGGAACAGGATTTGAGAATAGAAGTTTTGAGCCGTCTTGTTGGGGCGTCATCCCCATCTGTAAAACCTACTGATAAGACCAACTCTATTAAGATAGAAGGATCTTCAAGTATTGAAGTTAAGAAAGAAAGTTTGCCACAAGAAACCCTGAAGCGAAGGCCATCTCGGCGTGTAACTGAGAGAGCTAGGAAAAAAATGCGTAGTGCTTAAGGTGTCAATTAGTTTACCGTGTGATACTGATCATGCACCTGAATAAGGTAGCATTGTTTTTATATTTCATTGCATTTTTGTGTAACAAGCAAAACTGATACTTTTATTAGGTATCAAACAGTTATCTAGTACAGTAATACCCCTGACTTACGCAATAGGTGAGACCGAGCGATAACCGCGTAAGTAGGGGTACATTTTTTCATAGAAATACATACAAATTATGTGCAATTGGGACTAGAGATGAAGTAAATAGAATTTAGAAGATGATTATTTAATTATTTATCTCGGTAAATACAAAAAGATGCGATATTAGTGTTATTTTCTTTTATTATCATTATCAAGTTATTTTGATAAAAAAAATTTCTTCATAACAGGTTAAAAGTTTTTCTACTCCTTCGTTTTGTCTTAAAAACCTGGTCTTTGTTTGGATCTATCCTTTTTTTAATTGCATCCTGACTCTTGCTTAAATTTAAAATCATCATTTGATTCTCTGTTTGAAGGGTATCATGAGATAACATTGGGTAAATGTTTCAGAACATGATTCAAACAGAATTTATTTTATCCAGTGAAAACTAGAACTATTGTTCTTTTATTTTCACCTTTCAGTGTTCGTATTTTGTAAGGAGGAAGGAACTTATTTAAAAAATAAAGACATTTAAAGAAAAATATTTGAGTAGATTAAGGTGGAAAGTTACACAATCTTTAAAGGCAATTTAAAAAAAAATTGAAAATTTTAAAAGTGTATCACTTTGAATTCGCGTAAGTCGAGGTGTTACTGTAGTTTATATTATGAAAGTTGAAATGCATTGTGTATCATAAATTTATGCTGATTTCAAAAACACAAGAAAATCTGGAAATTTTTTGGTTTGTGCTAACATGTTAAAGAAGACTTTTTTGGTCCATAAAATAATTTTAATAGCAACTAACAGTGGTTATTTACTTGTACTGTGACATTTTATTCAAATCAGGCAAAACAAAATTTTAAAATTACTTATTGAGACATGAGTTCTTTCTCCATATAAAACTTAACAGTTTTAGCACCATTCATGTAGAAAAGTTCTAACCACCAACACTGATCAATTAGTTATAGCTGACTGCTGGTATCAATGGACAAATTACATTTTGTGCATGATGGAAATCTATCTTTTCTAAGATGTTGTCTTTTTGGTGTGAATTTTTATAGTTAGCATAAATTTATGGTGAACCTTGTTATATTGATAGCTTAATTATTGAAAAATATACTCACAAAAACATTTATTTAATGGTATGTTAGCAATCCTTATTTCTTCTATCTCATAGTTTTTCTTTTGGTAATCATTAAACACATGAAACTTACAACATTGAGATAACTCCAATTGCTTTTAATTAATTGTTTTCGTATTTTATATCTTTTAAGTGTGCTGATAACTAAAAAAGTGTTTCTTAGGTAGAAAAATTTGAGATAAGTAGTATTGGAAGTTCAGTATAAATTTTTAAAAATAGAAATGCTACATAATTTTTGTATAAATTATTACCACTATATTTTTTAAAAATATGTTTTGGTATTTTATGAAAAAGTTTCACAATTTTAAAGATGTTTAAGTGTTTAATTACACATCTTGATATATTTTTTTATCTAATTCTAAAGCATAAAATCATGTATTACAGTTGTATGCGTAAAAATAGCTACTATGCAACTATATAAAACTATGGAAAATCCCCATCTTCTTCTTTAACTGAAAATTTTTATTAATTCTTCTTTCCACGCATCATATCAAAATAATAGTTTTTATAACTTGGTGTGTAACATATTATTTTCCAGCTTTTTTAATTTGCCAAACCAAGTACAATTGGTGCCAAAAGAAATTTCCAGTCATATGACAGAAATCTAGAGATGAGAAATGTGCTGTGAAATGAAAATACAGTGAAAGCTCTTATTGTGAACCTAATTAATTATTTTAGTTTTTATTTAAGAAAGAAAACTTCAAGTAAGAAACTGATTGGGAAAAGTACTAATTTAAAAAAGTGGTAACTCAATGTAAAACCTATCTTAACTTTAATTTTTAGCTAGTTACAAAAAAGATCTACAAAAAAATCCCTAATAAATGTAGTTAAGTTTATGAATATTCTTAGCAGATAAGAAAAATAATGTAGGTAATAACTTAACTCTTCAAATGAATTTATCTTTGGAATTTTCAAGAGATTTTCCCCAAAAAAAGTTTACATAATAATTAAATGGGTCATTAATGATTTTTTCAAGGATATTATGCTTAAGATGCTCCCAGGGGGTGGGGGAGTTTAGGGGTTAAAGATGCTCCCAAAATATTCATAAAAATTCTTAAACATTCTGGGTGTATAAGTAGAGATACTCTTTGAATGTCACCAAATGTTCAAAAGTGATTCAAAACATAAATTTTTGGGGTCAAATTTCAAAAATTTTTCTGGGGCAGATCCCTCAAACTCCCTGTTTAACTTGGGACTGAGTTTTGTCTGTAAAATTTTGTTATTAAATAAATAGATTCATATTTTACCTTTAATATACTCTTGATAGGAGGCCTGAAAAAAATTGGAGTTTGAATCCTCTCCCAAAAACAAAATTTTGGGTACAGCCCTGCCATCCCTCTAAAGAAATCTGGAAACCACAATTTTTGGTTTCATTCTGTGGTCAAGAATTTGCAGTAACAAAAATATTAAAAAAACTGATTTTGGGGAAGCTAGTCTAACTGGAATCCAAACCAGTTTTCCCAATAAAATTTAAGCTAATTTATGGGTGGCCCTTAAACTTATAAAGCTAATCTCAAAACTTGATTTGTAAAGATTAACAGATTTTTCACTGCCCCAACAATACAAACCAACAGAATGTTTTGATATATACCTTATGTCATGGGGCATAAAACATAATCGTTCCTAGTTTATTTAGATTTAGAGCTGGCAAATTCAAAATAATTATTGATAACTTTTTAATTTATGTGTAATGCATTAGTGTGAAGGCAGTTTTCTTGTATTTTGTGTGGTTTTATGTAAGAGCTTTAACTGTAAATGCGGAAGCAAAGAACTCAATGTTTAACAATACCAATGTCTTATTAATATATTTTCGTAGCTGGTTTTCTCCCATCAAGGGTGATAATGGTATACTTTGTCTACCTTCACTTCGTGGCAGAGATAGCATTGTGGAAGGCAGAGAAAACTGGTTTTTACCTTTGTTTTCACCGCCTAGCTGGAGCAGACGGACTATAGCTAACATTTTCATCAGTAATTGCGTTTTAAGGTTAATTTAGTGAAATTTCATTTTAATTATACAATTTAATGCTGTCTTTTTGTTTAGCATCTTTCCCCTCAACTAAAACACTTGTTTCTTGTTAACTTTGGACCCATCTCTAGTCCTGATGAATGAGAATTTCACTGTAGCTGTGTTTCTCTATAGAAATTACTATGAAATTCAATGCTTGTAAAATAAAATGCAATCTTTTGTTTGTTTCACTAGAAAATAGCATCGAAACTATCAAATTGAGATATTTTATGTGCAATGCTAGATGTATTCAGTCCCCCCTTATGTATTAAATTCATCTGTTTATTTAAAAATGATGTGTTTAAGTACTCATTTCTGTACTCAAAAACTTAAGACTGATTTTCTTACAGCTTGTCTTCATTCACTTTAAATGGGAAATTTTATGTAAGAGTTTTTCTCCACTTTAAGCTGATATTTTCTTGAATAATGATGGTCACTACCACCTCTAAAAGTATTTTTCTGTATGCTTGAGTGGTTGAGGATTAATAAGTTAACTTTTTAGCTGTGCATGATTAACAGCTTTTCTGGTGAATTATAACTTGGGAAATATCCAAACTATCAATTCCAAAATATTTGATGCTGGTTGTTAACTTAACAAATTCAACCCTGTTGTAACCACTTCCTAGCAAGTCCCCTCTAAAACCTACCATATGGAAATCATGCATAAATATATAAAATGCGCTTTTGGGGGGAATAATGTATGTCCTTCTAACTGTCCTAAAGTGGTACACCTAAATATTAACTTTATTTTGTATTTTCATTTTTAGAATTCTAATTTTCATCTTCTCACAAGGCGTAAGTACTCCTTTCAATCTTATAGTATAAGTAGACTGAAAGTCAAAAAAATCATTTTAAATTATTTGGAAACTGAGGTTAATATTGGAAAAAAATTACCATATAATGACAGTTTTTATCTTGCACCACCAAAAGTAATTCCTTATATTTCAACCATGCTCTTGAAACCACCTATACAGTGATTATTCTTTGAAGTTTAATATTTATGGACTTATGGTATATACATTTAATATATAAAGCCACTTGTGCATGCAAGCAATATACATTTTGAAGATGTATCTTGTGTTACATGAAAATTAACACAAGTATACTTTGGTTTGTCTTCTAGCTCTGATGTACATAATTAATTAAATAGGTAATGTGTGATACTCTTAGCCATAGATACTGTGTCGATTAACAAATGCTTTTGTGAATTGCTCTCAAGATTTCAGTTTATTTTTATAAATATGCAGATTAATGTTCGCATATGGCAAGTTGTAAATGAAGATGAGAATATTAGATCTTTCAATCTATCCAATTTATTGGTTTGTAAATTTATTTCCTTATGTATAATTGTTTCTTTGTCTTAAAGTCTTTTTAGATGACTATCTAGTTCCTTCCGAATGTTTTATAATTTTATCTTTTTCACATAATATGCGAAAAGGTAAGAACATTCTAGCTTTCATTGTTACTTTAATCTGTTTGTTTTTGTGTTTTGTTCTTTTGGCATTTTGCCTATCTATTATGATTTTGCTTTCAAGTGTGATGAGGTTGTAAGTTTATAAGGATAACCTTGTATATTATGTGATGCGTTGTAGAATTATAGGGAAATGTAAATAGTTGTAACAGTGTTTGTGATAAAAGATTTAGATTATAATAAAATGGTGGGAATAACATAATTAAGATTTTCTTACTTATTGAAACATTTTTGGAATGCTTTAATAGTTATGTCTTAACCCTCATTTTTCCTTTATTTCTAGTTCTTTGTAACTTTCACTTCAGACAATTTTTGTTTGATGTAGAACAGGGGTTCTCAACCTTTTTGGCTCCGCGACCCCCTTTTCAGGGAAAATATTTTGGCGACCCCATCAGACCTAAAATGTTAAGACAATTCGTTTCTCTCCCTACCCATATCCTCTCATCTTGAAGCCTTGACTGAACATTCAAAGATTATATTCCAGCAAAGAATATGGATGGATATTTATGGGTAGTCAATCCGTTTAATGAGCAAGCCGTTCAAAAGGCTGAATTAAGTATTCATCTGCATGATGATTTAATAGAATTATCTTGTGATCAGAGTATGAAGTTGAACTTTACCAATGCTTGCGTTGACAAGTTCTGGATAAGTGTTAAAAAAGAATATCCAGAAATATTCAAAGCAGAGATAAGGGAATTAATACCATTTGCAACATCCTACAGGTGTGAGCAAGGGTTCTCTGAAATTGTGCACTTAAAATCAAAGGCAAGAAATCGTTTGACACTTGAAAACGACATCCTCCTTTGTGTTGCTGACATTAATCCGGACATACACGAATTATTAATTCTAAACATGCTCAAATTTCTGATTAATTTAATTATTAACATCTATAAGTTTTGAAAATTGTTGTGTCTGTATAAAAAAATAACTCTGTTAATATGACTTTTTAATTTTTGTCTCGCGACCCCCTGGGCATGCCCCGCGACCCCCCAGGGGGTCGCGACCCACCGGTTGAGAACCCCTGATGTAGAATTTAACAAAAGCGCAAAGCATATCAAGAAAATTTTAACAATCATGTCCATGTTGGGCAGGGTTGGCATAAACCCAGTTTTTTTTAATTAAAGTCCTGTCCAGGCAGTTTTTTCAAATTTTAGTGAGTTTTTTCTCTGTTAAATGTGTTCTGTCAATAATTGTAGTTTTTTCCAAAGTTAAGTGGGTTTTTGAAAAACGCACTGAAATTTAAAAAAAAATCCTCCTTAATTTTTATATATAGGTTGAACTGTAAACATCCTAAATTTTGAGAAAAAAAAACAACCACTGAAATTGAAAAAACACCTATTTAAATTTTGAAAAAATCCACTAACATTTTTTAAAAATACTGAAATTTAAAAATGCCTCCTTAATTTTTTTCTTGTTTGAACTTTATCTCTCCTAAATTTTGAGAAAAAAACCCCATTCAATAATGAAAAAAATCCTTCATTATTTAAACCTGGTTAAAATTTTGGAAAAAAAACCCCACTCAACTGCAGTTCTTGGTATGTTATTTCGTTAAATGTTTTTCTTCATTTCTCTTGATTAAATTTCATCTTGATTTTTCTTTTAAAAAAATAAAATGGGTCCAAATAGAGGGTTTTTTCTCATGGTTTAAAAAAAAACATTTCATGCAACTAGTCAGGGTGCCAACTCGAAAAGTGTGCATTGGAGTGTGTATGGAATTTTATGACGGTTTCTGGAAGAGTTGATGGTGTAGATTTCAGAACCGATTGATGCCAATCTGAAAATATTGAGCATTTTTTATAAATCAAGATGGCGTCCAAAATGGCTTCCATTGAAATCAATACTTTTGAAAATAAAAATATAGCATGCAATACATCATATACGGTATTTTTTGGGTCAAAAAAACGATTTATAACGTTATTTTTTACTTTAATTAAGTTTGGAATAGGTTTTTTAATAAAACAAACATATTTCGTTGAAAAAGCAGGATTTTTTAACACTGTTTTAATGTCTATATTTTGCTTATAAATTCATATTTGCATTAATTTAAAATAAATTGGGTTTAGAATAATTACAAATTACAGTAAAACCTTAAGGAGTAATTAAGTAATAAAAGAAAATAATACACTGCCAGGGCTCGTACATGTCCTGATATTCCTTAATTTCCTGAAATCTCAAAAAGCGTCCTGAAAAGTCCTGAAAAAACGTAATTTACCCCGATTTTCCTGATATTTTTTCGAAAGTCTAAATATCAGTTATATACCGAGACTTATTTTCGATTTGCCATAAAACTTACCAGCTTCCAAAGTAAGTCTGGAGTGTACTTTGAACCAGGGGTGCAGAATATGTCCGAACGCCCGAACAATGTTCGGGGGAAATTCAAGTAGCTCTGGGGAAATTTTTGCCCCAGAAAGAAAGAAAAACTAAAAAAATTCAATCATCAATAGCTGACAAACGGAATATTTTGTGTAGTAACTGCATTATAACCTCCAATTTTAACGTAAATCAGGTGAAAACTGCAGAATTTCGGATGTAGAGTGGGAAAACAACGGATCTGCGCAAAAAATCTTAGTTTTCTGGGTGAATACCTGAAAGTTGGCTTTTCCTTGCTTTTTGCTTGGTATGCAGGAAAAACAAAGTATTCGTGGTAGGTTGAGCAATTTCTACTATAAATAGCGTTCTTGTTTTCTAACATTCATGGGTACAGCTTTAGAATAGGTCCACTTTTTGAACGGTCGCCAAGTTGGCGGTATTTCATGGCCGACAGGCTGTGAAAATGTAGGTAAACATGGCGGACAGGTTTCAAATATGGCGGCCGTCGCCAAAAGTCGACCTATTCTAAAACTGTTCCCATTCATGTTCTTCAAAAGTTGAGTTAATTAAGGAGAAATTTACAGGTAGCTTAAATTTGAGAAGGATAGACAGTTTTTCATATTTTAAGAAAAGAGGCACTTCTGAACTGATTATATAAGTGTGCAAGAAAGACTAAAAAAAGAGTATAAAGATCATTAAAATTTAAATTTAGGGATTATTTGAAAATTATTGAATCTGTAAGAAGTATTATTGAAGAATATTATTACAGAAGTATCTGTAGAAGTATTATTGAAGTTTAAGAACTGAATAAACTATTTTTTAATGAAATTTCATTTTGGGGGAAATTTTGGAGAAAAAAATTGTGTTCTGGGGAAATTTTGGATCATGGAACATTTTCTGCATCCCTGCTTTGAACTAACTCTAAATATTACTTTTAAAATTAAGAGAGTTTAGGTAGTTTTTAATTTTACACACAGGGCCGGATTACCAAATAGGCAATGTAGTTGTAGGCAACTGCCTAGGGGCCCATCATCAGCTAGGGGCCCCGAGCCCGGAGATTTTTTTTCTGAAATGCTTCCTTAGAGTTAAAATTAAATTTGAATATTTTTATGCGGGTCCGGTTTCGTGGGGAAAGTCTACCTCCATTCTTTTAAAGCAGTCATGGGTAGTATGTATCTAGAGCCTCCAAGAGCTACCGTGGGCCGGTAGAAATTAATTATTGAAAAAAAAAAGAGCTTAGAAATACTGCCATCTTATATGAGTAAAAATGATACCTTAAATTATTATATTATAAAATGATTTTTGTCCTCATCATTTTTCTGAACTTTTAACAACTGGGGATAGGGGGCTTTAGGCCCCCAAAAAGAACGAGAACTAACAATGAGAAAGAGGGGAGGTTGGAACTCAGGGACGTATATAAAGGGGGAGGCGTACCAAAACGAGATAAAACCCTGTTATTTAGGGTCAAATTTCCAGAAATTTTCTGGGGGAGGACCCCCAAACCCCCTCTTTGGTACTTAAAACCCTATTATTTCCAACTTTTTTAATACATTTGCCAAGTTAAAAAAATCCTACCAAAAAATAAACTTGAAAATGTCCAAAATTTGGGTAAGTTGTATGAAAACGAGTTGAAAATCTGCATTTGAGACTTAATTTTTCTTGGGGGACCCCAGACCTCCGTTAGGTAGTTAGAACACAATTACTCCCAATCTTTTTTATTATGTTCGTCGAGAAGATTCAATTTGATTTTTAAAATTCTGACCCCCCCCCAAAAAAAAAAAAAATCTTAGACCCGCCACTGCAAAGACTGACCGAATGTAACTAATCAAAATTTAATTTGGAATCCCTTTTATAAGTTTTAAAAAACGTATAATTGGGCCCTGAGACGTGCATTTGCCTAGGGGCCCCGACAGGGTTAATCCGGCCCTGTTTACACACATGATGGATAACATTCTGGTTAAGGAAAAAGTAAACACTACATTATAATACCCAAAATGTCCTGAAATTTTGTCCTGAATTTTTTATAAATATGTGTCCTGAAATTTTTTGAGGGTCTGTACGAGGCCTGCACTGCTTTTATTTCATTCAGAATTTACCATCTGGAGGAAATGTTCTGATTAGATTTTAATGTAGCTATAAAAAACAATTAAAATATTTTAATTTGTTTTAGAAAAAGTAATTGCCTGGTAAAGGATTATATAAATTTGGCCGCATAGAGAGCGACATAACCAAGGGGGCGTCCATAAATTACGAGTCAAAAGAGAGGCGAGAGGGTCTAGCAAAATATCACCAATTCTCACGAAGTAAACTAAAATCTCATGTCAACTTCTTATGGTTCAGAAAATATACACCTTTTCGATTATATTTTTAACACAAGTTTAGGAAAAGAATGCAGGTTAATCAAAACAGGGAATTATTAGCCAGCACAGTTAATCCGTGTTAATTACCTACGAGTTTAGACCAGATTTTTTTATTTCAATACGTAATTGTATTAAAATATGTCTCGCATAAATAAACAAACAACAAATATTAATATCAAAGAAACTAATTTTTTTAAAGGGGGCAAGGGGAGTAGGGTCCACCATAATCTCACCAAAAGGGCGGGAGCAAGCGGTCCAAAATTTGGTAAAAACACCCTGTAATTTATGGACGTCCTCCAAAGTAATTAAAAAGAGCACTTCATTCTTATCATCTTCGTATAGAGTAGAATACGTGGTAAATATGACGGAAAAAAATATGACAAGCTCAGTTTCGCGCACCTTCTCTTCAGACCCTTCCACCAACAATAGATGAGTGTTTCGCACTCAGTGGCGGATCCAGCCTGGACCTAAGGGGGGGGGGGCAACCACATTTTAAGAAGGTTGGAGGTTCTTCCCCAGAAAAATTTTGAAAATTTGATTCTATAATTGAAAATACTTCGATGACGCCCCAGGGAAAAGGGGGTCCTCCCCCAGAATTTTTTTTTGAAATTTTACCTTGAAAAGTAGTTTTTGACTCATTTTTGAACATTTAAGATGGGATCGGGGGATAGCATTTTAACGTCCCACCATTCCAGCCAGAGAGACCCTTAAGATGAGCGGTCATCACTGCTCTAGATGGCAGTGGCATAAATATAAATTTATTTCTGAAGGAACCAAAATATCCTCCAAAAATAAGTCATTATCAGGCGAAAAGCTAGATTTCTGCAACGAGGGAGAGGACCTAAAATTATTCCTAAGCTTCCTCATAGGTTTTATGTACTTTTTTAATGCATTTATATTTGATAGGAAAGATTCGCATTTTGATGAATAGTATATTTGTAGTATAAAAATGTAAAACAAAATAAAGGAAAAGTGTATTTTGAATATCAAAAAGGGGATCTGGGAGTCTTCCCCGAGAAATTTTTTGGAAATGTGACCCTAAAAATCAGGGTATTAACTCGTTTTGGTACCCAAAGCCAAAGCTCGATTCTCAGGGTGGGCCCGGACCTTATGTGACTGATTCCTCCACAGGTCACCAATTTTCTTCCCTCCCTTTTTTCATCACTCCACAGGCGTATATAGATTTTTATTTGGTATAAGAGTCTCCAAATATATCCTCTAAAAATTAGTCATTATCATGTTTACCAAAAAACAACAATGAGCAGGGTTAACAAGTGATTAACTGGTCTCGTGGACATTCCCTTTCAGTGGCGTATACTATAGAAATTTATTTCAGGAGGGGCCCAAAAATATTTCTCCCGTACATATTAAATAGGTTTAATGATACTTTGTAACACATTTTAAGTATAATTTGCGTCTTAAAGAAGTACAGAATGAGACAAGTTGTGAGCAATTTATTAAGTTTGATGTATCAAAGGGGGACTGGAGGCCCTCCCCCCAGAAGTTTTTTTTAGAAAAGTTGACTCTAAAAACAGATTTTTAACTAGTTTTGGTACCTAAAGCCCGAATTTCAGGTTTTCATTTTATGTAGGATTTTCATTTTGATGTGCAGAAAATAAAGAAGTTGTGAATAATTGAGTTCCAAATACAAAAGGGGGTCTTGGGGTCCTCCCCTAGAAAATTTTTGGAAATTTGACCCAATAAAACAAGGTTTTAACTTGTTTTTGTATACCTTGTCCGATTTTCGTTTTTTCCTTTTCTTACCGTAACTTTTAAAAAAGGTACCTGAGCCCAAGGGGGGGGGGGCAAAAGGCCTGTTGCCCCCCCTGGATCCGCCACTGTTCGCACTGAATGTTAAATGGGCTCACTTTCAAGCCCAGTAGCGGATTTCTAAATAGGCTAGCTATAGGCTATAGCCTACGGCGGCAAATTTTTGTAGGCGGCAAATTCTCGACAGCAGAATTTTTTTCTGAATAAAAAAGGAGAAGAGAAAGGAAACACTAAACATAAGCCCTGAAAATAGGGAGAACGTTCTTTCAGAAAAGCAATTATGTGGTTTACAAGGAACTGTTTTCTTTGTTCCCCAAAGGGTCTCAAAATGAGCCAAAACTACTTTAATGGGCAATTTCCAAAAAAATTTCTGGGGGGGAAACCCCAACCCCCTCTCAAATTTTTTTTCTGCTATACAGTGTTTTCCCCTTGAAAATAACGCCGCCTACAAGAAACTTTTCCCTTTTGATGCTCTCTATAAAAATTGAAAAGTAGATAAACACAAGTTCGGGGGGAATTTCCAAAAATATTTTCTGGGGGAGGACCTCTGGCCCTCGTTAGACGTTTGTTTTCAAGGAACTGTAAGGGTCTCAAAATGAGCTGAAACACTACACTACTTTAAAAGGCAAGTTTTCAACATTTTTCTGGGAGAGACCCCCAGACCCCCCCATTTTACTTAGAGTTCACAATGTAAAATTGTAACATTTCGTGTAAAATATTACTTTTAAGTGATCTAACACTTCAGGTATAAATACATCTCTGGACCTTAAGAAGAGGTTTGGTCAGACCGACTCCCCCCGAAAAAATAAGAAGCCAAATGTCAAGTCCCGGCGTGTACCAAACTCACTTAAAATCTTAGCCCTCCCCCCAGTGGCGAATCCAGAAGGGGGGCTGGGGGCTTCAGCCCTCCCCAGGAATTAGACATTCAAGTTTTGGCAATAGCAATAAAGCCAAAAAAGAAATTTCAACACGTTGCGGACATTCGGTGGTGTTATCCAAAGGGAAAGGGTATCAAAATGAATCGGAACCCTACTTTTAAGGGTAAAAATTCTAAAATTTTTCTGGTGCCCCCAATCCAACACCCCCAATCCCCCTCGAAATTTTGGAATCTAATAAGTACGGCTTTTCCTTGAAACTTAAGGGTTTTACAAGGAGTGGTCCTCTTTGATGTAACCTAAAGTGTCTCAACATGAGTTAAAATGCCACTTTCAGGGACAAAATTCAAACATTTTTCTGGAATATGAACCTCTAAACCCCTTAGAAATTTTCCAAATCATAATACTATAAACTTTTTTCTTGAAAATTCTCCCGCTTACAATGAGTGGTGCTCTTTGGGTTTAATCTAAAAGGCTTCAAAATGAGCTAAAACACTATTTTAAGGGGCAAATTTTGAAAAAATTTCTGGGGGGGGCAGACCCTCCTTTTACTTCGAGTTGACAAATTTACACAATTTTGAAATTTAGTGCACCAAAATAAAACCTTACGAACTCATCTCACCTATAACTTGGTATTCCTAAGATTAGACCCCAGAAAAGATGTTGAGTAACCCCCTAAACAAAAATATGGTTACGGCATTGGCAACCCCCTCCCCATTTTCGGTTGCTTTCTTACATTAATATTTGAACAGCCCATAATAGCAATTAAGTTATTTGTGAAACTCAGCCCCCCAGACAAAAATTCTGGATTCGCCACTGCCTCCCCCAAACCAAAACTGAAATGACGCCCCTGTTTAGTTTTGTAAGTATAGTTATAGCATATAGGCGGCACATTTGGAAATCCGCCACTGTTCAAGCCATAATAAGGCTGTCAGTTAGTCGTCATCCTAACCAACTATAGGTTGTCAGAAAAATGAAGAGAAGGAGATTATACCGATTCTAATACCTGAAATGTAGACTGAATACTAGAAGTGTCTAACTGCTCTCTCTGCAAAACTGAGGACCCCTGTTCAACTATTATTGGATATGGCTATCATTCCAGTAACATTTCCTGCAGCTTCATACGTTATTGTTACAAAGAAAAGGGGAAATGTTTCAAGCTTCACACAAAACTTTCGGAGATTTTGAATGAAAATGTGTTTTTCATGATGCTACAGATTACTTTTAGAATATTAAATTTGAATTGAAACTTTGATTTAGGTAGCTAAAATTGTTGAAATAATGAAATGAATTTGATTGAAATAATTGCTATTAAATGTTACTTAAGTATCAAAGGCAAAGCATATAGTATTAAATTTTGGATTATATACATGGTTTCTTTAAAAATTTATGAAAACTGAACAAATAATAGTTAAAATTAAACAGGAAATTATTTATCATACGTAATTTGTTAACTGGATCATGATATTTTTAGAAAAAAATCAGCTTCTCCAATATCAAATAAACAAGGATCTTTTGTAACCAAATTACGGTTCCTTCATAATAATTTTCAAAATAAAAGGAATTTCAAATCAATTTAAACTTTTTTTGTTTAAAATAAATGTTTCCCTATTGAAAAACAAAAATACTGATACCCCACATGCCATATTTTAATAAAGATAAATCGAAAATCCTATTTTGTGGCTACCATGGACGCCATCTTGAATTCTTCAAAATGCTCAACATTTACGAGGTGACATCAATCGGTTCTTCAATCTAGACATCATAACCTATCAAAATCAACAATAAAATTTCATACGCATTCTATTACACGGTTGACCCCTTTTTGCCATTTGGCACCCTGACTAAACCCAATTGGGTCTAATCAAGCCAACCCTCGTGATGGGTGTGTTAGAATTCATAAGTTTTGATCTATCCATTGGCAGATCTAGAATTTTTGTCTATGGCAGGCTGAGCTCCTAAAAACATTTTACTATCAAGAATTTTAAAAGGGTGAATAAAGTTTAGTGCAACAACTATCATCATAAGTAATAATTTTTTATTTACTGTTTTTTCATGATAATAAGGGGGCTTAGTTCAATCTTATATATATTTATAAACAATTAGTACATTTTTTTTTCACTTTAGGGAGTGCTTCAGCCCTTTCCCCTAAATTTGCTCTTGAATCTATCTCTTAATGTACTTTTTAAAGCATCTTGGATTCATTTATAAAGGATATCGAAAAGTTAAAATAGATGAATATTGTATAATTAAAATACAACTCGGACTTAATTTTATTTTAGCCAATACAAAATTAACCATTACTCTCTTGCCTAACGTAAGTCTCAAAGCCTTAAAAACGGCTTGTAATATAATTCTTGTTTGGATTATTGCTTTCTTAAAATCCAGTTAATTTATAAGTTGTAGGTAATACTGTATTAAATTTAATCATCAAGTTGAATAATAAATGCTTTACTTGATGTATGACTTGCAACTGGTTTTATGAACTAATTTTAAAAAGTTCGAGGATTTTTCATTTTCATTTCTGCTTACTTTAAGTTTGTCAGACAGTTTGTTCGTTTGGGTACTTAAAAGATACAGTCGAGTCCGCTTAATGTGATCGCAATTGTCCAAGACTAAACTGATAACATTATCCGATCGATAACAATAAGCGATCTCATAAAAAAACAGCAAACAGTGTAGATAGATTGTTTGCTTTACAATCAAAATCATGTAATCGTAATAAATGTATACGAAACTCTAATTTTACTCTATGTAAAATTTTAAGGGGAAAATATAAGAGTAGTTCAATTAATAAAATTAAAATAATCACTTACTTTGTATTTTTATAGAAAGGTCTCTTTTAACGCTCCTCTATATCCTTCCACTCCAATAAACCACTTATTTATTACATAATCTGAATTCCAGTAAACAAGGAAAATCAAAATCACTTATCAGAAACATCTGCAAAGCGTGGATCTTTGTGTTTCTTTAACCAATCACAAGTATGGATTCGGACCCCCCCCATAACTGTTTTCCTTCAGTATAATATGCCGAATGTTTTATTTTTCTTACTCATCCTGAGTTTCAGAAATATGAAGCGCCAGATGTTCTCATGGAGCAGATATTTACTTGTTAAAATTGACCTTCAAAATGAAACTCGAACTCAAGCGGTCGTTTTAAAGGAGAAATGGACAAATTTTGATAATATTAAGCGGAGTGATGATCCATAGTTGATCACATTAAACGATGTATTTTACATTAAATTAAATAGGAATGATCGGGACCTGTCGATTCCGATAACATTATCCGATTGATAACATTAACCGTGATCACATTAAGCGGATTCGACTGTATTAGAAAATATAGTATTTCTTCCTCGAACGATTGTCTTATTCCTGGAAATATTTTCGATTCCAGCCTTTTTGGGGTTCTCAAACTTCCTGATGTATGAGAATTTTTTATGCAATTTTATTAATATATTTTCTTACTATCGAAACATATTAAGGATTGTCTCCGAAAAATAGCTTTGTGATATTGATGTTTTATTTATAAATCAATGGTATAAAACTGCTCAGTTCAGTAACCGAATAAATAAGGTTAATTTACAAAATAATTAAAAGGAAACATTTAAATTTCCATTTTATGCTCATTAATTTAAGAAAAGTTTTATTAAAGCTTTGCTCACAGGGATTCTTCACTATAATAATGAACCTCTGATTTACCATCAGGGCTTTTAAGGCGTGAGCTTAGAGTCCCTCTCTAGAATAATTAAGCAATATTACTTTTCATGTTTTCTAAACTGTACTACTACTAACAATAAATACAAACGTTTTTGCAGTGTAACCAGGGTTGTTACGTTTAAAACACTTGTTTTAAACACATTTAAAACAAAGCAAAAAACCTTGTTTAAAACACTTTTATTTCTTAGCAAGTTGCTTCCTTTATTTGGGCAACAAACTCACCATTTTCAAGTGTAGATCACTCAGAGCTTAAAAAGATACTGTCAAGCATAAGGCTTGGGTACAAACCCCCAAATCGCCATGACATAGAATAGACAGTACATTACATGATAAGAAGCACGATGCTGTGAAGAAAACTTTCAAAAATAATTTAAATGAATGAACTGTTTGTGGTGTACTTAAAAGTATAGATTTATTAATCTAATTTCAATTCGAAAAATCAAATTTCAATTTTTTAAATATTTCTTTGTTGAGGGTAAACAAACAAACAAAACATATTTTAAACAAAAGACACACGTTTAAAACAAATAAAACGTGTTTTTTTTTTATTTTTATAAAAAAACATGTTTTTTCCAACCCTGAGTGTAACCAAACAATGGATTATCTACAGGGTGTCTCAAAAAAGACTTACACATTTTAAAAATCAATAATTAATAACTCGAAAACTAAAAAAGATATAAATACGCCGTTTGTTACATCCTACTCCTGGGAGTCTTAGGTGTAGGATGCAACAAACTGTATCTGTATTTGTATCTTTTTTAGTTTTCGAGTTATTAGTTATTGATTTTTAAAATGTGTCTGTCTTTTTTGGGACACCCTGTAAGTACCAAATATAGTTTTTTTTTAAATTTAACAATTAAGTTCATTTAATTGTATAAGTTATTAATTAATATAATTTAATTAAATAAATTTAACAATTAAATTCAACATTTAAATTTTAAATGTTGCTTCTTTTACCAAATTTTCTAAAATAGAATAACATTATCATCGCTAGTAGTTTTTCCCTTTTTGTCTCTTCGCTTATACAGTCGAATCCGCTTAATGTGATCACGGTTAATGTTATCAATCGGATAATGTTATCGAAATCGTTAGGTCCCGAGCATTCCTATTTAATTTAATGTAAAATACATCGTTTAATGTGATCAACTATGAATCAACTCGCCGCTTAATGTTATCAAAATTTGTCCATATCCCCCAAAAAACGTCTAATTTCGAGTCATTTTGAAGGTCAATTTGTACAAGTAACCATCTGCCCCACCAAAGACCAGAGTATCTGGTGTTTCTTTTTTCTCAAACTCAGTTGAAGTAAGAAAAAATGAAACATTCCGCATATTGAAAGAAAACAGTTAAAGAGGGTGGGTCCGAATCCATACATGTGATTGGTTAAAGAAACCATCGACAACTTGCAGATGTTTCTGATAAGATATTTTGATTTTCCCTGTTTACTGAACTCTATGGTTTACTGAAATTCAGATTGTTTATAAGAGTGGAAGGCTATAACAGAGTGAAAAAAGAAAGACCTTTCTATGCAAATAAAATTATTAAGTAAGCGATTATTTTATTTTATAATTTTAACTACTCGTATATTTCCAATTAAAATTTTAAGTTGGCAAGTGCCTACTGCCTAGTGTAAAAATAGTGTTTTATATAATTAATAACGAAAACTTGATTTTGATTTTAAAGCAATCAATCTTGAAACACACTTTCCTGCTTTTTGATATGGGATCGCTTATTGTTATCGATCGGATAATGTTATCAGTTTAATCTCGGACAATTGCGATCACATTAAGCGGATTCGACTGTATTTACTGTCTAATTACAAATTATTAGTTTTTATTTTTCAAAAAGCAATTATTGTCCTTGGAGATTCCGTCATACCCCTGTGCTGTGCATTCTCCCTATCATCATGACTAAGTGGGTAAGGTATGCTATCTCACTCTAGGTAATGTTTGCAAACAGGAGATCACTGACCATTCAACCTCAACAAGGGGGGAGGTTCCAATGAAAAGGGATCGGACAGTTGAAGGAGGGGCTAAAGGGGAAGAGGGGTTTATTCAGTGGTATTCTAACACGTGACCTGTGATAGTGAACCATTTCAGTTTCAGTGGTCCTACAGTTTTTGGTGCACGTGTTTCTTCTATCTGAAGCAAGTTACTGTGGAATATTATCAATTAGATTTTGATCAGCTATTTTTTCTGTGAAGGTAAGTCGTAAACAACAATTTCTATAATTTAAAGTTAGGCTATATTACTTATTTACAGGGCTCCCAGCAGGTCTCTTTTTTCCCTAAAAGTCTCTTTTTTCACCTGAGGTCTCTAAGAGTCTCTTTTTTAGGATCAAGGTCTCTTTTTTTCCTACTTTTAAGGGTTAGATTTACAAAATTTTTCTGGGGGAGCGCCCCCAGACCCCCTCTACCTTTGAAATTTTTGTCTCTTTATATCCTTTTTCCGTAGAAAATTCTGACTTACAAGATATCGGTCTCTTTGGGTGTTATCAATGGGTCAACAATATTAGTTGAAACAATACTTTGAAGGCTAATTTTCCCCAAACTCACCAGTGAAGAACCCTCATCCCTGTATCTATACTTGGGGTTCATATTTTATACAAAATGCGAACAAAATTTTACAGGGTCTGTTAATTTGAATCAATTCTCCCCTCTCCAACCCCCCCACAATAGTCTGGTTATGGGTTTCAAGTGTGAAATAAAGCAATTAATATAAATTTGAAAATTATTTGTAATTGGTGTCAAATCTTAATGTATAGTATATTTCAAAACAATTTATTTTGTTATTAGCACCCTAAAATACATAGAAATTCGTTAAAATTATTCAACAACAAATTTAGGTTGCAGACCTGTATAATTAAGGCATCTATTAGGGTAAAATACAAAAATTTTACGGAAGCCATGGAAAAAAATGTATGTGAAAAATAGTCTGAAATACTCTGTTATAGGGGTATGAAGGATAATTATGACCTTATGACATCCTTATTTAGCGGCATAGCCAGGATTTTCCTTTGGAGGTCCAAAAAATGCATTATTGTAAATCAACGAAATTTCTGTAGTTACCCAAAAAAATTTGTCATTTTAAATTATACTCCTCTCTGTTAATTAAGAGGTTAACTTCTATTTGTTAATTAGGATCTCTCCTCAAAAAACTTTTTGCGAATTTGCCCCTTGAAAACAGTTTTTTGACGTCAGGCCCATAACTAGATATTTGTTTCAGGGATTTGACTCTATACTATTTACTTATGAGTGTTTTTACATGCTTTGTTTTAAAACGCTAACTGTGATAGGATGTTAATCTGTGTATACAATACTTTGAGGGCGCTTCACCAGAAAAATTTTGGAAATTTGATCTTTTGAAGCAGTGTTTTAGCTCATTTTGAGACCTTTTCAGTTACATCCAAAGACTTCCTTGCAAGCCACACTGAGTTTCAAAGGGATGTTTGGGGTCCTCCCATAGAAAATCTTTGTTATTTAAACATTAAAAGAGTAATGTGTAAACTCACATATTTGAGCCCTATTGGGTTACAACTACTAGTAAAGAGGATCGCTCTTTTAAAGTGTAGAATTTTTACGAGAAGCACAGTATCAAAATTTCTCCCTTGAGTGGCAACTGGTTATTATAAAACCAAAACTATAGAGTCTAAAATATTTTAGGTCTGAACCCAAAGGACCCCCCCCCAGTTTTGGCTACGGCACTGTTTTTTTATTCAAGAATAATCTTAACTTTTCAGTTTTTTAATTTTAATTTGATTCAAGTTACGAAAAGTATACTTTCTGTTTTGAAAGATTATCCCAATATTTCATTTCAACATTTAAAAATTACTTTGAAAATATACTTTTTTTATTATTTTAATTTAATTTTTGTATTGAACCAAAAATAAAAAAGAACAAATTACAAGTTCACATAGCCACCTGAGATCTCAATCTTTGGCAATCAATCGCATTTTTATCTAATTTCTACATTAATTTTATAACATTAACTATTTTGTGAGGGTAAAACTCTGAAATTTTTGTTTCATCAACCTATTTTTTTCATGACACTGTTAAATTTTGACTTAAAATTTCGGTCTCTTTTTTCTCTTTTTTAAAAATATTAGGTCTCTTTTTTCCCTAAAGACAAACCAAATGTCTGCTGGGAGCCCTGTATTTATGTTATCCTTTTTTCACGTGTTCTTTATGGATATTTAATGTTATGAAGTTTAAGATTGTAAATTTATGAGGACCACAAATTGTTTTCGAGTTCCTTATTTTCCTTTGTTGAAAAAGAAATAAATGTAATTTTCATATGGTCTACAACCCTTTCTCATTCTAAAATGTTGCTTGTGTTATTATTTTAAGCAAATATAAGGTTGGAAGTTGGAATTAAATGAGAATTGGGAAATAATTTCCACGTGGTTTGAAGGAGGGTTTGTTACGATTTATTTATTTAAACTGCTAGTCGAATATGACATCATGATAATGATAAACTATAATTGTTGAAAGATAGGAAAGAATTGTTGGTAAAGAGTTTCAAAAATATTATTGTTATTTTAGTATAAATACTTTAAGTAGTCATATACTATATTGGATTGAAATTAAAAGAGAAAATATTTTCACATGATTTTTACATTTGTGACCTATTCTTCCAAATAGCTAATTGAAGGGCAATATAATTATAGGAAAGAATTATCACAAAGATTTTGATAAGATCCTGTTTACGTGTGTCTCATGTCTTCTAATGAGCTATTTAACAAACTTTTACCGTTTTTAAAACATTGATGCCCTTAAAGATACCAATTAACTCATTTATTACACTTCGTTGGTTATAACCTTCTTCAGATAATGTGCTGATAAATGAATGATACAGAAGAACTATAATTATCAAAATTTGTTGCTATCCGAATTGCCAATGACTAATAATTACCAAAATCACTCTAAGAAAAAAATATCTACCCGAAAGAGTAAATTTTTACGTTACATATACTTGGCGTTTCTTCTTAGGTATCGTATTTTTCTAAAAGGATCCCTTTTCCTAATCGGATCGATCTGGTACCAATTAATTCGGATAATTGGAGGTTTATTGTACTAAAATAATTAGTAAGAAGAAATTATCTGAGAATATTCTATAAAGGTCAATTCCATGCGAAAGTTGACATGAGAATTACTTTTAAAATTCTTACTAAATTAAAATTTTCTTCGGTTCTAACTGATAGATTTAAGATAAAATTTAATAAAAATAACAAATAAGATATTTTGAGTACATAAGCTGTTATATGGTTAATTACTTTTTACTAACTTTGCAAATGAAATGTCAGTTATTGTCAGCTTATACTAGCCCGACTACGATGTATTTTAAAACACTGAAATAATGAATTAATTTTAATTTATAATAATAATAATAATAATAATAATAATAATAATAATAATAATAATAATAACAAGAACAAGAACAACAAAAACAACAACAACAATAATAAATTTTATTTCAAATTATAAATTTATATAGACCTTATATAAAGAGACACGCGCAGGTGCCCTTCCAAGTGGTACACAGGTCACGTAAATGGACATTTAATTATTACAACACAAAGGAAAAACATAGTAACAGAATAAATACAGAGATTACATAAAAAGAAATACCCCTATATAATTAAGAAAACCAAAATTAAAAGAAAGAAAAAAATATTGAATATAGGATTGATTTGGACTACAGTTTTAGTAAAAAATAATAATTTTGCCTTTCTTCATATCACACACTCATTGTTTTATCCATTAATTAATAGTATTCTTTTTAATAATTGATGCTGTAGAAATCGCTCATAGAAAATTATTTTCTATGAACTCTCAATGACTATACAAATTGTTTTTAATAAGAATTGTTCATTTGGTTAGGTTACTATAATTTATACCCTTCTTTGAGTAATGCCTGATATTTGGATAAAAATTAAATTCAATCTTTGAATTTTATTTGCTCATTTAAATTAATTTTATACTCATAAATATGTTTATTTCATTAAAATAATATTTAATTAATATAAAAAATTTAAATGATCTTAACTATTGAAGTTTTTATAAGAAATTTTTACATCGCTGAAATGTTTTAATTTTTTGTTTGAGATATAAAATGTGTCTTTTTACATCACTGTCTATAAATTACCTTATGCGAGTAATTATTGGGTGTCTGAAAAAAAAGTCTGAAAAAGAGTACCTCTTACGCAGAGATTATACCTTTAACTTAAAAACTGGCTTTTAATTCTTTTTTATCCATTTGTTCATTTCTCACATTAAAGTTTGGATCTAAATTAACTTAAATCTGTTCATCAGTTTTAGAAATGATTTCCCGAGTTGGACACGGAGCTCATCCCTCTTTCGGCTCCTCCCGATTTATAAATGAAGAAATAGTGTCGGAAATTCGACTAAGAGCCCTCATAGCAGCTGGTATCTTTTGCCTCTTGATAGTACCCCTATGCCTTTTCATTACGGATGAAAACAAAATTCCATATGAGTTTTTCTTCTTTGCATTCCTTCTCCTTGAAGGAGTGGCTCTTATAACGTAAGTATTTTTGAAAAGTACCATAATTTTCTCCTAACTCTTTTCGATACCCATTTATAACAAAGTAACCGGAATGAAAAATTGGTATGACCAATAAAAGTTTATTATAAAAACTTTTTACAAATTTTATCCAATGATTTTTATTGATTATGACTAACTAGTTCTGGAGAATTGCATGCTTTTAGTGTAAAACTTTGAAATTCATTGGCAATGATTATTAAGTAATTACAAATTGTGCCTTGACAAAATACCAAATTCCTAACCTATATGTTTAAATTGGTTTATAATTATCCTTCAGTTATTTTCAAGTGTATAAATCAAATATTAAGTTACAATTTTTGTAAGTCATAGGAATATGGGGCACATTGGAACACTTTTCACGGAATAATTTTCTAAAATTTTTAAATACAATTACACTTTTTAAACCCACATCAGATATTGAGTTATGAGCTTTTTAGAACGAAATATTTTATAATAGCATACACTACAGGAAATTATGAGTCAAATTAAAAAAAAAGTAACTAAACTGACCTACAACTCTGGGTCCAAATAGTATATTAAAATAAATTAAACTTTAAAATTAGTTAATTTAGATGAGATAAATAAACTATAAGATATAGATAAATTTATTTTAATATGAACTGGTTTATGCTAACAAAGAGGAAATTTCTTCATAAAATTTTTTTCAAACTACCCATGATAGAGTAAACCAGCTTTAGCTCCACACAAAACCTTATAAATGATGCATTTAGTTATCTATTCAACCCAAAGGCACGTAGAAGAATAGATTATAGTTCCTGGAAGTTTAAGTAATTCAAAACCTCCAAATAAAGATTGAAAATTAAGGTATCCCTAGGTGGGGGACGGTGCCAACGTGCTCCACCTCCTACATGTCCTAGTTCTAGTCCACAGAAAATAGCGAGGAAAAAAGGGCTGCTGACAAATTGCAGTAAAGGGTTTCTCATCAGCGGTTTTTACAATAACTTCTAATAACACAGTAAAAATCAGACTGAGACAAAATCGAATAAATTTATCGTTATTTTTTTATTTCTTAACAAAAAAAAACAAAAATGGTCGAAAACTTTTTCAAAAAATCTAAATTTAAAATCTAACTGCTAACTTTAACTATCAATTCCTTACCATGATCATTAATTAATGATAAATTACTTTTAATAAGTTAAGTTGTATCCTTTATTTGAAATTTACCTATTCTTTCAGTTTGCTTCCCTCAGTTTTTGCTCCCTATTTGTGGGGAAACGTAGACGAAGAAAGAGCAATTCAACTCTTGTCTGCTCCCTCTTCTTCATCGAACTACGAGACATTCCGAACAGCTGAAGAAATTCGTTCTCCACAGCGTATTCTCCATCCACCAGTACCTACACCTCATCATAATTCAATCCCAGTTGAGCTCTACTAGATTTTTTCACATACAGCAACGCGTGTTCTATCAACCAGTCTCCTGAAAGAGCTTATGTTGGACAGTTTTATGACATTGTGTTGTTATATCTACATTCTTAAAAGGATGCTGCTTTTAGGATGTATGTTTTATTTCTTTGTAATTTTGCTGTTTTTTACATTTGACACTTGTATCTGATTACATAAATAAAAAGATAAACGAATAACTTATTCGAATGATTCTTGGTTTCTACACTGCAAACGCTTCACACAAAAATCACCACCTTCAAAAAAAATTTTTGTGCCAAAATTAACGACGCTTTTGTTGAGTTGTTAGGTTTTAACACTTAAGGGAGTTGGTATACCTTGTATACCGACAATGTTAAATTTAAAAACTTTATGTACCTTTTTCTCAGAAACTATTGAACATGAAAGTTTCAATTTTTTGTATGCAATCAATACACATTAGTCTTCAAACAGACATGAACTTTTATCAATATAATGTTTTGATATTTTTTAAAAACATAATGAGTTAGCCTCACATAACATTTTTGAAAAAATGTCATTTTGTCTACGAAAACTGCTCTAAAACAGGGTTAACTGAAAATATTGAAAAAAGCTCATGTTAAAAATTAAAAATACATGACAAGAACATATGGTGGAAATATGAGCTCAATACATACAGTAGATGCTGAGGAAAAGGTACAAGCAGTTTTAAAAAGTTCATTTTGAGAAACTCATTTTTATGTTAATGTCTTCCCTGATGAAATGGAGTTCTCGTGATTTTAAAAGACAATTCAATACACTTCTACTTAGAATTTTTGCATAAATGAGGCATCGTTGTAAAGGTCATGAAATGTAGAATCTGAAACATTCAAAATCTCAAAATCAAGTTTTTAAAGGTATCATAGGTACCGACTCCCCTTTAAAACCTTATTGTGTTGTGATGGAGTTCTGAACATGTTTCAAAATGGGTTGTAAAATGTTTAGAATCTGAGAATGTTCATAAATTTGGATTAAAACACTATACGAAAAAGAAAATATATTTGATCTATGAAATGAAAACTTAGTATGTTTAGGTAGTTCTTTATTCAATCGAAAACAATTCTCAATTCCTGTAACAATATCATTAACGCGTCGTACCACTGAGTTTTCGGAGAATTAAAGTTTTTTTTAAAATTAAGAAATCTACCATTTGAAAAAAAAAGATTTTCTCGTCTATTTTAATCAAGTATTTAAAGTTCTTGCTTT